>CM066217.1:11513652-12005054 GCA_033675125.1 Athetis lepigone
TCTGCTTATAACTTTTGAGTAGCGTACAGCAGTCATTAAGAGCTTGTTTGTCTTCCTATAATGATTAATAGCACAACAATTATTTTCCGTCCACTATTTACATGAAAAACATATGCGTTGGTAGGATTGTTTGAAGCAGAAATTGTGTACATAATAACGTTAATTACCACCCTCCCTCATTAACGGTCCGCTTTGAATTCAAAAAAAATTGTCACGAGAAAATGTATCATGACACCCACTTTAAGTTTCCGCTCAAAAAGCAAAATAACATCTAACATCTGTTTCTTTATTTATTTATGTTGTTTTAACTTGGATGTCTTGAATTCTAAATCTTGGTAAGTCTAACGTAGGAATTAAAATCTAAAATAAAATCTTAAGAAACACATAACAATGTAGGATTGACCTTTACAAGGATTTGCGTAAATTGAAAATAAAGCTAAAATGGTTTTGGTACCTATATTCGGCTTAAAAAGAATCCAATTTAAAATTGCTTGAAGACAACAAACTCTACAACGGCAGATTAATTGTTTTATTTTTTTTAAACATTCCAAATAAATTTGCATAATAGCTTGAAAATGAAAATTTTTATGTTCAAATCCCTGCTTGGCTGTGCTTGCTTGCTTGCTTTTTAAGAAAAATCCAACTACCCAATTTATTTTTACGAAATTAAAGAATTAGAAAAAAAGGTGCTTTAAAATAAATATGTTTCTTAATAAAACCTGACAAGGTTTCAGTGTATTTTTACTTATTTTTTTTTTTTTTAATATTGATCAGATATTTTAACCGGTTTGTTGTATGTTATCTAACCAAAAAAGGTTTTTCTTTACAGAATATTGTTCTATTCACATAACCACAAGATGGTTTGAACATCATCTGTACTTCTGTACTTAATATTATAAATGCGAAATTAACTCTGTCTGTCTGTCTGTCTTTCTGTCTGTCTGTCTGTCTCTTCTTCACGCCTAAACCACTGAACCGATTGTAATGAAATTTGGTACCGATATAGTCTGGGACCCGAGAAAGGACATAGGATAGTTTTCATCCCGGAAATCCCCCGGGAACAGGAACTATTATTCCACGCGGACGACGTCGCGGGCAAAAGCTAGTATTCAATAATTTCTAACGATTTTTCCAAAATTAGGCCGACAAAAAAGGTGTTTTCATTTCAGCAATGTAATGCTACATATATATTTGCTATTTGATATAAAGCAAACATTTATGTAATTTTATTAAATCTAAAAGTAGTGTGTTCTGTATAAAATTCAAAAATGAATGTGTAATAAAATTGACTTAAAAGCCTATGACTATCTACACATGACTATAGGTGTAATTTCGTTACAATAAACATGAAATAAAGCAGGAATCCATGTTGACCTGTCGATGACCAAGCGACAGCCGGCTTTCGCTCTACTATTGTTTTTTTATTGTGTCTCGAATCACGTGTGTAAAAAACCTTTTTGAGATATTTTTGAGCAGATAATATTGTCAATATTAAATCCGATTCCTCTGTTGAACCTTAAATGTAATATTATATACAGTTTAACTATCATCGGATGCGAGGTACTCGTATAGGTAAACAGGACGTTCTCCCGAAATTGGGGACTTAAGGCAACCCTATTTACGAGCGTCCCATTAGGAAGTGACCTAAATCCGTTGCCGTCAACATTTCTCATGTTTCACCGTCCACTTTCATGTATGTAAATTAACTTAGCATCATATTACTTATGTTGACTTACTCGTCACTGTATTTTATTTATTGGAGAATTTTTTCGACGTTTTATTAATGGATTGAGATCGCCAGCCCTTTGTTACAGTGACAGTCAGTGACTGAGTATTACACATAGTACGAGAGTATACTATTATACAATAGTATACATAACACTGAGCGCATATCCTGAAAAAAGGCCTTGTGTAGATTCTGGAACGTACCTTCCTAATTATAGATTAGCCCCCTATAAAGGTAATTAGGTACAATATATATTTTAAATAAAATAATGTAAATACAAAGGTTTTATATTCAAACAATAAAAATACCTACAGTTGTTTACAATCGTATTAATTAATGTTTTAATGTGTATAAAATTATCACTTAAATTGTAAATGCTAAATTTATTTTGTAAATTGATCCTGATAAATAAGCAAATATTGCAACATGGAGTTTTTACTGTTTTCATTTTATTTTGAATACTGCAGTTACCTGAATACTATGTAAAATAGTTTAACATGAAGGAGCGAAAAGAGCTACGACATGACGATTGAATTATAAAGAGTTCTTCTCCATCTTGGAATTTTCTAGGTTTCTTTTAAACAAAGATGACTGAGTGAACAGGCGCGCGGCTTGGAGCGGAATTACTTTTTATTTAGACATTAATTTATGCCACGCTTATTTTTTTTTAACGCACACTTTTGTCGTTAGGAAATAAACGCATAATGTAAACTAACAAGAAAAGCTCTCACGGCCATTTCTTTATATTTTTTCTTTATTTATCGATGAATTTACAACCTGAGATCAAATTTTGACACAATGTAAGAATCTTGCGTCACACTCTAGTAACCAAATCTTTATTAATGTGGTACCCCACAGTTTTACCCACATCTTTGGTTGCTACTTCGTTCTTCGCTTCGGTCGTAGCGTGAATGGATAATCCTACAAGAAAAGCTTTTTTTCAAATCGTTCTTGGCATTAGCGCGTTCAAACAAACAAATTGTTCAGCTTTATTAGATTAGTTCCTTGCGTCGTATTCCTCAGTGCTGAGGGTCGTGACCTCCCCTTCTTCATCACTCTCTCTCCGACGATTTTCTTCCATCTAACTCTCTCTCTGGCGGTGTGAAGGCCGTCGTGGACTGTGGAGTCAAGGGTGGTGCGGATCTGGTATTACAGACCAGCGTATAAGGCTGCGTCCACGAGGTCTTTTCCCCTCTACTTTACCGGTCACAATGAGCTTCTCGAGGTTATCACCATCTTTCCTTGCAATGTGACCGAAGTATTCCAGGATTTTGCGTAGACACTCGGACGACAACCGTGACGAGATGTTGAGTTCTCGCAATATCGAGACGTTGGTCCGAAACGCTGTCCAGGGGATACGGAGCATCTTTCTTCAGCACCACATCGCAAAGGCGTCTATGCGTTTCCGGTCTGCAGCTTTTTCTTAATGTCCAAGTCTCAGCGTCATAAGAAAAGATCGAGAAGACTAAGGTCCGTACCAGCTGGGTCTTGGTTTTTACTTAGGGAGATGTTGCGTTTCCTCCAGATTTATCAAGCTGGGACATGGCGCTCTTAGCCATGCCAATTCTCCTGCGAACTTCCTTCTCGCTCGAACCATCGTTGCTGTAATAATATTAGTTAGTATAGGTTACATTGGAAATGGGCTTTAATAGAATACCATTAAAACCTGCGCTTTGGAGTGTAATGGAGGTTGATTAGCTATAAAAAATACCAAAATTTGATAACGTAACACAAAAGGAGACTCTAATTGCCATACCTCATTTCGCTCAACTTAAGAAGGAATATTTAAACGTCATACAATATTAAGGTTAATCTTCATAAATGAGGGAAATCTTCTACCAAATTTACCATTCGTAGAATTCCAATACCAGGAAATACACTTAATGAAGACAGCATTAGCAACACCTGAATGATCTTGTATAATCCAGAGCTGGGATAGCAATTACCAATGCTTAAATTCCAATTTAACAATATGCGTACGCGTAACTGTGACGCACTCTCGTGGACTAGCTAGCGTAGATGCAATTTTATTATTCTTGTTTATAACTGATTTTGTTTTGTATTTATTTAACGGATAACGCCCTAACGTCTTTGATATGACTATTTATGTGTTTTAACTTTTAATGTTCTACATTAATGACTAATAATAGAAATAAAACTAAATTAAATAAATTAAACATAATATGTACAAAACTTATAAATAATACTAAAATAAATATATACAAGTTATAAAAAGATGGGCTCACAGGGCATCAAAAAACTCGTCCGCATCGCTGTCGACAGGACAGGTGCCCAAAAGGCTGGCAGCATTGCCACGTTGTATGGCAATGCTAATTCTTTGTCCCAGGAAAAGGCCAGCCCTCTGGTCACGTGAAGAGTCAACCAGCCGCTTGGCGATATCTTGAAAAACTAGATGACCACTCGGACCCCATGGCCCCAGTGTTTCAACCCCAAACGGCTCAAATATATTATTCCCAATGAGGTTATTATATTTGCGCCGTTTGAGGTTTTCTGCACTTGCAGCAGCTGCCCCAGCACAACACGCAGACCTAGGAAGATGAGATGGCGCAAGGGTATCAACACATAACTTAACTTTTAACTTTTTAGATAATTCCATAATTTTAAAGTAATGATTCTGTATTTGTAAATTTTGAGGTATCTAATTTTCACTATACTGAACATGGGTTTTGACCTGAATGAAATGAATTTTATTTTATTTTATTTTTTCGTTAAAATTTATACAGTTACGTTTCTAACCTATTCAATCTTATCACTCAACATTTTGACAAGATTTTACTAATTTTACTCCCTCCACGTTTAAAAGGTCGCAATCCCAATGATACCATACACGTTATTACAGATAAATTTTATTAAACACTTAAGTAAAACCATACCCACATACTTTTATGTGGGTATAGTTTTGCAAATTGTCTCTTCTTACATTTTTTTTTTATATCATGCGGCCCCACATAATGTTAATTAGTTAGATCTTTTTTTCTTTTTTCATACTATTGCTGACCTTATCAATCAGTAAAAAGCTATTCTACTCCCACCGATTCTGAATTTACGTCAAAACGCCTTGTTAGCCTTTTGGGAGTGAAGAAATTTAAAATAACCTATTTCATTTTGTTGTTAGAATGTTATATTTCTTTCGGTGTCAATAATAAATTACGGTGTTTTTATTAAACGGTTTTATTTACCTTGGCCGGATATAATTGTTTGTTGGTTTTAAATCTGAGGCACCTCTTTAAATCATTTCTACTAAACCGGTTTGGAAACTTTACACCAAAATAGAGTTCGTACCGATAGGATTATCTATTCTTCATTTTGATAATTTTCCATTCATTTGGTCTGATTTTGGAATCCAGAGGTGAACAATAAAACTCTTCTAATAACTGTAACCAACTGTAACCTAATAACTTCCTCGAGTTTGGAGTCATTAAACAGTTTTATTTCGGAAAATAAAAACATAGGGTGCATAAACGTACAACAGCCGTATAATTTTATTCTCTTGTAAATAAAACCAGAAACCTTAAAAGTTATTTCGTTTTTTTTTCTCAAAAACACAACCGAATACCTGAAAACTTGGTTTCATCTCAGAAAAAAAACTTATTCTCTTAAATTTTCAAGTTCCTTAATAAGAATTTAAAAAAAAATGTATGTAAAAGAGCAAGAAAACAGACAATATCGCTAGCACAGGTGCAACGTTAAATATATGTGTCCAAGCTGATGTGCTAATTAGTAGCATTACGTAATTGACGTAGACATAAGACATATGGAATTCTTAAAGTGTTTGTTACACACGTGATTCGAGACACAATAAAAAGACAATAGCAGCGCGATAGCCAATTGTCGCTTGGTCGTCGAAAGATTAAGGGAGATTCGATAAAACAATAACAATTTAAGCAAATTAACCAATTTTATTGTTAATTAAACCTTCTGCGCCACATTAGATAATTAAAAGAATTATTACAAAAAGATACTTACGTTTGTATCGATGAATGACTCTGGGCTGGTAAGAGAGTGCGAGCCATCTCGCCATCAAGTTTAAGACGCCAGCCATCTCTGAGTGTAAGCTACCTACGATTTTGATCTTGAGTGATTCGAAGCATTTTATACTTTATTTTTGTTACTCACACCTTATTACCCGACAGGCTTTATTACCTGAACCTACCTTATTTTATTCTTCTTCGCCTTGAATATTATTTTATTGCGACTCTGGCCCAATTGTTGTATTTTTCTCTGAATCGTATTGAAAGGGTGGGATACCGCATTCAAGGAAAAGTTAAGTTCGTTTCGTTTAAGTCACTGCAAATAATTTGAAGATAAGAAAGGTATTGCTTTCCTAAGCCGATAAATCTTTATTTCAATTTGCAAACTAGAGAACTAACCGTGTTGTTGCCAACTTACGCAAAAAAACAAGCATATAAAACCCCAAAGCTTTATGTTACAAATCAAAACGAGCCACGATCCATCACGGGCTATTAACGTCACCGTTATTGCATAAAGTGTTTACCGCAATGTAAATAAACAAGGAGTACTAAGCGACGTCGGCTAGTGCTAAAAAAGAAGCTAAAGTTTCCACATTATTCCTATGAGGAGGCAAGAAGTGTGCAAGTTTGCGGAGGATGTTTAAATTGTCGGCTACATGAAACTGTTGGTAGACTGAAGCGCCATCTGCGGCCCTCAACCAAAGTAATGCTCCATTGAAAGGTCCACTGATTTGTTTAGTAAAACTAGCCATCCCTGGGACACTAAGCTAAGTAAGATAGAGCCACGCTCGCTTACGTAACTTAGTCTGTAAGGTACTGAGTGCTTCTTTGATGTCAAAGGGTTAGGCATCAGGAACAGAACGGTTGCATATTCTACTGAAGATAAGGTACTACTGAGCTTATTTGGGACGTCACGGTGTGATCGATCGTCGGCCATTATGTGGCCTCTACTGGTCACGTCCAGTACTGTGTGCAAGCTTGATATTGGGTTGCTTGCCAGCAAACAGGAAAATCTCCACAAGCCTTGTGGTGTTGAGTTTATTGCGGTGAGTTTATTGTTAGAATTATTATTCCGCGCGTTTTTATTTGACTTAATAAAGATGTAAGGGAATCGCAAAATATTTAATACCAATGTACAATATTAACCATCATAAATGCGAAAGGAACTAAAAAAGCGTCTAACCGCGACAACCAATATTCGCGCTAGTAAACTATAAGCTTCCAAATAAATAAACAAAACTCGCTTTTGTTGGTTGAATAAAACGAGCAATCGGACGGCGAATGCATACGATGTCGTAATCGGTTCATTGGTTTAGTCCTGAAAGCGTTATAGACAGACAGAGTTACATTCGCATTTATTGTATTACTAGCTGTTTCCTGCAACTTCGCCCGTCCAATTTTATACAAACTGTCATCTTTCATAACGCAGTTCTACGTCATAAACAGAAACTACTGTAAAAACAGATTTTGTATTATATGCATGTCTTACCTCTCCTGAATCACCCTATCTACTGACGAAAACGTAAATATTGGGCAGTGTTCATCAGCGGTCAAAAAACCAATTTATACCAAACACCCTCTCAGGTATCTTGATTACGACATTATTACGCTTAGTCGGTACATAGTAGATTGTATCCTACTTTGTGTTCATTGTATTCTAGCAGCCTACTACAATAGAGCTCAGTGTTCCTTGTCAATGTAGATACGAGGATTAGGTACATACGCTTATATGAATCGACACTTAGAATAAAATCACAGTAAATAAAAGTCGTATCCTAAAATACTTTAGCTCTAAAACAGAAACGTTAGAGCTCAACCGAAATGTACCTAATAAAAATAAAACCAAAAATGTTTTCAATGTAAAAGTAACTTATTGGAAATACTCAATGGCCACAGTTGGAGCGGTTCGGAGTCAAGTTACGGAGTCTAAAATTTAAACAAAGTTTGTTCCGGTCTCTGGACATGGTTGGCCACTCGAAAGCTAAGGGTACGTTAAAACGCGACGCGAACAGAGGTATTACAGCGACTAGTTGCTCGACACTGTTTCAGGCGCATAATTCCTACAGAAACTGCATTTTTCCGGCGTAGAAAGTATTACACGTCACCCGGGAATAGTACAGCTTTCTTTAAATAAAATGTTAGTTTGTGATTGGATCTGTGTTTCTGGCGATAACTTGTTACAAATGCACAAAGGACTATTCTCGTTTATTTAATATCACAATGGTGCCGATTCTCTTGTGCACAAAGTAACGTAAATTTAAGTTAAGTGCATCTTTCTCTTTCCGTTTAATTAAGAAAAGGACAGAAGATCAAATATTAGTTAAGTCCTGTCAAATTTAGACACTCCATAGATAATTTAGACGCATTTTAAAAACATGGCGTCTAAATATACGTCAATTTTCATCAGGCGCTGCCTAATTTGACAGGATTAAACTAAAATGTATCTTCTGTCCTTTTCTTTAAGAAATGGAAGGAGAAAGATGCACTTAACTTATTTTTACGTTACTTTGTGCACAAGAGAATCGGCACCAACGTTAATTTAAATTGAGATTATAGACATATTAGCTACTGTTTACGTACGGTATTAAGTTCGGCTACGCTCTATACTCAATATTGATTTTACTTTGATTTTTACACAATTTTATATCTGTATCTCTGCTTTATCAAGCGTTTTCTTACGACTTATGATTTTATACGAATAATAATGTCACACTATGTTCATCAAAATAATGTCGCACCGCAGTCGCATCGCAAACCGCTACCTAACGTGGCCTCGCCTTTACTCAGTAAGCTGCAGTTGCACCAGCTTGCAAATTACACCAACAATTTGATCGTCGAACTCTTCTAACGGTCAAATAAATAATCTGTTTTTTTTATTTACTGCGATGGAAACATCGTTTTGATAGTTTTGCAGTTTTATTGATTGATTGGCAGACTTGATAAACTGTTGTTTACAGTCTGTTGGTTTTCCAAATATTTAAGGTATATTTTACAGCCCATGTTGACACGTTTTGTTAACATATTGTATCAGATTAGGGTGGCAAATACACCCCAGTTGATTACTTTTGTGCAAGAAGTCGATATCTATTTTGGAAATCTCTTATAGGTTCCTTAGGGACAACAGCTGTTCTGTACCGTGCAACACCGTGAAGAATCAACTTTTAAACATTTAAAGGGGCTAATACCATCATTCTAATAATGTAGATTTCCCTTTACGATACACATATATATGTCACCGGAAAATAACAAGATCCGTAAGTTTATCAATCTACTAGGAAGTTTATAAACTTTAGTAAGATTCTAAACGGGAGATAAATTGTAATATTTTACGTCCACATTTTCGTAAATTGATAAACTTACTGAACTCACTCGTAAAATAATAAGTAAGCAGTAACCAAACGCTACGCGCGATCTGATTGGTTGACTGTCACGTGTCACTTCTCCTTCCTCGCGGCCGCCATTGTTCGCAACGGAACATAAATAAACCAGTTTGCTTGTGCGTTTTTATTAGTTTTAAATGTTGAACTGTGTTGCAACTCAAAGAAAACTCAACTCACTACATCCGTGCCAGAGAGGAACCAGGCATTGTTGCTTCCAATTTATAGTTTGTCAAGTCTGATTATACCAGTCTTTGGACACAAGCATTGCCACTATGAACATTGACCAATCAGAGAGCAGTGTGTTATTTTACGTATTTCAAAGATGCGTATATTTAAAAGAGTTTTTGTGATTGGTCGAACCATTTAAAATCTTACGAATAGATATCCGTTAATTTATAAATTTACCGTATGACGTCGGAAATTGATAAATTTACGAAAATGTGGACGTAAAATATTACAATTTATCTCCCGTTTAGAATCTTACGAAAGTTTATAAACTTCCTAGTAGATTGATAAACTTACGGATCTTGTTATTTTCCGGTGACATATACACATGCGTAGTCTATATGCAAGTTACTACAAAACGGTTTACTAAATTAGTTTGCGGTTTAACATGGTTCCTAGTACGGTGAATCAGCAATTACAATTTTACTAATTTCTCGACAATCGCATCTGACGGTTAAAATAAACCTGTGAGTTTGAATTTAGTGTTTCACAGAACGCTGTTACAGGTCCTTTTGAGCGCTTTAAATGATTGGCAGTTCTAATTAGGCCGCGTTGAGTGGGATATAACTCATTAGCTAGACACGCACAAACTTTAATCCCAGATCCACCATGTTTTTTTGGATATTTTTGAAAATCAAAAATTTCATCTACCTAACAGGTAGATGAAATTTTTCGCTCGCAGACGAGTACGCAGATTAAACAAATAGGATAAAACTATTTTATATATTTTTAGTCGTTAAATAGTTTTGTTTGAAGCTTTTCGAGTTCCGTGCCTTAAAAAGAAAAAAGGACCCTTCGTTCGTCTGACCAGATAGTTTTTCTCAGAAAGGTATCAAGTCATAGAAAACTAGCGTTTGCCCGCGACTTCTTCCGCGTGGAATAATTCCCGTTCCCGGGGGATTTTCGGGATGAAAACTATCTATGTCCATTCTCGAGTCTCCAAGACTATATCTATACTAAATTGAATTCAAATCGGTTCAGTGGTTTAGGCGTGAAGGAGAGACAGACAGAATTACTTTCGCATTTATAATATTAGTACGGATAATATGAAATACTTTGGAGCTGTAAGCTTTTGAGTCAATAAGTAATGTGAAAAACATATTTTGACTTTCGGAAATAAATTAAACATCTAAGGTATGTTGCCAAGAAGTGACCCCTAAATCCGAAATGAATTCACACAATAAAAATAAAAAAATGACAACCGTTATTTATAGTTTAATCACATAAAATTTTAAATAACAAGTATTATTGATTGGTATCGTATTTTTAAATAAAAGAGAGTAAAAATAAAAGGATTTGCAGTTTCAAAAATGCACCTTGTAAATGCGCTGCAAATTTATTTTCCTAATTTGTTACAATATTTTTATTGCAAAGATAAGTTTGTCCTCCAATTCAAAATCAGAAATTCATAAGCCTTGAGCGAACCTCTTGACGAGGCCCTTCGCTTGCCGGGTTTTTAATAACAATTATTGCTAATCTTGACTTGTATAAAAAGGAATAAGATATTAATTATTGTACCCACTTTTAAACGAGTTCATTCCAGTTGATTGCAGGCTTTAACTAAAGGATAATTAATTTGTTCAGTGACCAAAAATAATTATGTTTATTGGTAAATGTTCTATTACATTATTCTGTTCATTAATGATAAAAGAACACGTTAGTGATCAAATAGATCTAGTTTTTTTAATTATCATTTTAATGGATAAAAGATAAATTGATGATGTTGATATATTCAACTAAAGGCTACATTTCTTTATCTACTACTAGCTTTTGCCCGGCGGTTTCACCCGCGTGGATGTCTAAAATTTGTATCCCCTTAAATCCTTTTATGGGCTAAATTTTCATCTTCATCATTATCACTTAGAAACCCTTTCTATGTGCTTCCCTATGTTTTAAATGGAACTAATGTACCAAATTCCAAGTTTCTAACTGTTATAGTTTAGGTCCTGCGTTGATATGTCAGTCAGCTAGTCAGTTAGTCAGCTTCTTCCTTTATACATGTTTAGATATGTATATTATAAATGTTATTTTCTTGTTACATTTAGAAAACCTCTCCAGCCAATCGCTATTCGAATTAATCGGTATTGACGACGACAACATGATACTTATAAAATCGTCAGATTTCGATGAGTCGCCTCATTAATCGACCTGCTTCTTATCGCTTTAAATTGTAGGTCAGTTCGGTAACTAGGAAATTCTCAAACGCGGTCGATCATGTATAAAAATGAATGCTTGTTTATTTTGCACTTCTACACGTCCCGAATGGGGATATGATTGAGGCAAAATAAATCGCAGAAGGAGATAAATTTTGTGAGGTTGTAATCTCTGAAGCTACTGTACCATTTTGAATTATTTATAGTAACGGAAAGCCACATCATTTGTGAGTGTCATAGGCTAATATAACGCGGGTGAAACCGCGGGGAACAGCTAATACCTAATACATAGAGATGTTTCAAAATACCTTATCTTTTAAAACATCGACATCAGACATCCAATGCTTGACATAGGCCCTCCTAATCGAGTTTAAATCGATCGATACTTTGTCCAAAGTGTTGTAAATAGATTTTGAAAAGTTTACATCTTTTAATTTAGTTCGGAATTGAATTGAAGCTCGTACAAGTTGACAAAAAGGAGAAATACTTACTTTGTTATGACTACGTTGTGATTTGTATTAATGAATAGTGCTGCAATGGCCCCAAAACCTAAACAATAAGGAGACATGTTGATAACTGTAGAAAATTCACCAAACATAGTTATTATATTATCCACTAGCTGTCCCCTGCGATTTCACCCGCATTTTTCGTTACTGCTGCGCTCCCGTGGGTCGTAACGTGATAGTATATAGCCTATAGCATTCCTGCATGCAGTATGGGCTATCTAACACTGAAAGAATTTTTTAAATCGGACCAGTAGTTCCAGAGATTGCCCACTACATACAAACTTACAAACCTACAAACTTACAAACATACAAATTTTACCTCTTTATAATATTAGTATAGAAGTATAGATTAACTCCCATACTGCTTGTTTTAAAAATTGCTTCCACATCTACACTTATTGCAATATTGATTGTCAAGCGAGAGATATGTCTTCTGCAGAAACCATTTAAGTAAGGAGAATATCGTACTTACTTATTGAATTTACTTTATTCTTTGTACATTTTCCCTTGTTAACGTATGGATTGTATTACGGAACACTTTATCAATTTGCTGTCTGTTGATTTTCTACACGTGAACGCTTTCAGCTTATATGGAAATAGACATGCATTCATATTCAGACAGCCATATTTTAGGCAATGATTCTAGACTGAATAGTAAGATGTAGTTGCAAAAAGGCCCCACTTTTGACAGCAATAAGAAGTATTTTTACTATAGACACGTGAACGCTTTCAGCTTATATGGAAATAGACGTGCATTCATATTCAGGCAGCCCTATTTTAGGGATTTCAAATGATTATAGACTGAATAGAAAGATGTAGTTGCAAAAAAGCCCCACTTTTGACAGCAATAAGAAGTATTTTTACTATAGACACATGAACGCTTTTAGCTTATATGGAAATAGACTTGCATTCATATTCAGGCAGCCGTATTTTAGGTATTTCAAATAATTATTATTAGAGTGATTAGAAGAAGTAGTTGCAAAAAGGCCCCACTTTTGACAGTAATAGTCTCTTAAAAAATCGTTAATAATTAGTATGAAAAAACTATTTATGTCCTACTTCCGGTGGTCATCTTTACTAACTCATTTAAGTTGTGAAGTTTTACAAACATAGATTTGAGTTTTGTTTTGTTTTTTTTTTAAATTGGTTATATTATGTTAAGCGCCTTACTAATAAACGCTGCATAAAGTTATGACCGGATTATACGTCAAAAAATGTATGGTTACACAGGCTTTATTCATTGCATAACTTTACACAGTGATTATTAGTAAGGGCATAAGTATATTGTTTGTGTGTATGTGTCAGTTAAAGTTATTTTTCTATGGGCATATGCAGCCTGAAACAAAAGTATTTTCATCTATTCTATTCTCTATTTTATAAATAAAATTCAGTGGCAGGGTACCAACTAATATGATTTTAGGTTTGAAATAAGATTAAAAAAGCATGTAACAGTATGTTAACCTATTTCCGATTGTTTGTAAATAGTTTTATGTTAGGTTAATAGTAAAAAAATTATTATTAAAAAGTAATGCTAACTGATACGACTGACGGTTACGGAACGCTGAATGATTTTGTAAAATAATTACAGGTATTACAGACAGACAGCTTTTAGCCGTCGTTTTAATATTTTTCTACATTTGGAACAGAAATAAATAAGTTGTATCCATTTCATTTTTTCTTTACACCTTCCATATACACGAAATCAAATGAACTTAAAATGACACAAATGTTCATTTGTTTCATGTTTATGTTATCTTTGTTTCATTGCATTATGGTCTTTAGAGTAGTATGTATTGCATGATTAAAATAAAATATTATTCACATAAGTTATATTGTGCCATAAAGAACATTTGGAGCAATTTCTAAGTGTGATAGGCAGTAAGGATGACAATTGGAGGTTTGCAATTTATAGTTCAATTTAATTCAATGTATTTATTTTAGTTACTCATATTTATTTATCTTTTGAGATATTTTTCATAGCTGTCGGACGTGGGGTAATTTTCTATGAAAGCTACAACTTCTCCTTTGCTGCAATTTGTTTATTGCATTTAAAAGGGACTTTGAAACTTCAAGTGTATCATATAGTTAGTCATAAATTATGTAGAATGTCAAAAGACAATTTCTCGTTAGATTTTCGTTATACATTTAAAAATATAATATTTAAGGCGCTAAATGAAAAAATAAACGTTACAAATCTGATAGGTAATTTTTCTACCTTTTTAAAAGGTTCGCATTCTAATATGTCTTAATCTGCCAAAAAATACGTAGGCAAGGACGTATGTTCCCGCTTTTTTTCATACAAAAACTGTCAGGCGTCATTTTTATTCCACGGATTAAAGGTGATCTAGGTAAAGCGGTGGTTGGATGTCAGTATACCATGTAAGTGTCATGCGAACTGTAATATACTACCCATACTAATACTTTATATGCGAAAGTAACTCTGTCTGTCTGTCTGTTTCTTCTTCACGCCTAAACTACTGAACCGATTTGAATGAAATTTGGTACAGATATAGTCTGGGACCCGAGAAAGGACATAGAATAGTTTTCATCCCAGAAATCTCCGGGGAACGGGAACTATTATTCCATGCGGACGAAGTCGCGGGCAAAAGCTAATATATATTTTTGCTTTAACTTGACCATCGTACTTATGTCTGAACAGTTGTAGTTGGGTTTCAATTCTTTTGATTTTTTATTGGCATAAGCAGTAGTGATTACACTGCGAACGTCCCTAAAAGCGAGCAAAATTGCATGATTTTTACGTAAAATACAAATTGTGTAACTTTTATTATTATTATTTATTATCGTCTCCCTAGCCTTTTTCCAATTATGTTGGGGTCGGTTTTTAGCTTCTGAAGTCTCGGTGAAGCAATTACCTATCAGACTTCCACAGCCTAGTTATTGGGCGGCACGGTACCGATACCCCTTAGTTAGACTGGTCACACTTTCTGGCTTCTGACTACCCGTAATGACTCTCAAAGTTCTACGAATGACAACCAGGACCAACGGATTTTTGTGCTTTTCGAGGCACAAGATGTCAGTGATGTCCAAGATAAACTTTACAAAGTACATATAAATTGAAAAGGTCAGATATAAGAGCACACTATAATTGGCAAAAAGCATAACTCAAAATGTATAGATATATGGGTATATGCGTTGTGAAATAATGAGGCTGAATATACGCGATTCGTACTCGTGCCGTCGTGTATTGACAACGTGGCAAAAACTCGATATTATACCTTAACACGGACGGTCCCAAACGAGACAAATAAAATTGGCATCGTTAGCGCCAACCAAATTAGAGCGAACCTGCACTTGGTTTACATCAAAGAATGTTTAATCATACTAAAGAATTATAATTGTATTGTCTATTCTCCTCGAATACTGAATGAGCACTAATGCTTTGTCAGAGGTGAGAAAGCGATTATTAATGGTGTCTGCCTGTCTGGACCTAGAATAACTTTGTAAATTCTGCGAACTCTTAAATAAGTAATGCAATTCACTATGAATATTAATGACTAACGATGGGTGCGCCGACAGTAAAAACAACTGTTGAAACTAACTGCTTCTCAAAATATGTATATATTTTTGTAAAATACATTGATGCCATTTTTGTATGACTCCGTATCCAAAGTTTGGTTAACTTATTTGTAACTAGCTGTTCCTAGCGGATTCACCCGCGTTATATTAGGTTTTTGGTTACGGGCTCACTCCCGTGGGACATAGCGTGATATTATATAGCCTATGTTACTCAGGGATAATGTAGCTGTCGAATGGTGAAAGATTTTTTAAAATCGGTCCAGTAGTTTTTGAGCCTATTCATTACAATCAAACAAACAAAGTTTTCCTCTTTATAATATTAGTATAGATGACTATGATACAGAGATAAATAAACATGATCTGTCTTAAACTTAGGTCGATACCAAAAAAAACGTAACTGAAATTTTTACACTCACTTAGCCCTCTCTGTCTCTTTCTTGCGATTATAGTTTGACAGTGACAGTTATATCAGTGACATTGCTTAGCTGAAGCACTTGTTAAGCATCGTGTAGCTTTTTTTGCCTTCACCGTCGCACAAATGTCAAATTGGTTGGACAGAGACAAAGAATAGACTGGACCTAAGTATTTGTCAGTTGCGTGACAGGGACAGGGCTAAGCCAAGGCATATGCTATGTAATTTAAATCGTTTAGACAACAGTTGTGCCCATTATACAGCACGATCATTTCTGTGAAAAATGCTTACCTTTATAGAACACGTGTAAAATATCATATTTTCTAGAATAGTCTACAACAGACACCCACCAACTTTTGCACACTGCGTTAAGTTTAACTAATTAAAACCTAGCGTGGTTTAGAACCCTCGTATCCTCGGTGTGTTTTGTGTTTATTTTAAGTTGCAATATTAAGTTTATAATTTTATAAACAACTTTTAAATTAAAATGGTTTCGTCGGCTTCATAATAATAACAGATCAATTCCTGAAGGATACATATGCATACGTCATTCGCACAATGAATTTGATTTCGTAATTTTGTTGTCACTTGTTATTAGTATTATTGTAATAATGACAGTCCGCTTTATTTACCATTTTTCTTGCGTTTATACAAACAAACAAAAAAATAAAATAAAACAAACAAAAAGGCTGTCGTATATTTTACTATCGTTCCTTTTAACAACTATATGACTAATGAGACATAATAATTAATTTGATATATCCTACACTCAACACTGAAACAAATCTAAACAAAGAAACAAATAAATAAAAGAAAACAAACAAAGGCTGTCGTATATTTTACTATCGTTCCTTTTTACAACTATAAGACTATAAGGCCCGTATTAATAGACTTCACTCAACTCCGAGACGCTCTCAAGTCTCTTGCTGTCCTTATCATTCTAAAGGGAAAAAATAAGGACAGCAATAAACTTGAGAGCGTCTCAGAATTGAGTGACGTCTATTAATACGGGCCTAAGACATAATAATTAATTTGATACATCCTACACTGAAACAAAACTAAACAATCTATAGCCATCATCAGACTTTATTTAATATTAATAAATATACCATTAGCATTGCTTTTCTCGCGTACATAAAATCTGTTCTTGTTAAAGAATTTATAACTCTTCAAAAAGAAGGGATTTTTTATAGGTACGGTTCGAATGTAAATCCGTCTTTTCCAAAGCATATTTTATTTTACTCACTGATTGCTTGGATTTCTAAAAATCCTTTCTTAGTTCCTGTGTTGAGGGTGGAAAGAACGCGCAAATTTTCAAAACCTCCGTATCGTGGACCAAACTGTAATATTAATTGTTCTTTAGTAATTTTTCAGTTCCCATTTTTACCCCGTAGTAAATATTTTTAGGGTGGATTTTGGGAATCACAAAATTTTCAAAGGGGACTTTTGAGAGTTTTTTTTTTTAATTTTCAATCTCCCTTAGGGGGGATTTTGTGGGGTGGATTTTGGGAATAAGGCAATCAGTTATTCTTATGGATATAACTAATGAGGGCTTCGCACACATATTACTACTTCTTTTTAAACTCGGCTATTCTCTTTTACAATATATATGCGTATTATCTATTACAAAATCGTACTAATATTATAAATGCGAAAGTAACTCTGTCTGTCTGTCTGTCTCTCTCTTCTTCACGCCTAAACCACTGAACCGATTTGAATGAAATTTGGTACAGATATAGACTAGGACCCGATAAAGGACATAGGATAGTTTTCATCTCGGAATTCCCCCGGGTACGGGAGCTATTAATCCACGCGGCCGAAGTCGCGGGCAAAAGCTAGTATACATATAAATGCTCATTTTGAAACACTCTAGGATCCGTTAACCTTTCGAAGACCTGCTGTCGCGCTGCTATTGTCTTTCTATTGTATCTCGAATCACGTGTGTTCGAAGGTTTAAAAAGGTATTAGAGATCTAAACACACATAGTAACGAACAGAAGCTATGTAGCAATAATATTGAACTGCTTAACAATTACGTAAATCTACACAATGGAACATTAGCACTGAGTACAGGTTTCTTTCTTCCAACAAAAGTTTAGCGGATCGATAGTATTAAAAGCTAGTGGGTACTGCATCTTATTTATATTTAACACATTGCAACAACAAATAATGGTCGGGATCCTTGCCGAGAGCCAGACTGACCTACTTCTTTAAATTGACATTTATAAGGTTTGTCTTACACTGTAGACAGTATTCGATAATTTGTTGGATATTGAAATACAGGTATTCATGAAGTTAATAATGTTTCCAAAGGTTAAGGTACAACATTAACCTATATTAAAGTTGTCTTTCACAGTTTTACGTTTTATGAGTAACCAAAGAGTTTGGTTATTTAAGCGCTATTTTATATAGGCTTTCTCATTAAAAAAACTATCGATTATTTTGTTTTTGACATTAGCGCGTTCAACCAAACAGCTTTATTACTATGATATACATTTAATAGACATGCGCTTGGTATTACAATGGACATGAACCAGACAAAGATAAATAATCTTACAAAAATAGCGAAAGCTGAAACAATTCAAGTAACAAATTAATCATAACAGAAGTAACAAAAGAAAAAACAATATTATCATCAACCGAATCAGTGAACAATAATCGTGCGTGCATAAAGTCTGTCGTCTGCAGGCGCCCTTAGTCAGACGAAGGCAGACAACAGATACATCCAGTTTGGATTTATTCGAAGATCTTCTATGGAATCAAAATTTCAAAGTTGTGAGAAATACAATGTATCTTGAATTCTATCTTAAGGAAAAGTTTTTGAAACAAAAAGGATATGAAATATTCAGTTTTTCGGAGGATAGAAATTGTTTGTTATTGAAACTTACCTGCCGACAACTAGGAGAGTTTATACTACAGCTTTGGGTTTATTTTTGAAACGCTATTAACATTAAAGGTTTAATTTTCTTGTTTGTTGCGTGGTCGAACGCGCTACTACTGAGCGTGGGGTCCTGGTTTCGATTCCCTGGTCTGACAAAAAGTGGTGCATTAGCATTAGGAATTTCTGTGTAGCCCGGACATTTATAAGTTGGCGATGTGACTCAAGAACGTAAAGCTCTTGATTCTGTGCCTGATCTGTCCTCAATCGTATGTATTAGTATCCTATCAGATTATAAATGTATGGGGAGAAAGAGTGCACACGTCTGTGTTCCCCTTCCTACCTACTTCTACACTAAAGTACTTACTTTTTTATCTCCTGTGTACTTGGTTAGCTTTTTTGTTTGTAGCCTTGTCGCAGTGACCCAAAGGACATTGACCACCATACTATAGGACGCCGTTGCGCATAAAAAATAATGTAATCTTAGTGTAAATTAAATATAAAAGAGGGGAGAGGTCGTACTTTCCAAGGAAATAAAAATTATCTACATATTTTTAGGGGTTTTTGTTGAATTTTGATTTATATGTGCAAGTTTTTAGGTTAGTTATGTACCATAACTTCTACCAAAAAAGTACAAATTACAACAATATTATGATTTCTATTCTCATAAAACAAAACGGAATAGTTTTAAACAAACCAAGGAAAGTTCCCAAGTAAATGGTAATTAGGTCATACTAAATCTAAGTGGCTTATAGGCATAAAGAGTAGAAAATAAACAGGCCCCGCATAGAATAGGGTTTTCTATCCCCTTTTTAATTGTTATAATTTATTTTTAAAATGATGTTTACATGATTCGAGACACAATAAAGACAATAGCAGGGCGACAGCCGGCTATCGCTTGGTCACAAAGGGTTAGGTTTAAGGTGGTAAGACGAGGACGGGCGGACATGACGAAACTATAAGGGTTCTTTTTGTAAAAACCATTTGAAACTAATTTATTATTGTAAACAGACAAAACCTTATTTTAGTCATCATTGCAATGCGTGTAATTAAACATTTGAAATATTAATGTGTTTGTGTGGAAATAAAAATATTCAAAAGTCAATGGCATTTATTTCACTTAGATTATTTACAAGCACAACTGAATTGTCAGAGTTGGTCGGTTATTCTAAATACTCTGTATGTTTTAGCTGTTGATGTCCATAAGCTCGTTCAACACACATTAGGGCCCTCGCCCACGGCGACTTTTTGTAGCGATGCAGTCGCGCGTTTAGCAAACGCGCGACTGCATCACTTCTAACGCGTGTTAGTCGCATTTGCAACGCGCTACTGCATCGCGATTGTATCGATACAAACGCGCGACCGCGTCGCGCTACTAACGCGCTACTGCATCGCGATTAGTCGTTCTTCAGCTGATATACATTGTCTCATCATTGTTTTTTTGCGTGTCAACTCTGGTTTTACAATGGAAAGCAATTCACAAAACGTCGAATATGACATTCTATAACAACTTTTGAATTTAAGATCATAATTTTTGAGTTGTTTGAATGTTGTTACATGATGTCCACAAAGTAATCTCTGGGTATTAAATGGATGCATCCAATATTGACGCTGCTTCCGTTGCCTACGCTTCGGCTGCTTACGTAAAAGCAGCACCAAAGACAACGTGACTAATTTTGCCTCAACGGAGTCCATCTTGCAACTGTACTGATCCAAGGTATTTTTGTATCGTAACTGCATCGCGACCGAATCGCGTTTGCATCGCGACCGAATCGCGTTTGCATCGCGACTGAATCTGGTCCCGTGGGCGCGGGCACACAGCTAGCGACTGCTTCGCGTCTGTATCGATGCTACGCGCGAGAGCATCGCGACTGCATCGCTACAAAAAGTCGCCCGTGGGCGAGGGCCCTTACACTTCAAGAGTTTAGAAATGCTCATTCGAGTATAATATAACATTCCTGAGAGAAGAGGATGTTCTTCTGACATCTGAAAATAAATATAATAAATATTATTACATATTGTTGATTGATCTTAGCATTAGTTTAATAGGAAATTCGTCCGCGTGGAAACCGAAAATGATTCTTATAGGATTTTCAAATAGTTTTTTTCGTTATCTGCTGTTACAGTTAGCTGTACAACAAAATACAAATAGTGCTATTGACTTGGACCATCTTTGGTATTATCCATAATAACGTATAATATTGTTCATAATATAACAATAATGCGCTCATTTTCTACTACACTAACGTCAAAAAAACGTGTAAATGCAATATAATAAGATACTAACCGTTGCCGGATTAATCCAGTATCGTAGAATTGTAACCATTGCATCCGTTGCTTCCCCCTGTTGGCGACGGGGTAGAGGATGTTTCAGAGCAAGGGGGGCACAGTCCGCACAGCGTGTTATTTTTATTTTAACAAAATTGTCGGTACTGCCTAAAGAGAGAAACGATCCGAAGTCTAAGGCATCGTTCAGACCAAACGTATTGTCGGCCGCTGACTGTGAGCGCACGTTACGCAGTTTATTGCTTTTCCATATATATTGAAATTGTCGTTCACACCGAACCGACTATACGCTATTACGTCGTCTGTTGTCGCTGACTCTCAGTGGCCGATTATTTTACTACGCGACTATGCACAGCGGACGCGGATTGGCTACGCAGATAGCCTATTGTCGGCTTGATGAGTACGCGTACTGCAGATTGAGTCGACGTTCACACTGGGGCAGACAGTGAGTATACCCACAGTCAGCGGCGGACAATACGTTTGGTGTGAACAATCCCTTAAAAACGTCGACGTACGAAAGTTTTGAAAAGATTGCTTGATCGCACAGAAATCGGAAGAGTCTGCTGTACACGAACTAACCGCAATGATTCGTTATCTAATAACGCAAAATAAACTCAATTTTCAATAAAAATATTCGTCGCTTTGTTTTACTTGAAAGTGTCAATTTTGACTGTTAACATTTGAATTTCCGTGGCAGTGCTGCCCACAGCTGATAAAAATCAACCATAAGTGATAACTTAAACACCTAAATACTTTTTGTTAGTAAAATAACATTATTATAGAAATGGTAATTAAATATAAATTGTTGTTAACGCAAATGAATGTTATATTCGTAATTATTTTTGAGACATCAACGTGTGCTCTTAAAAATAAAATATGTAATACTATCAGTTAAGACTGATTATGGGAAAGTTTATGAAATTGGCAACACCGCTTTTACTTAAGTACGTCATTAAAGGAAGAATGCAACAAAGTCGAATAAATAACTAATTAAATATAAAATATTAACCCCTAAAAAGATTTCCATGAAGTTATTTTAGGAAAGTTAAAATATTATGTTATGATTTATGAGTACATTTTTGTGGCTATTTCCTCTTATTTTAAAGCGATGCTAGATTTGAACATTCTCCTTGAGCTGAAAAGTATTATACATTGAGGTTTCATAGCATACACTTTCACAATCTCAAGATTGGTGTTATCTCAGCAGTGTGGCCAATAAATATGAGATTGCGGTATATTTCAGACTTCTATAGGAGTCGGAAATACCGTACATATATAATTAAAGGTCCAGTCCGTAGTGACAGAAATAGCCGACCAGGTAAAATGGATGTTAACCCTTCTACTTTTTAAAAGTGGACGTGAAATGAATTCCCTGTTTTACATACTACCGTTATATTATTACTCGTTCCATTCCAGTTAAGAAAAGTGGTAGGTACCTACTTCGCGTGACGTTCAAAGTACTTTATATTAATATTAAATGCTCCAATAAATTATATATCTACTTACTCACCATAAAGCAGTTTTAAAGAATTACAAAGTTCAACACATTAAGTGGAGGACAGAAGGGTTTATTGTTTTGACTATATCATAAGTATTCTTATTGAAACTAATAATGTTTTTTAATCTCTATAAAGTGATTATTAAGTTATAGGGCATAACTACATACTAACGCTCAGCGTGTAATTATGGTGAGGTACGTATTATTCATTAATACCTTACCACGACACTGTTTTATTTAATAAAAAGTAAGAAGACTATCTAATATTATTTACATTCTTAATAATCTGATGCAATTTAGGAAAAAATATATATAGGAATATACACAAAAACTGGATATTTTCTCGTAGTCTAAAAATAATAATAAAGTTTATTATTTTGTAGTTCTAAATTGTGGCAAATAAAGAGAAATTTAGTAATTTTAGGTACCTACATCGATATTAACTTTACTGTCCGTTTAGGTAATTTCTGTAATAAATAATTAAATATTTCCTGTCTGCTACACTTAGTCCCTCATGATCCTTAACGTGTCATTGCCTAAAATACCCTCCCTACCCTTCAGGGATTACAAACCTAACGGTTATGTAAATAATCTTTTGGTTTGGAAGATAAATTCTAATTCCATCAACCGGATTATGGGTTAACAGATTTGTTGGTCGTATGTGAGGATGGCGCACACCATAGTCGCACTGTTCATATAAAGATTAATAGAGCTCGGAAACGTGACACATGGTGTACGGGAACTTGCAGTTTATCTAACACATAAAACCGTTTGTCTTGTCTAACTCATCAACGCACAACATAAATTTCGAGGAAAACGGAAAAGTTGCGCTCAGTAATTATACACTCTGGTTTGCAATCTCTGTGTACAGTTTAAAAGTATGTTGCAAAGGAAAGTACCTACTGGGGTTGCGACTTAGAAGAAGGAAATCGTTTCGCCGAAACCCCAACTATACATTTTTGTAATTGTATTTTCGTCCGTCGCAAGCAACGCGGCCCGTTCGGCTAGTTTAAATACAATTCAGCGATGGACACGCCATTTTTCCTCCTCCGAGAAAATTAAAAGTGCTTCGTAAAAATCTCACTCCAGTTCATTGCGGGACATAATGTAAGTCGGAGTGAATAAACAAGAAATATGCGGTCGCCCGTGTTTTGTTTTAGCGTTTATAAAACGAAGAGCCTTTATGGTTTATAGCTCAATAATATAGGCCGTAAAAAGCCCCCGGACCCTCTTCGGATCTCACTCTGTTCCACAATTGAGTCATCCTAGTGAGTCCCTTCGACTCCTTTAGGACTTCTTGAATAATTCCGCTTTGTAGGTACCTAACTAGATGGAAATGTACTTTGTAGTCGCTTCTTTGTTGTCTGCATAGTACAGGTCAGCTCGTTTGTGACGCTTACGCCACTATTACTACATTCCTTGGGAAAGTAAGTATCGAGTAGAAATCCATATTGTACAGATACTATTGTGTGCCTTTTTCCTATAAAACTCTAACCATTACCGCGAACTTCGAGCTATTTGTTTACCTAGCATTATAATAGCGTCTACTCTCAAATATGTTATATTTTTTAGTTTAATAATCATCAGTCATCACCCTACGTCAGTCTACTGTTCAGTCATTTAATCCTTTAACAAAGTCCAAGGAATTGAGGGCAACGAAATTAATACAGCACATAAAGGCGTCCTAACAATCCCATACTGTCATTAGCAGCATGTCAGAGAACTCCTTTTGTTTGATTGTTTTCATTTCATTATCGTTCGGAGAAATGCCTGTTATTTTTTTCTTAAAAGTCGTGGATTAAAAAAATCCTTTTTCATGAGATTCCAACAACCTCTGTATCAGATTTCATAAAAATCAGTTCAGTGGTTTAGCCGTTAAAGCGTAAAAGTTAGAGTTTTAAATAATAATACCAGCATATTTTTGACCCACTGCAGAGTCAAGACCTCTTCTCATACATAGAAGGCACGAGCACTGATATCCAGGCTAACTCAAAGCAGATTGGCAATTTCAGAGTTACATTAATTATAAGTTTGCACACAATGTTGCCCTTCACATCGGTGAATGTAATGTAAAATTCTAAATACCAGAGTACATCACTGATGACACAGTGATGTACTCTGGTATTTAGAAAGCACATTTCAAAAACACTGACTTTGGTACTAGCTTGATTTTGAACCGGCAATCTCGCACCTGGCGCTTTAGCCACGCCCTAACTACACAAAAAAACCAACAATCACAGCAACAGTAAGAATATGGATAGAATACAATACAAATGAAACATGTATGTACCAATCTGAAAAATAATATATAATAATGCTAAAATTTCGAAGTATTCAAAGTATTTAGTATTTAAAGTATTTATTTCTTTGCAAGCATGGGTATAGTACATAGGTGATTTTTTTTTAACCGGACGTTGTGCTGTTTTGTAGTTAAATAAAAAATTCAAAAGTCACTTTTTGTTGTTGTTTTGTACCGTTCCAAAATCGCCCGATATAATGAAAATTCTATCTGTATATTGCTGTAAAGGTGTGGCGATTTAATTTATAGGGCGTAAAAATGCTAGAGTAGAGCCGATGCCGAGTTAAGCCCCTCCACTTCTCAGGATTATTATCTTTGCAGCGACGCGATTGAATCGACGATAAACTTCTACTTGGACTAGAAACTGCCATTAAAGAATATTTTATGAAGCGTTTACTGGGCTTTGTAATATGATAATGTTGTGTCTAATTGTTGTTGTTGAGAACTGACCCGTTTAATGCGATAGATATTAAATTATAATTATAAAAATAATGGAGTTACATTTGATGGCTAGAAATCGTCGGAGGGTAAATTAATTGTTGATAAAATAAAAAATAAAAATAAATTGTTTATTGTTTAAGTATTGTTAATTAAAACGGTATACACCAATTACATTAATTAACACGGGAAAAAAATACATTAACAAACACAAATAACAAAAGGGCAAAAAAAAACAGATTATATCTTAAATTACTAACAATACATCACAAAAAAGATAGAGGTAAAAAAAATACAATAACTTACGAACAAATAATAGAGGACACTCTTGCATACTTTCCCTCACATGACATCAAACAAACACGCATAATTCTACTCCATTCATCGGCAAACAGATCACATTCAGGGTAATCGGTCAGGCAGGAGGGCATTAAGCATCCTTAGGGTACGGCATACCGGGGACTCAGCTCTGGCAACAGTTTTGGAAGGAGGCAGCGCGAACAGATCGTGGCGACGGCTTTTTCGATGTCCGATGTATTTGTCAGGAACAAACAGTCGATGGTGAATGGATGGTGATGGAAGGTGATGTAATTATTAAGTTCATATTATGATTCTAGGTCAACAGAAAGTACCCTTTAGGTTTTGATTCTCTTGCGAGTTTAATAATACGCGTTTAAAATAGTCATACTAAGAGTTGATGTAGAAGTTTTTTTTACACACTTTTTAGTTATTTTTGTTGCATTCACATTTTTATTATTTGTTACATAATTAAACTAGTTTCGAACATAAAAGTTGCTAAAGCACATCAACATAATTTGTACAAATATTTTAGACCTCAGTTTTTCTTAGCATGTCTCTGGAAAACAAAGAGATTCTAAAAGTATAATTGGTGGGTAAGAAACCCCCAATATATATGACGATTTGCGAAATCTGACTGTAAGAAGGATGGCTGATAATCGCCAAGAAAATAAGGAATTATATGGTGATAACAAACCGGGATGTAAATTGTGGGATTAGAGAGAAAGTACGCTGCACGCTGGTGCGCCTTACCTGGCTGTCTCCTTGCCTCGTGTATAGGTTCAACAAAATGGCGCCTGATGTTTCTTCGCCTTTTGGAGGCTTTTGAAGCACAACACTGGAATTCTCTGTCTCTGTGTCCACAAACAATCACACCCGCGGGCGGTCAATCACAGCGGTTAATATTTGTTGTAATACGGTAGGAATTAACTAGGCGCGTTAAATAAATTCGGGAACGTGAAAAAACTGCATTTTTCACGTGCGGATCTTTTATGGCGGAATTTTCTTCTTTTTTCTTATGGCTTCTGACAGCCGTCAGGCGTGCGAGAGCGTGAAGGTCGGTCAAGACAGAATAGATAAAAAGAGGTCTTATTATTATTATTAAGAAATAATGGAAGGCGCTACCATTTCCCCCCGGCCTTAAAGGGTTGCCTTTGAAAAGAGAAAATTGAATTAGCTATGTTAGGTGTACTACCGCATGACCTATCCACAGGCTAAAACAGCGTTAAACTATTTAAATTAATCTAAATTAACTTTATTATAACAAATTATAAACAAAATACCTAAACTTAAAGGAGACCCAACTTAAATCTCACTGTGTCAGTAGTGGACAGAGACGTACAACAGGGCGCATGTAGCTACCCTTCGCGGTTTTCACGGTAACAACGCGGGTTGTACCGTCTTTAGATGTATGTAACTTATCAACGATAGCTAATGGCCATGAAAGGGGCGGAGAATTATCATTTATGATAATGACTAACGTACCCTCCTTTATAGGCGATACAGGACTATTCCATTTGGATCTAGCCTGCAGTTGGTGAAGGTACTCTGAGCGCCAGCGCTGCCAGAACGACTGCACGAGTTTATCGAGCAGAGTATGTCTCTGAAGCAGGCTAGAAGAGTCTGCTTCAGGAGCGGGAAGTGATGACAATGGCGCTGTGCTCAAGAAATGCGCAGGAGTTAACGCGGATGGTTCAGCAGGGTCACTGCTCAATGCTGTAAGCGGACGCGAGTTAACTAACGCCTCGATTTGAGCAAGGACCGTTAAAAGCTCTTCGTAAGAGAGGATTTGTTGACCTATAACTTTGAAGAGATGCGTCTTAACTACCTTGACCATGCTTTCCCAACATCCACCGAAATGTGGTGAAGCAGGTGGAATAAACTTCCAATCAATATAATTTATGGAAAGTTCTTCCTCAAGACGAGTACGATACTCTTTATTGAGAAACTTATAAAGATCGCGTAAGTAAGAACTTGAACCCACAAAACAAGTGCCGTTATCTGTATATAAACACTGTATAGGGCCGCGTCGCGAAAGAAATCGTTTTAGGGCTGCTAGAAATGATACCGTGCTTAAATCCGTCGCAACTTCAATGTGTGTTGCACGCGTTGTCAAGCATGTGAAAATGCATAGCCATGCTTTACGGCTTCTAACACCTCAACCGCGAACTGGCGTGTACTGCAGTGGTCCTGCGTAATCGCAACCGGTATGTGTAAACGCCTTATCGACCTGATTGACACGCTGGCTAGGTAGATCTGCCATGAGTGGAAAGACAGGACGCGGACGGAATTTAAAACAGACGTTACATTTATGTATTCTATGGCGAATTATTCGCCGTGCAGCTAAAATCCAATATTTATGCCTGAGTAAGGACATAAGCAACTCTGGACCTGCATGGAGATATTTTTTGTGATAAAAATCAACAAGAAGGTCGACCACATGATCATGACGCGGTAGAATGCAAGGATGCTTGTAGTTGTAAGGTTCGTCCGAATTTGACAGACGACCGCCAACTCGTATGATGCCGTGCTCGTCGAGAAACGGCTTGAGTTTAAGGAGCGCGGGAGAACAAGGCATACTATTTTTCAAATTTTGTATGTCGTTACTAAAATAAATAGCTTGTACAGCTCGCAATAATTTATGTTCTGCAACTTCAAGGTGAGAGCTTGAAATAGAAGTTTCATTAGGCAATAGCTTTAGAAATCTACAGATATAAATGATGGCGCGTAGTAACTTAGACCACGACGACATGCGCAATGCGAGTGCATAAATCGGGGATTCCGCAACCTCAACAATCACGGGATGAGAGATAACTTTCCGTTCGGGTGCGTCCTCGTCCTCTGCATTACGGTCAAATGGATGTATAGGCCACTCCGACGGGTCATGGGACATCCAAGAAGGGTCATGACGCCACAAAGGATGATGCAGAAGTTTAATTGGAGTAACACCACGAGAAAGGCAATCAGCGGGATTCTCAATACCCGCGACGTGATTGAAACAATCGGAAGGAATTAATTCAATTATTTTTGTAACGCTATTGGCGACAAAAGTCTGCCAGCGGTGAGGAGATGAATAAATCCAAGCGAGCACTACTTTAGAGTCAGTCATTGCAAATATTTTATTAATAGGGTAGTGGGGCGAAACTGTCTCTTGAACTCTGCGGAGTAACTGAGACAGCAGAAGGGCCGCACACAACTCCAGTCTCGCAACCGAAATAGTTTTGACAGGCGAGACCTTGGACTTGGCACAAACTAATTGCACAGAGTAGTTGGAACCAATGCGGACTTGCAAATATACGACTCCGCCATAAGCGCGTTCACTGGCATCAGCGAAACCTATTAAGTTAACAATACATCTATCGACCAATCCAAGATGACGCGGTATAATAATTTGATGGAGCGCGGGGAGTTCAATGCAAAACTGTTTCCAAGCGGTGACAATATGGTCGGGAGGAACGGCATCCCACTCACACTTTGATAACCAGAGTTCTTTGATCAAGAGCTTGGCGTACAAAATTGTGGGAGCCACAAAACCCATTATATCCCATAGTCGAGCCACTGTGGACAGCATAGTGCGTTTAGTGCACTTATCATCTGGAGGTGCGACTTCAAAATGAAACCTATCGCTGGATTGGTTCCAGCGCATACCAAGAACCTTATGCACAGATCCTTCAAATTCAACGTCTGTAAAAGCTTTATATGAATCAGGTATTTGCGTGAGAACCTCTTTAGAGTTACTTGACCATTTGACAAGATCAAATTGACCTCGCTTGAAGAGCTCAATAAGCTCTTTGCTAAGCGAGATTGCTTGCGGGGCGGATACGACACTACAGGCGATGTCATCCATATACAAAGCGGAGGTGGCAACAGCTGCTGCAGCGGGAAAGTTGTCGCCTTCATCAGCGATCAACTGGCGGACGACTTTCAATTTTCGATATAATACGAGGGAAAAGAATTATTCTCATCAATTACAACTGGACTCAAAAAACCCTTATTTATGTAGTCACGTATGACGTCATTATAAGCGCTGCGAAATTTAGGCGAAGCATTAAATTTGCGTTCTAAACAATAAAAGCGTCTAAGCGCAGCAGCGTACGAGTCGCCTAGCGAATAAGGGTCGCCACAAAATGGCAACGCCACAATATATCTGCCACTGTCGTCACGAACAGTGGTAGCGCGGAAGTGTTCTTCACACTCGAGGTCCTTACGACTCAGCGAGGGCGGTGCGGAAATTTCTTCAAGCTCCCAAAATCGCTTGAGGAGAGAATTAATATTATTTTCTTGAAGAACAGAACAGCAAGACGTAGTATAATGAGGAGTATGTGATGTAGGTGCGGTACCCATGACCACATACCCAAATACCGTCTCAATAGCGGAAGGTAAATTATATTGCTCACTACGTACAATATTAGATAGTAGTAAGTGCGGAAATATTGAAGCCCCGATCAAAACATCGATATTTCCCGGCTGCGCAAAGTCTAAATCTGCGAGCGGCAATGACTCGAGCTGCTTAAGTAAGGACATATCCACATGAGCATTCGGCAATGTGTCCGTGATACGTTCTACTATAAGTGAAGAAACGTTAAAATTAATATCCCTATTAATACGCGAATGTATTTTAATATCTACGGAACCCTTACATGATTTTTCTGAACCGCCAATACCCTTGACTACTATGTCAGTATTTTTAAAGTTATTCCACAATCCTAGGCGTTTCAAACAATCAGAAGTAATGAAATTACTTTGGGATGCACTATCCAGTAAACAACGAATTATGTGAGGTGTGTTATGAGTATCGTATACTATTACTTGCGCGGTAGCGAGCAAAACCGTTGTGTACGCCGCCGTACATTGCGATGTAGCTTCGCGCTGAACGTGACAAGTGCGCGGGCGATGCTCGCGTGTGTGTGCAACTGATGTAGTACATAACGATATTTCGGGATGAGCCGCGGACTCCGTGGTACGGACGGCCTGCTGCGGTGACGTAACAACAGATGAACTTACTAGATTACCAGGTTCATCCGGTAACGGCGAGGTTTTATTGAAATGGAGTAAAGTATGGTGAGCCTGATTGCATGAGCGGCATTTAGTTTTACTAGAACAGTTGCTTGTTTTGTGTTTAATACTTAGACAGTTAACGCAAGCTTTACTTTCTTTAACACATTTAAAACGAGCAGTCGGAGTTAATTTATTAAAAGCGGGACATTTATAAAAGTGATCATGTACAATATTATTGCATAGACACTTGAGCGGATTATTATTATTATTATTAGAATCCGAACATGCTACGTAAGATTGCGGATTAGGAACCGAACTACTATTATTATTTCGCGATTTATTCGACTTTTGTTTACTGTCAATAAGGCTAGACGAGCCAGACGAACTAGGCTGCGTATTTTGAAATATTCGACACTGATCTTTGATAAAGGTCACAAAACTATCTAGTGTAGGCATTTTATGATTACGTTCTGTCATCTCAAAAGCACGAATAGTTTCCGTGTCGAACTTTTTTATTGCGAGTTGAAATAACATAAAGTCGGAAAGGTTTTCTAATTTTAAGTTTTTAAGGGCATTAACTGCGGTGACAAAATTATCGATAAACAGCTGAAAATTCGAAACAGACGCGGGACCGGTCAGCTTAAGGTTTAAAGCTTGATCGAAGTAAGTAGACGCGAGGACACGAGTATCCTGATATCGGTCAACAAGTGACTGAAATATAACCTGATAATTCTCAGCATTGGGCGTGACACCTGCAAACACGGATTGCGCTTTCGACGACAGTTTCCCTATCAAATAGTACAATCTGTCGGCATCTGTCAGAGAGACATTATCATGCACTGTTGATTTAAAACTTGCATAAAATAATGGCCAGTTACGTATGTCACCGTCAAATGACATAAGTTCAATTGGAGGTAGACGCGGTGCTCGATAGTTCGCGCAACCGCCACCTGGCGCTGAGGAGCGGTTGTCATCTAACTGACTTTGTATACGTTTCACGATACAATAAAGATCTTCGAATGCGGTGTACGACTGATAATTCGGCTGGGAATCAGGATTAATTGAAAGTAATTTTGAGTTATAAGCGTCTAATAATGTATGAAAGTCTGATCGAATAACATCTACTGTCATACAATAACTAAGAAATGATTCCCTACTAATATCGGAAGAAGTTGCGGTTTTGGAGCGTTCAAAAATGTCTTGCATACGCTCAAATAAAGTATTGCGTTTAGCTTCTAATATTTTTAACTCTTTTTCTTCCGAAATGCATAGTTTCTTTTGTTGCGACATGTTTATGTAGGTTAATGAACCAAACAAACTAAAATGTATACCTAAGTATTATTTTACCTAAGTATATAAGAACAACAAAAATACCTAAGTATTTATACGGCGGTAAATCCTAGTAATTCCTATGTAGGCAACAAACTTTAGGCGGTTGAACTAATGGTGCTTGAAATATGGTATTTATAAGACCACTATATAGTTCGAGTAATTATAATAAGGTATATCAGTAGGTAGCTACGTAATTGTATATTACTTACTGGGGTGCGGGAAATAACCACGTAATGGGTGTGTAAATAGACTAGGAGTGCAGCTAGATGCTACAACTACCTAGGTAAGTACTTCTAGAAGATACTTACGCGGAATAAAAGAGAATTGGATATGAATCCGCTCGAAGGACCAAAAAATGGTGGGTAAGAAACCCCCAATATATATGACGATTTGCGAAATCTGACTGTAAGAAGGATGGCTGATAATCGCCAAGAAAATAAGGAATTATATGGTGATAACAAACCGGGATGTAAATTGTGGGATTAGAGAGAAAGTACGCTGCACGCTGGTGCGCCTTACCTGGCTGTCTCCTTGCCTCGTGTATAGGTTCAACAAAATGGCGCCTGATGTTTCTTCGCCTTTTGGAGGCTTTTGAAGCACAACACTGGAATTCTCTGTCTCTGTGTCCACAAACAATCACACCCGCGGGCGGTCAATCACAGCGGTTAATATTTGTTGTAATACGGTAGGAATTAACTAGGCGCGTTAAATAAATTCGGGAACGTGAAAAAACTGCATTTTTCACGTGCGGATCTTTTATGGCGGAATTTTCTTCTTTTTTCTTATGGCTTCTGACAGCCGTCAGGCGTGCGAGAGCGTGAAGGTCGGTCAAGACAGAATAGATAAAAAGAGGTCTTATTATTATTATTAAGAAATAATGGAAGGCGCTACCAATAATCTTTTACCTTTTAAGGTAAATGGTTACGGTATGCACCTAAAACCGATTCGGAAATATGATCCATAGATTACTACGTAAGTACCTAATTAATTAATTAATTAGAAATTAGAGACTATAATCGAATTGTCGTCAACGTTAACATAGTCATCAGCGTCTTGAATACAGCAAACTCTATTTAGAGATCTATCTGCAAACATGAACACGACGCTTCATCGTCTTTCTATTTCTTCTGAATATAACCGTCCCATAATAACGACAATAAGAGACCCATGTTTAGCAATAGTCGTACATATAACATGAATATTGAATGTAATATCGTATAGTATAGATACTTCTCGTTACAATGCTCCCATACATACTAATGGCTGTATTAAACTCCAGAGCAAACCTAGAATACAGTATCAACCGTATAAATCATTGTTAACAATGTCAACTGTATAGTTAAAAGTTTTAAATGATATAACCGTCGAATAGGACTTATAAGCTTAAACCAACAAGTATACAGTACTTTAGTCACACTGAAAAAAAACTCACTACACTGCAAGCTTAAATCTTTTATTAAAAAAAATATCTTGCCAAATGATATTGTATTACTGCAAACTCAATATAGAAATATGGTTTGCTAAAAGAAAATTCAATCCTAGCTAAGCTCGTATTAGTAAGTTTTTTTTGCTATTAGTATTATATTTTTTAGTTTTGTGTAAAAGTGGCTTCAAGCCATTTTTCACAGCAATTGTTCCTGTGCTAAGCAAGCAGCAAAAACCCTCTGGAAAAATCTTTTTAAACAACAAAAAAATCTTTTATTCATCACCTCCACTGTATATGACACATAAATATTCTTATTTCTCTTTTTACGTAACATATTTTTTGTGTAAAATACGTGTATACATGTACATATCCTACACACTAAATTAAATTAATTTATTTCTTTGGTTGAGCGAGTGAAATTTAATCCTACTCTAATTAGACCCGTCGTATGTTGGTACTGCATGAGACAAGGCGGGTTTTGTTTCACTAAAACACTGCATACGTGTCGGGTTATTTAAATTCTATAAAATTATATGACTGTAGCTGCAATATTTACAGGAAAAACTGGTCTAAAACATGCTTTTGCATTTAATAGGTAAAATACGAGGTAAATTGATCATTAATAACAAGAGGGAATCGATTTCGGCGCACATAAATATCAACCACCATGTACCTTTATGTGCAGAAATTGTATCAGCGTAATACTATCTGATTTGGGTTTATTTCGAACCGAGCAAAAGTTTTCATTTTCATTACTTTTCATGCTTTCATACCTACATCAAGGAAAAATTCAATTACTCGATATTATGTTTCCAACGTGTTAACCTGATTTCAAGTATATCACTAGGCCAATTTATCGGCCTAGTTAAAAAATATAAATGTATTTTATATAACATTAAATTCTTCTCTACCTAAATGCCTACTTAATTTATCCTTAATGTGTCGCCGATTTTCGAAACCTTTCAAGAAAGCATGTAGCTTTCTTACATGTACCTTCCCTAAATTATGCAGACCTAATACTCGCATATGAAATACTTAATAATGTAAATGAGGCTTTTACACCACAAAGACTATTTTGTTTGACGCTGTAAAAGCCTGCCCACATTTTGCTCTTAATAACTCAGTTATTGTTTGTTAAAACTAAAATTAAAAGAGGAACCTATATCAAATCTGTGGGTGTTTTTTCACATAGGAATAGTTTTCCAAATAAAAAACTTTCTTTTTTAACACTCGTCGAAAGCAATATTAAATATTAAACTGTAACAAAGCCACACTCGAAATTATTTTGCAACTGTTTATATTATTCCCTTTATAGTTTTATGAGAGGGTGTTTTTGTAAAAAAAGTTTTTTTATCATCCAAATCCATTAATGTATATTAATGGATTGATACCTTTATTGCTATATGTTCTGTTTTACGACGAAGATTTTTGAGATTATGTCTATTTTAGTAGGTAACTAACTAACTTTAGATCATTAGAACGACATACCCAAAATCGATCTACTTGATTGAAATACATGTTTGTATACATTGGAAATTTCAATATGATCTATTCGTTTAACTATTCCCCCCATGATATTATAAAAAAACCGGCCAAGTGCGAGTCGGACTCGCTCATGAAGGGTTCCGTAGCAGCAAGTAACATAATATAAAGTTCTTGTTAAATTACGATATACGGTTTATGACGTATTAAAAAAACTATTCACTAGATCTCGTTCAAACCAATTTTCGGTGGAAGTTTACATGGTAATGTACATCATATATTTTTTATTTATTTATCATACTCTTATTTTGGAAGTTACAAGGGGGGGGGGGGGCAACATTTTACCACTTTAAAAGTGTCTCTCGCGCAAATTATTCAGTTTAGAGAAAAATGATATTAGAAACCTCAATATCATTTTTGAAGACCTATCCATAGATAACCAACACATATGGGTACCATGAAAAAAAAAATTGAGTTCTATGTATGGGGACCCCCAATTTTTTTTATTTTTTTTTCTATTTTTGTATCAGAATCTTTATGCGGTTCACAGAATACATCCACTCAGCAAGTTTCAACAGTATAGCTAATATAGTTTCGGAAAAAATGGCTGTGACATACGGACGGACAGACAGACAGACAGACGGACAGACAGACATGACGAATCTATAAGGGTTCCGTTTTTGCCATTTGGCTACGGAACCCTAAAAAGGTGTAGACGGTTACTTTTACGACATTCTATCTACAAAAACGACGCACGAACGCACACAAACAAATACAATTGGATGTCAAAAAAGGATGACATGATTCAAATACTCCGAGTGAAAAAGAGACGAATTGTCACATATCATAGTGACAATTTATTATAATTTGGTCAAATAGCTAGAGGTACATTTTAAATTGCCACATCTGACTGCCTATGATCTATCTACACCTTTTTACTTTTAATATCATTGATTCCCCCGATCTATTCCCACACTGCGCTCCATCGCTCTTTCGCAAATCTAGAGCTTGGACTTTTAAAATTATATTACTTAAAAACATATTTAATCCGTACTAATATTATAAATGCGAAAGTAACTCTATCGGTCTGTTTGTCTGTCTGTCTCTTCTTCACGCCTAAACCGATTTGAATGAAATTTGGTACAGATTTAGTCTGGGACCCGAGAAAGGACAAAGGATAGTTTTTATCCCGTAAATCCCCCGGGAACGGAAACTATTACAACATATTATTATTAAATCGGGTATTAACGCGAATAATATTTATTTAAATACCTTTGGACAGGTCCTTTGGACAGGACCTGGTTGCACAGGTCGTGGTCGCAAGCAGACTACGACCTGTGCAACCAGGTCGAAACGTCAAGCCTTCCAAAGCTATTTAAATAAATATTTTTCGCGTTAATACCCGATTTAATAATATTATGTTGTTATAATGAAACGCGAAAGTTTAAAAGTTAGTATAACGGAAACTATAATTTCACACGGATGAAGTCGCGGGCAAAAGCTAGTATGTAATAAAATATACAATTAAACAGACAAATATAAAAAAAAATTGATAAGCTGCTATGCTACCTTTCTATTATTGTAACAAAAAAACGTTATTCAATTAAATTGCGAAAAAATACGGGTGTTAAAAACTAATATAACAGTAACAAACCACATAAGCGTTTATAAAATGAAAATCGTTAGGTGAAAATTGCGGTGTGATATAATAAGCCACCATGTCTGCATAAATCACTATAGCGTAATGGTTAACAGACCAAAAACGCGAACATCGACCACAATTCGCAAAGGCCCGTCACAAATTACAAACTAATCATAGTCCACCAATTGGGCGGCTCGGAAGAGGTTAATTTTCCCAATCCCGACGCCGCGCTAACGCTCCGAGCCCGTTACGGCCGCCCCACCAATTAGCTTTTACTGCCCTTGTGGTCCGATAACTACTCCACGAGACTTATCTATCGAGCGATCCGGGTATTATGTCCTAGTAAACACTAGTAGAAATTGTATCCGAGTTCACTTCACTCGTCGATAGCGAGTGCTCACGGTATTATTATGAAGTGTTGCGTGATAATGATGATGGATCGGCCTGTTACACTACTCTCGAACTTGGGAATATTATGCTTATGTATTACGTTGATGGCGTTTTAAGTACCTCGCGTCGTACTTAAAAAAAACATACGTGGTTAGAGAGGGTAAAAAAATTGAAAAACGGTGTCGAATATATATTATTGCCGGGTGATCAATGTTTCGAAATAATGCTCTTGTGGGTCGTAGCGAGTTGTTTTTTAGCTTATAGCCATCAGCTCCAGTTTAAACTTCCAGCTAATATTGGCATAGAAAAAAACATGATCATCAGCCTGCGATAGTCTCTTGCTAGCATGAAGCTTGCTAGACATATGTATGTTGCCTAGGCGTGACACTTAGGGCACTCTGGGTTACACACACCAGTCACCTAAGTAGAACGCAGAAGTATAGACATCTATTTTTGACTACAGCAGTGCATTGTTACTGCAAATACAATAACAATTTTCTGCAAAATACAGAGAAAATATTCTCTTCCGATTGAATCATAACGTTTGCAGACAACGGCAAGCAAACGGTACCTGCTTCGGCAGTCGAAACGATATTTCTCACAACGACACTCTATAAGTAACTCTGCCAATTCCTTCCCCTACACATAAACATCTACCGTGTATTGTTTAACTTTTCTCTCTCAGGACGACACATAAACTCGTCGCAAATCCTACAGAGGGTTTGAGAGCGTCGTCTCAGAAATTTTCCAAGTCAACGAAAGCAAGGAGCGACAATCTCGCCGACCTACGTCTTATTTTTCAGGAGAGCCGACCCGTTACAACGACAGAGATTTACATTTGAAATAGGCTGAGACACTCTTTTATTTCGCTCCTTTTATTTTTTTCTGTCTGTTCGTATTGCTGCAGCGCCCCCTACATCTGCCGCGTCCTTCGCCGCGGCTAAATAAAACTCGGTCTCCTTACCTGTATAATTTTATTAACGAAAATTGAATTATTTATCGTAATTGAATTTTCGAATTAAACACGCTCGGCTAGCTACTAGTTTGCTCGGGTTTCGGATCGACGAATTACAAGTATGCAATTATGAAGGTTAATTTACTACTTAGTGATCTCAAAGTGAAGCGCGCCGGCCGCTTATCTGATTAAATTGCTAATTTTTAATTATTCGTTCACGTCTTGGAATTAAGTACAGCGATGAAAGTACTGGAATAAGGTTAAATAAGCTTTGAAAAATGGAATAATTTATCAGACAATATTCTGGAAACAAATTGTGTCGGATGATGCTATCCATCAAAGATTTTCTTTTACGAGCCAAGCAGTAGGTGGGTGCGTACACGTTTCCACGTTATACAACATTATTGATGAACCCTCGCAAGCTATTACCCTTGCTAAAAAATATTAACCCGTTTCCCTCTTTTTATGACTTGCAGTTTATTTTAAAGCATTTTAATGACTAACGCAACTCCGCGTAATATGCTAATCACAGAACAAAAGTTCGAGCCAAAAAATAAATTTAATGAATCCACGTTCATTATTTTGGAACTTAAATAAAAAAAGTAAACTAAGTTCAGATTTAATTTAAAAAAACATACGTTAAAGGACTTGTTATCTTGTTAGACAATACATCATTTTGAATTAAGGTCTGGCAAGAAAACCTTTGGGACGCATTGTATCTAGATTAATGACGACCGAATATCCTACATTATTATACCTACACATATATGTATAGTAGACCTTTTGTCTCCTTATCTTAGGAATATATTATCTCGTCTATGCAGTACTACTCGGAAGTATCTTAGTGCCATCTGCAACCTGTTATACTAAATAATCTTACGGCGAACTATGCAATTAATAATAATATATTATACAACATTGAGAGATATTGCAGAACTAGTCTGCTCCGCGTATAATTTCATTTGATAAAAAATTAAAATATTTTATTTTAATTCTTTATTTTAATTCTAGTTTTATTAATTTAATGTTATTTTAAATATTGTGTATTTTGTTTAATAAATTCAATTTGATAAAATGCTTATAAATACATAAATAATATTCAAAACGGGCCTAAGTTGAAACAAGTTATTCAAGTGTTCATGGAAGGAACATTTAAATTGTTATAAAACAGAATTAACAAACAAACAGACAGCTATAAATAAAAGCTAAACAGACAATATGTAAATCTCGTACATTTTGCGGAGCAGTCCAAATTGGAGGCTCACCAATTTATGCATTTGTTAATTAAATTATATAACGAACACTTTCCCATGAGGATCTTTTAATGTCCAACTCATAAGATCGGAACACATAAATTAATGGAGCTATTCGTTATGCCAGGCCACGCGCGTTTAATTATTAAGGTGACGCACATTTCTCCGCGGAACTTGGGCACAGGCCGTAAACACAAATGTGTCAAACCGATACTAAAGACGGAACTTAAACAAGGCTCCTAACTACGCTGTTATACCGCACTGCTTCAATATCAACAAGTTATAGTCCCGATAACTACACAATAACTAATGAACCACTGAATTACTTTATTACGCTTGGTTGAAGCTCAAATCCGAATATGATGACATCTAGAAGCAAAACAACGTCGACGAAAAAAAATCTTCTACTTAAGGATGCATTCATCCTTAGAGAGTCAAGATGAGGCCTACGGGAACACTGCAGCCTTGCACAAAAGAAAACTTTATACGTACTTACTTAGTGTTCTATATCTAAAGCGCGCAGTAGAAGTCACTTTCATATTACCTCTAAAGAAATTATTCTTTTTATTTTACTTTGTAATTAATCATGTTGGCTACTCTTCCTTCACTTAGCTCTGAGCGTTTTCTCGGCAGCAGCTGAGCAATTTCATTTATTCAACAGTACCTACCCATTCTTTCTTACACTGTTTAAAGTAACTTGAACTAGATAAATTAGTTGGACTACTGAGTTTTTCATTTTGTTTGAGTTTTTGGTGTCTAATTGGTAACGTTTTAATTCTTCTATCTGTGCCTCTAATCCTATATTTAAGGAGAAGTGCAATATTGTCACCACATGTCTGTCGTCGTCGCCAATACCTACTTATATTTCCTATTCACTCCGCTAGACGCTGTTATTAAGCTTTAAATACGCATACAGCGAATTTTCTACCCTTTGAAAGTGTACAGCGTACTTAAATACAGTGCAGTGCAATAACGATTGAACATGTTTTAAATATCTATTAATTATTTTCATCTTTTATTTCAAATGATATAACTGAAAGTTTGCAATATTTAACCTTATTATGTCAACAGATTAGTTCACGAAAACTCGCAATTCAATATTAAATCTGTAATTACAATCTAGCTTAAAAATAAATTTACATGTAAGTGAAGCAACCTAAAATATGAAAATGTAAAGCCGCGACTGCAGAATGGGATATTGACACGCTTTGACTCAAACGAATTTAAAACTTTATGAATAATGTAAAATATGGCAGGCACTTATAACTCAGGCCCAATTTTACATTGTTATGTATCACGAAGCTAAAAAAATATATTAAATAACGAAATTTTTCCTAGCAAATATCATTGTGATTATATCTGAAATACGTTGGTTACTCATGCATCGAGCTAGCAATATTACACATGCTGAGTACAAATATGAGAGGATACGAAAAATGTCCCGTGTTTTTCCTTATATGGCAAGCAAGTGTACGGCACTTTATTGTGGCGTCATCAGAGCCTCCCTCGTGACAGCTTACACATGAATTCGGGGATAGACAAAGAGTGTGCACGATGAAAGAGCTTTTCATTCATCCTAGCTTCCAGGCGAAGTTGCGCGACTGCTGTGCACGTTTTGATAACACTTAATGAGCCCTTGGAAGTAAATAAATTGTTATTACGTGAACTTATCTCGGCAATAAATATTATTGTTTAGTTTACAACGTGACGTTTCGCACAACTTTTAATTCTTTGATAAAGTGTAAACTCCCGATTTATCACTTATCGAACGTCAAGCTGAATACCGGCAGTCCCTCTGAGAAATATGCGCGGCCATAGCATCCATCCTACTTTTAGTGTTGGGAGCAATTTTATGACAGCGCTTTAGAATACGAAAAAGAGAACTACTGCAATAAATGGAATAAGTACGTGAGTATTACTCTTGGCATACATTATTATACGAAATGAGGGCAGTGAGGCATTCAGGCTTTTTTAGATTTACGGTCAAAGGGTTCATTAGAGTCGCTCCAATACGTTTGAAGATTAACGTGAATGTGATCTAAATTGAGCAGCTTTATACCATTGCGTTTTACTTTTCCTATGTTTGACGTTAATTTTGCTGACGACATATACACGACATATACATATGTACATACTGATTTAAGAAATTAGCATAATACCAATTTATGAAAGACCAGCAAACATCGAATAAATAACTTTTGTGTTTATCAACTGTTTATGATCTGGCGTAATTGTCCACCGAGAAAACGATTACTATAAATCTCGGAGCCGATAAGGGAGTCTACCTGCACTCCATTATAATTATTATCTTTAAACGAAGTACATCTTTGGCTTATTTACTTCTGACACTTATGACGTACGATGTAACCCGAGCATAATATGAAATAATGTTCTTAACAGAAGCTTTTGACGTTGTAAAAAATCACTTAGGCCAATACGGGCCTAAGTGATTGTTACTCAAACACGATCTCAAGTGTGATATCATTTGATACCGGATTATTGCGAAGACAGGAGCTCAAGATCGTCGCTAATTAATAAACACATCTCAGTTACCAAGATCAGCTATACTTCATGTGAACGAATACGTCACATGAGTACAATACTTAAGTGTCAAGTTTCGTTTATTAATCAGTCTACACTCAGTTAATGACGTACACCTAATCTGGAACTTGAGCTCATAAGCAATCTCGTTTATTAATACGAATGGGATCTTAAGCTTGGTATTAAGTTCTGATCTGAGTTACGTCTATACGGGCCTTAAAATAACATAGCGTGGAAACGTGAAGCGAGTTAAAAAAAAGAAAGATTCGCAAATTCACTAACATGGAGTGTATGACACATTCGCTCAATATTGACACTGCGCCAAAAAAGCTGTGAAATTTAAGAGGCTTACCTACCATTTTACGCTACAATATGCACTGGTTACTAAAAGTATCGATTTTTCTTTGACTTTGAGATTTTATGAACCGTACTGGAAAAAGTGTTCATTTCGTTATTCCTCGTTTATGTTTATAAATAGGATCGCGTCGTAGTGAAATCCCTTATATATATAAATGGTTTTAAGGTTAGCTAAGCATGTAGTCCACAATTAAATACAGAGGTCAAAAGATAAATCGTGGTTATTCCCAACAGAAACGCGCCAGTAATAGAACTAATTTTAGAGTTCACTAGATACGTCTATGGTAGGTTCCACCGTTAACAAAAAACAACACAAAAGTCACATCTAATAAAACGCAAAGAAAAAAAAACAGATTGAAATCTAAAACTAGTATTTGTGACAACACTACAACAGAAATAAAGTTAGTGGCCTAATTAATTAATTGTGTATACCGCTGTGTGTATAGTATCGAAGTAAATTCAGTGTTATTTGCACTGGCGTGGACTCCGAGTCGTTTAACAAAATGACGGGCCCTTTTTATCTTAGTCGGGCTGCAATTTGTTTCTGGCTCTATTTTCTCGAGACCGCAAACCGACGGTTGCTATTTTGAATATCCCTTTTCTTTAAAATTAAACTTTGTAGGTTCCTTTCCTTTTGAAACTCATCATTTAGACATTGAGCATTGTTGCTCTTGCAGTTTATTAAATTATTATTTTTATTAATGCTGTATTCAACAAGACTTTTTAAGGTGGAAGGAATAATAAGATTTTTTATTGAAAAGAGTAAATATAATATTTAATTACAAATGCGGTTTACCTCTGGTTTCAACAGCGGTCAGTGGAGATAACGTGGTGGTTATCAATTCATCGTAATGTTTTGAATAATGAGACTCCTCAAAACTAACAATACGCGTAATAATGGTTGCATATTAGCACAAAAATAAATAAAAAAAAAACGAAACAGGATGCCATCTTTGAAAACATGAAAGGGAAAAGTACCTAACTTTAATTTCGGAAATTGGTAGCCTTGCAAAACCACAAACAGAATCGCAGCCGCCGACTTCCGGAATTGAAGTTATTTGTTAGTTATGTTGTATCTTTTTTGATAAACACTGCCCAATGATCGAGAAAATATTATAATTACAGGTCAAGTCCGTAATTTAAGAGATTAGTGCGCTTAAACGAACTAAATACACTTCAGTCAGTAAAGTTTCAGATTTCTGAAAAGAAAGTATATACTGGATTTATTTATTTCAAAGATATACAATGAGAATAAGTAACAACATACTTACGTAGCGCCTAGGCGGATATAAAAATAGAGAGAGCTTTAGTACTTCAAAAAGGTTTCAGTGAATGAAATAAGGCAAGGAGCATAATAATTCTGCGTTCTAAGACACATTAGTGAGAAAACTAAAACTTAGATACATAGAGACATTTTACAGATCTCGCTATTTCATCGAATTCTTTTTTATAAGTATATAATTTTGTGTTGTCTTTCATCTCCAGACGTTTTTTTCAGTCCCAATTAATAGAAAAATAGCCTGAGGTAATACATCTTCGAGACCAAACAATAACAAGCCAGTAACTATGTGACGATGTATTCTTAATTGCAATATTCCTCTCGTAATTATACTTATGTTTTAATAAATTATATGTTTTATTTTGCTTTTTACATTTATTCGTTTACAAAATGTATGATCAATCTCGACGGCGAAAAACTACATATTATAAACAGGGTTATAAGTAATTATTTTAAGTTTTTTAGTGTTTATTACTCGATAGTATAAACACATTGTAGAATAAAAAACATTTTCCAAAAAAAATAAAAATCGCCTTCAAAAACTAAAAACCCAAAAATATATTGGTTTTTAGTTTTTGAAGGCGGTTATTATTTTGTTGAAAAAAGTTTTTTATTAAATTACTTTTTAGTGTCGACTCCCAATGTCAAAGTTATTTATTTACAAAACAAAACTATTTACAATCTTATAAAACGAAAATAGAAACTTGAAGAAACGTACATATCGTCAATGTATATTTCGTCGATTTTTTTTGTTCTTGATAAATTTTTCGTGAAGCACTGAACCGATCGCCACAAAATTTATATGGGACCACCTCTGAATCATGACTATTGACGGAGATATACAAAAAAAATACAGACGAAGACAGAAAATACAAGACGAACTCCCCCTTTTTGTGTCGGTTAAAAATAATCAAAGCTATTGAAAAAAGCATCGAGTTACAATAGGGACCGACAGATTTGCGAGCTTGTTGAGTCATGTAATTTTCGCACCACCAACATCTAAACTAAGACTACAAAACTACAAAAAACTAGTACTGACAAACGCCTAATTGAAAAACCCAAAATTTTACCCTTGCACGGTACCGTCAGTGCCAGTAAGTATTTCTGCTAGCAGTACCAAGGTCAGCTTAATCTAAAAATCATAACCTCAAAATACAAAACAAACATATTTTCATTGCTGACCCATTTCCTCTGCCGCTTACGTTCCAAACCGAACCATAATACTCAGTTTTCGAAATCCTTGAATTATATGTAGATAGTTAAGAATTCAACGCCTTGAGTTATTACAAAAAAGATATGGCTGAAAGGCCCACGTGAGTGTGCTTACCCTTCTCCCTTTGACCCTGTACTTTGATTTAGTCATGCGTATCGAAACATCCAACAAAAAGGTAGTTTCTTCGAACCTAAACAATTTTTGCAAAACCAAAGTAGCGTAAGATCAACAGAAACTTTTAACACATGCACAGACCCTCTGTGCATGTGTTAAAAGTTTCTTAAACCAAAACACGTGTACCTATTCCTAACTCTTAGTAATTCGCACGGTAATAACACGCGTTTAATTAACACAAAGTTAGTGAGAACAACACAATTTGCTTTCATTATGATTATCATCTTAATGTCGTGACGGTCCCAAGATTTGCCTTCCTCTGATGCTGCATGTGACATTATGGGTCCGAGTCACGCCAGGTACCAAATGTGACTTTTTATTGCATGTATTGGAATTATAAATTAACTAGCTTCTGCCCGCGGCTTCGCTCGCGTTAGAAAGAGACAAAAAGTAGCCTATGTTACTCTCCATCCCTTCAACTATCTCCACTTAAAAAATCACGTTAATCCGTCGCTCCGTTTTGCCGTGAAAGAAAGACAAACAGACAGACAGACAGACAGACAGACACACTTTCCCATTTATAATATTAGTATGGATTATAGTTAAAATCGCCAATCCACCTTGAGCAAGCATGGTGAAAAGCTCGTGCCTTCTCTGTATATAAGAAGAGGCTTTTATTCAGCAGTAAAATAGAAATAGGCTGATATTATGATGTATATTATTTATACTATTATCTTCAACAACATCTGTGATCAATGGAGATCTGCGTTTTGTGGCAATTTATCAAATGATCAAAGACCGTATCACTTCATATGAAGCGCTACGCCGCTGCGTAGCGCTTTTAGTACGTTTCGTACGTTTCGTAGCAGGCGCTACGAAACGCTGTGATGTACTAAAAAATCAGATTAGAGGTAGATAACTTAAGTCATTGGTAATTAATATGCACAGTTTTTATAACCCAAAAGAAATATTTTGTTTCAACTTAGATAAACATTTATACGAGTAGATTCAAAGTATCAAAATGACTTTAAAACTCATAGTTAACTGCCTACCTAATCTACTCACGAATTCCATTAAGTCACCATACACTTCCGAATACATTCAAAAATATCGTGTGCGGCCGATAAATCTTGTAGTTAACAAGCGGTCTGAGGCTCGTCGGTAGTAAGTTCACTTGAATCGGGCAGGCCGAGAGATGCCGAGCAGCCGAGCGCACTTCGTTTGTCGCGATATCGCTCATAAGCGCGCTATCTCGCCGCGCCGCCGCGCCGCGCCGTCCTCCTATTCACCCCAAATAGTACCTCAAGGAGTTTGGTAATGAGTTCCCTTGAAAACTGTTACTAGCTCCCCCACTATTTTTTAACGACGTCATTTTTGAAAATTGACTCTTTGCGGTACACGTTCCTTAGAGGAACGTTGTACTAGCTGACGCTTGAATTTTTACGATAAAACGGTTTACTGTCTGGAGGAATTTTATAAACTATTTATGTGTCTGGTCTGTATTATTTTTGTGTACTTTCTGATGCTCCTATTATTTGGCGCCAGTCGACTCTTGGTGTTACAGATTTTTTCTAATTTTATATAAGGTATGTGTAACTATCGAAAACATTACAATAAAAAATAGGTTTGAATAAGTACCGTGTAGAAATTCCACCACGACGATCTTCAATGAAACTACGTATATAGTTCACAACTTATAATATTCACCCAAACAAATCTCAAAAAAAATAATAATTTTCTAGACTACTTATATTTTCGCCGGTAACGAAACCATACCGACTTCTAATTCGACGCCATCGCCATCTAGTTAGAAAATCGGTACTAAATTTCTTAAATTCTAACAATAGCTGAAAACTGTATAACTGAAAATAAAATACATGTGAAACGGTTCGACATACCGCCCACCAAGGACATGCTCGAAGAAATGTCCTTTGAATTAAAGCCGCCCACCATGAGGTCAAGGGGGCTGTGATATCGTAAAGAACAAAGATTGGTTGGTAACACTGGTTGGTAACATACAAAATGTACAAGTAGGTCTTTTAATTACAGAACCATTACAATTTATAGATACCACTCGTGTGAGTCCGTCCGAACTAGGATGCATTTTTAATTTCCTTACTAGCAACCGTTTGTCAGGAGGAAGATTGTCCTCTGTGACAAAGACAATGTCACCAACATTAGGCTCTATGTCTATTTGCGAACCTTTGTATCGTTGCAACATCGACGCCAGAACTTTTGCATACCATCGTCCCCAAAAATCTTGCGGCATTCTTTGTATAAGTTGCCATCGCCTCAACGTGCCAACAGAACTACGCTCGTAATTACGATCCGGCACAAGAATCAGAGGATCTCCGATTGAAAACTGACCGGGTGATAGCAAAAAAAGCATTGGGTCATCAAGATTTTGAGAAACCTGAACAAAGGCCCTTGAATTGAGACAAGTCTCAATCGAAAGTTGCTTTATAGGAGCAACTTTGGCTTTAGCGGATATTAAAATAATTTTAATATCCCATAGCTGCCTATTATTCTCAAATACGCAATCGTTGCATACGCTAAATTTGAAGCTTCACAAAAGCCATGCAGTTCTACACGTACATCATCTACTCTGGATTCTACCCATCTCGGAACGTGAAATGCAGGTAAGTTCAATAGTTCACTCTTATACGTTTGCCATTCTTTTAATGAATCATCTGGTAATCGGTCATCCCAATCGATACCAGCCAACCATATCGTTTTTATCATTATTTTTGCCGTTATAACGCACGGCGCTACCCACCCCAAGGGGTCGAAAAGTCGTGAAATATCTGATATTACTTTTCGTTTTGTTACAGATGCAGATTGCGGAAATGTGATTAAATATCTGAAAATGTCAGATTCTCTATCCCAGGAAAGTCCTAATATTTTAACTACCTCATTTAGTTTTATCTCCACTTCCTGAGTTGTACATTCTCCCGCTATTTCCTTTGTTAACTCTCTGTTGTTTGTCATCCACTTCTGTAATTGAAAACCTCCTTTTTCCATTAGTTTTCCCATTTCCATATAAATCCTCTTTCCATCCTCCACCGTTTCACAACCTGACATATAATCGTCTACGTAGAATTCACTGTTTATTTTTTCAGATACCCGCGGAAACGCAGCTCCTTCATCGTGCGCCAACTGCTGCAACGACTTCACGGCAAGGTAATGTGCGGATGCAGTGCCAAAGGTAACTCTCAGTAATTCATATTCTTTGATTTCAGATGCAGGATCACTCCGCCAAAGGAGTCTTTGGAAGTGTGTGTCTTCAGAAGCAACTTTGATTTGCCGATACATTTTTACTATATCTGCAACTAATACAATTGGATACATTCGCCATATCATTATGATATGACGTAGCTCCGGTTGTATGGTGGGACCTACCATTGATGTATCATTAAGAAGAGATGCACCGTTTGAACCTTTAGAAGAAGCGTCGGACACAACTCTGACCTTAGTTGTAGTCTTGTCTTCGCGAACAACTGCGTGGTGAGGCAGGTAGACTGCTTCCGACTGCTTATCATCAGAATCACGAGACACCATCTTCATATGCCCAAGGTCAAGGTATTGTTGTATTACTGCGGTGTATTTCATTTTCATTTTAGGAACTGAGTCATGAAATGGAAGTTTCACTATATATCTTCCGGTAGTATCTCGTTGTGTAATACGAGAGAAGAATTCTTCGCACCGTTGTTCTTCCAAGGTGAGTGCTTTATTTACTTTAAAAACATCAGATTCAATCTCCCAAAACTTTTTCATCATGTCATTCTCAGTGATCTGAGAATGCATACGTACCACATTGTAACAATGTGTTGAATTGGGATTGCTATCTGTGGAGGCTAATCCAGATAAAATCCACCCCAGGGTTGTATTTTGTGCTATTATGGGCCCTGGAGAGTGTTTAACTAAACCTTCTTTAATAACTTGGCTATAAACTTCCGCTCCAAACAAAACATCAATTTTGTTTGGAGTGTGATACTCTGGATCTGCCAGAGTTATGTCTTCTAGTTCAGGCCAAGCTGGAATGTATACTTTAGTTGAAGGAATCAGAGTTGTTATTTTACTTAACACATACGCTCGAACTTGAATAATTGCATTTGGATCGTGGCGTGAATGAATGGTTAAATGAACCGTGAAACTAGAGGCAAAAGTGCCCTCGTCGCCTCCTATGCCTGAGATAATACTATTATTTCGTATTTTCTGTAGTCCGAGCAATTGGACTGCTGATTCGGTTATGAAAGAGGCCTGGGATCCTTGATCCAATAACGCCCTCAGCAGTTGTTTATGACCATTCTTAGTCTTTGCTTCGACGAGAGCGGTCGCTAATAAAACTCGATTCGGCACAACTTTTTTAGAAAAGTGTGTCACTATATTTGGAGATTCTGAATCTGTGCCGCACCGGATGCCGTTTGCAGTGTGGACACTGCCGATTTAATTGCTACAGCCTCTACCGGTTGGCCATTGGGTGATGAAGATCTTGAGGATGCCGTGGGGTGCAATAACGAGTGATGTCTACGGTTGCAAATATGACATGAAGTTTTAACACGACAGTATTTAATTGAATGGTTCGTGCCGAAACAATTGTAGCATAAATTGTGAGTACGGACAAATTCACTACGAGTTTGGTAACTTTTTTTACTAAATAGTTTACAATGACTTAGATAGTGCTCTTGTTTACAGAATGGGCATACAATTTGAACAGATGCATTGCTAATTGACTTGACTATGTGACAACTTTTTGGCTTATCACCTGTGGATTTATACTTTGGCTTGGATGTGTCTAAGTACTCTAGAGACCGAAATCGAGATTCTAAAAACGTTTTAAGTTCATCGAAAGTTGGTAATTGTTCATAAGCACAAATTTTTAACTCCCACAACTTTCGTGATTCACTATCCAATTTAGCGCTTATTATATAAATTACTATAGCATCCCATGTTTTTACATTAATACCGAGGGTGCTTAAACCATGAAGACAATCCACAGTGGTATCCAATAATTCTTTAATCGCAGATGACGACTCTGTTACATTAGGTTGATTTAACAATCTTTTTAACATTGAATTTGATAAATATCGTTTGTTGTCATAGCGTTTGTTTAACATTTGCCAACATTCCTGATAGTTTGCATCTGTTACAGGAGTGTGACGCAAAAGTTGTTCTGGTTCACCTGATAAATGCCCTTTCAAGTAGTGTAGTTTTTGTACATCGTCAATTGAATCGTTATTATGGATAAGAGATACAAATAAATCGCGGAATGAAGTCCACTCCGTGTATCTTCCAGAAAAAGTAGGAATTACGACTGTAGGCAACTTAACATTTGTAAACTTTTTCGACGAAGTTTCTTGTTCAACATTAAGACTGTGCTTTAAAGGTGTTGATTGTTTAATTGAATCTTTCAACTCTGACTTGTAAAGTATATAAATATCTTCAGTTTTGTCATAAATTTCTGATGTAAAGTACATATGCTTTGAATCTAATTTTCCTATAATGCTTCTATGAGTTTCTATGAAGTTGGCCCACAGTTCTTCTAACGCTTCTAACCTAGTTTCCAAATAAGATAATGTTATGCGATCTTTAGGAGACTTTTTATAATTAATTCGACCTTTTTCAATATTTTTTTTATTGTCTAGTTGTAAATCTATTAATAACTCCATGACTTTAATTTTTTATCAAACTGTGGCTGAATTAGATAAGATTTTATAAGTATTTTATGTTGTACAAAAACGTAAATATTACAAGTTTATCTGAGATGCTAAATGACAAAACATGAAAATTTTACAAGTGTTTTTAACTTAAACTTTTTAGAAAATCGGGCATAGGTTCCCCGTCGGTTCACTTTTTACCTAAATATTCTAAGTCACTACTACTACTACTTGAAATTATTCTAAGTCCAATTTTTGCTTGAAAATTTTCTAAGTCCAAATTTGCTTCACAAACAAAGTAAATTGTACTCACGGTTTTATCCACTAAGGCACAAAACACTTCACTCACTATTGCTTGATTGTAGTTGCTGCCAACGCACACCAGGGTGCGCGCAGTACTCGACTCTGAAGCTCAGCTACTGGGATGCCGCTTCCACTGCTTCCTAAATCCAGCGTGTCCCACCTGGGACGTCCAGATGCCCGCAGAACTAGCTGCGGTGGCGCCCTCTGCAGGCGAAGTTTCGGAACACTCAAGTTTCCGCAGTCGCAGCCTCTGCAGGCGACGCTTGAAGCACTTCAGTGGAAATCCCCACTGGTTTCTGTGCTGATACTCAAAAACTCAGTACGCAATTTCCGGCGCACTGATCCGATTTCGAAGGACCATGTAGAAATTCCACCACGACGATCTTCAATGAAACTACGTATTTAGTTCACAACTTATAATATTCACCCAAACAAATCTCAAAAAAAATAATAATTTTCTAGACTACTTATATTTTCGCCGGTAACGAAACCATACCGACTTCTAATTCGACGCCATCGCCATCTAGTTAGAAAATCGGTACTAAATTTCTTAAATTCTAACAATAGCTGAAAACTGTATAACTGAAAATAAAATACATGTGAAACGGTTCGACATACCGTAATATTTTTTTAATGTTATTTAGTTTAATTATAGAACAGCATCGTATGCAATCTGCATTGCTATTTTGCTAAACTCCGTAGTGTTGCATAAAATCGTTTTTTAAAGAGCTTACAAAATCTCGATGCTTTAATTAAAAGTTAATAACAAGGCAATATAGCGACCGTCAGCTACGGTCGGCCATTTACTTCACTTTGCCGTCCGTACGCTACCGACTAACTAAGGAAAGGTAAATTTACATTACAAACGAGCGAAATACAAAATCTACGTTCGTATATCATTACAAATGTATTTGTCCTGAGGAACTTGGATATTTAATACGTTTGCTTTTAGTTCAGAATTAAGTTACGGTTTCACTCTGAAGGTATTCAAGTATAATGTTCATAACTTTGTTATTTATGTTTTACGTAAAGCGTTATTCAGATTTCACGTTGGTCTAAAAACGTGATTCACAATGGGTTGACAAAATTGATTCACAACATTCATACAAGGGCCGAACATCACCGAGGCTAGTCCGGAGGCTGCTCACAAAACATAGATTAATAGACTTTTAAATCCGTTCCAATTTGGTGAAGCACAAACAATTCCGACGGCAAATGGAAAAAGTTTGGAAAAAAATCAAAAACATTCGACGTGACCGCCAACAGAGGTTGAGTGCCGCCTACTCACATACCTGGCCCTGTTTTGTTGCTTTACAAATTGATTCCTTAACCCGGTTCGATGGAATTTATTTACATACATATTATTATTTACCCATAGAACCGTATCAACGTATCTGCCTACGTCCGCTTTAGACCTTGCTCAATTTTATTTAACAAGATCCCAGGATATCATTGGACTCGAAAGGGGAAATCCAAATCCCATTGAAGGCTACGCTTTAAGGGTGTTTAGTAATGAAGACAAATCTGGTGGACTTTACTATATTGTGTGTTTGGGCGTTTTCCCTAACACAGACGACAGAAATAATACTGATATAGAGGCAAGGAAAATAAATTTTATAGCTGAACATTAAAAAAGCTGTAACTAATAAAGAAAATTCTTTAAACGACTTAGAGATTCACTTCACGTCATAATGAAGTCAAGAGTAATAAAAAATGTTTATTTAACAACAAGCTGTTCTTAGGAACACTTGAGTACCCACAGCAATCTAAAACTCCTACACAAAGAATCCGAAAAATAAATGACAAAATTGGTTTTCAAAGATACAGAGAAAAATTCACCAGGAAAATTACTTTTACTGAAATATTTCACAATACAAGGCAAATACTATTTCAGGCTTATCGTGGCGCCTAACCAACCAAAAAGTACTGTGTTATCCAAAACAAAGAAAGCTCCGAAACCAACAATCGGAATACTTCCCTACCCTCCAGTTTGAAGTTCTTTAGCAACGCGCCAACATCGACCAAATAGCGCAGACTCGCATTGTATTAAATATATCTCCTTCTTACGAAGAAATAGGGTGATAACAGCTTACTTTGCTTTAACACTTACGTGGCTATGTTTTCTACAATGCAAACTCCTCTCTAGGTGCACTTGGCAAAATGGTACATACAGCAATAGACGTTTACGTTTCCAACTGTCTACAACTTGCACAATAAACTGAGATACAGCCACAAAAGTATTATTTGAAATGGGTAAATTTTTTACTAAAGTCTTGTTTTGTGTAAACTTGTCGTTGTTGATTCCCTTCCTTCAAAACTCGCAGCTATTATGTTTTCTACTTTGCTATTCATCAGAGTAGCTCGTAATTGAATGAGAATTTGCAAATATGAAGCGGACGGAATCGAATTTAACGGAAAACGTGATTTAGCAAAGGTAAAAAGTTCAAGTCCATTAAGCATTTTCTTATTTGTCAGAAAGCATTCGATACTATTGTGGGCGCACAGTATAAGAACGTTTAATACAAATGCAAGCTATTAACCCAAAAACTTGACATTTCTGAACAGACTATTATCTCCCCTTTCTAACCAGACTGTAGGAATATACAATGTGTATCGCGCAAGCTTCAATGAGGTGAAGATTGTATTGTTACTAAAGCTATAGAAAGCTTTTATTCTCTTAGACGGAAAGCCAAACTATATTAGCTCAACCAAAGTCTTGTAACACAACAACAAACATAAATAATAAAGTTCTTGCATCTAGTTTATCAGGAAGTCAATGAAAAGTAAACGCAACCTCAATGCTTTACAAACATCTAATAAAATCCGTAACAAAAAGCAAGGAAATCAGTTTTCATACTCACACGATACTAAATAACGTAGAAACAACATAACAAAGTTACAATAAGGGTAATTTCATAAGTTATAAAGCTTATGACTTGCAAAAAAAATAAGTAGGTATACAGTGCGTAAAGTTTTATTTTATTGAAGCGGCGCGCTCACTCGATACCGTGACGGGTAAGTTTACGCGTTCAGCAATTTCTTTGTAAAGTCTGAAGATCGCCTTTCTTTTGCACAAAATAATATGAAACATGACATGAATTGAAAAAGTTCACCGGAGAGAAACTCGTGACAACACAGCCGAGTTCTATTGTTGAAAACGACGGTTACTTTTTTAAAAAAGGGAGACGTCCAGTACCCTTTTCAAAAAACTACCAGCTCAATCCGTCTTGTAATTATAAGATGTACCTAAACATTTATTTTTCTTAATTGTCTCATTCATTAACTTATCTACATCGTAAAGGCTTTAATTTATATAATTACAATATTTTTTCATTTCCAAAATTTTGAACTAAATGTTATATTTTTATCCATCAATTCTGATAGTGTTCGCGTGAAGAACGTTTTGGCATAAACACGAGATGAATTTTGCACCCACAAAACAAACCTGCATACATAGAGCTCTTCGTAGTTTTACGTTTTATCTCTTTTGTTGAATTTCAAAGTGTGCTTGCATCAAGGTACGGAGATAAATCTACTTTTTGAGTTTTTTTAATGTGTAACGAGTTTGTGTAACATACAATGTTAAATACATTTGACGTAGATCTGTATAACATTATTACTGCAAGGCTTTTAAGTGAATGAAGACGGTAGCCGGCGGGCGATTGGTTCTAGTCGTTAGCAGGACGACGGCGACGCTTTGTCGAACTTGAAATGGAAAAGTATCGACATCAACATTGAAATGCCTAAATATTTATAGGTTAGGAATTTTAAATGTATTCGGGTACGTAACGGGGCCGTGTATCGCAAGCAGAGATCGCCGGCAACAAATTGCGGTTGGGCGAGATAAAAAAGGTCCGTCCGTCATTTTGCTAAACGACCGGCCGGAGTGCGGTGTGGTCGGGTTGCGGCCAAAAAAACGACGCCGGCGACCCTTGCCGGGAGTTCCACTTCTGTCTTGAAAAAATGATACCACTGTCAATTCTATTTACGATAGTTTCAAGTACTCCGTTGTCGGGAGCGCGCCTAAGGGCAGACAGACTCGCAAATCGAGGACAATCGTCTGGTTTTTTTTCTAAACACAAGATTCACTAATTGAAATGCCGCCCTCAGGTCGTTTACCCAACAATGCAAATAACATCGATTTCTCTTATGCAAAGAATCCAAGAATTTAGCAAATGACATAAAATTCAATAGAATAAAGGAACTTCACTATATAATATTGTTCAGCTATTGAAGAAACATATTGGATTCTGTGAACTCCTTTGATGTTTGCGTTCTATTCTCATACCAGTCAAACGCATATGGCTTCTACATAGAATAGCTTTTTAATGCAGTTCAATTTCAAATAATGCTCATACTTGTTATTTCGTTTGATATTCAAGGTTTCTATTCATAGTCTGGTTTGATTTGCCGAATTCTGTATACAAATAAATAAACATTTACAAAATAATGACAAAGTCAAAATGAAAAACATTTCAAAAAACTACAAGATTCCATCAATCGGCAGCAAGTATTCTGGCTTGAGATAAAAAGGAAAACCGCCATTCTTAGAAATGGGATCAGAGATGGGTTCCGTCTATAGCTAGCTATATATTTACAAGTAGGTACAGTACGTACTCTGCCATTGTCTACACTATATGAACTACTTGCGGTTTCTTTGTGTTAAAGGTATCGATTTAATATACCGCCAATATACATAATACTGAGTGCCAACTTAATTTTCTATGCCTATTAGACTCGAGTTACAGCTACATACCTTAACCTTATTTCAGCAAAACAATACAACCATTCCAAACACGCAATATCCTTCCTACACTGAAATACTTTGCACTAAAATTAAAATGAAGCGAAATAGCGGACACAGTTAACATGTAAATATGGTACAACTCTCTGGGAATTGAACACATTTTGTTTTCAAAGGTAGGGGTGTTCGCCCCAGCCATAATGAGACAATTCCACAGCAAACAATCGCCGACCGCCCTGAATAGCGGTGCACAGTTATAAATGACGCTAATTTCATCATGTACTGTGTGTGTTTGCAGAAATGAATCAGAACATAAGCAGCAATACCTGACTAATCACTAATTAGTATCACAAAGCATTCTCGACTGAACTCTGAATCGGGACTAAGTGATCGATTAAATAGATAATATAATAGAAACAATATACTATTAACGTAGTTATATCAAGAAATCTTTTGATATACTTAGCGAATCCATAATAGAATAATTCAGTAAATATTGCCTTTCCCCAAAATATATCATTAGTCAATCATTAAAGTGGTGAATAAATCGACTAAACCCTCGATTCCAACGGTAAATGTAGGTACGTGAAATACGAAGCTGCCGCTTTTGACCCGTGACACCTGGCCAATTCAAAATGTGTCGTGGACTTTTTAACAAGGTTTGGTTACGACCCGGATTTGGGACGAATCCCGATGTTGAAACGTGCTGTGGCGATCCCATTTTGAACTCAGAAATATAATTACGTGGCCTGACTTAGTGGGTGTTCGATTGTATGCGACCGCAGCAATTATTGTATCGATGAATAGGTAATTTAAATACGTTAACCATGGAGTGAAGTTTGCGGTCAATAATCAAACAGTCCTCTTATAAAGGCTAATATGAGATTACTTATTATAAAGTTGTATAGTTTCCACTTACTTGTTAATCTAATTTAACGACGGGCCTGTTGGTCTAGTGTTCAGTGACCCTGACTGCTAAGCCAGAGGTCGTGGGTTCGATTCCTACCCAGGACAAACTTTGTGTGATGAGCATAATTGTTTGTTCTGTATCTGGGTGTTATTTATCTAAAATATGTATGTATTTAAAATATATATATATATAAGTATGTATATCAGTTGTCTGATTACCATAACACAAGCTCTGCTTAGCTTGGCTCAGATGGCCGTGTGTAAGATGTTAAAAAAAAAAGAAACCATAGACAAGAATTAGTTTTAAACCTTGCGTAAAAATAAATAATTTAATAATCAAAAACACATGTCAGAATCCGTTAAATAGAGTTTAGGCTGTAGAGCGTGACATAGAATGAGACATACATACATACACTCGAAAAACATAACCGTCCTTTTGGCAGTTGGGTAAAAATGGTTGGATTTGTTTTAAAGATTTGTGTACTTTAAGAAGAAACTTAGGTAGGAAAGCAGCCCAAATTATTTAATCATGTTCTATAAAGTAATAATATAAGAGATTTACTTCAAACCAAAAGTAACCCTTTAAAATAAAATAAAAGTTCTATTAAAGGCTTGAAAATTCGTACTTAAATCGTTTTATATTTAGTGTAGAAAAAAAAATTACTTGTTTAATTCACTGACTAGCATTGACTAAAAGTTTTGAATGGTTTCGTTGGCAGTTATTAGAGAAACTAATTAATTAAAACTATTGTGCTCTATTGCAACTGTAAAAGGTACGTCAAGATTTTTTTACCGCTACCAAAATTGCCAATATAATATACTAGCTTTTGCCTGCGACTCCGTCCGCGTGGAATAATAATTCCCGTTCCCGGGGGATTTCCGGGATGAAAACTATCCTATGTTCTTGTTTGGGTCCCAGGCTATATCTGTACCAAATTTCATTCAGATTGGTTCAATGGTTTAGGCGTGAGGAAGAGACAGACAGACAGGCAGAGTTACTTTCGCATTTATAATATTAGTACGGATACGGATTTACGACTAGCTATTCCACGCGGTTTCACCCGCGTATTGATAAGTTTTTGGTCAACTGCTCCGCTCTTTTTTCTCTTTATAGCCTTTGTTACTCGCTGATAACGTAACTTTATATTGGTGTAAGAATTTTTCTATTTGTTTCTGTAGTTACGGAGCCTATTAAATTCAAACAAACAAATCTTTCCTTTGCATTAGGCCCTGCGCAGACGACAGACTATCCGTGACGCACTTTTTAGTCTGTGAAAATAGAACCTATGCAATTATATGCAGTAACGCACACGACGCGCAAAAAGTCTTAGTTCTCTTAGTTCAAACTTTTTGTGCGCCGCAGACTCGATCGTACAAAAAGTGTGCCGTCTGCGCAGGGCCTTAGTATAGATTTAAATACTTGTATGATACGTGCATATGAGAAATTAACTGCAAATTCTATATAAGGTTCCCGGAATTACAAATTCGTTAAGGTTAACTAAATTAACAAATTATATTAAATCAACAATTTCGTAAACTAACTAGGAACTAACTAATAATAAATAACAAATTGTTGCATAATAATGGTTATTAATATACTAGTGTAGTTTCGACACCGTAGTATATTCCATTGTTAAAGCAGTATTCTCTTTTGACGTCTGTGTCCTAGATATGAAAGTTTGTATGTGTGTGTGTGTGTGTGAATGTTTGTTACTCTTCCACTCAAAAACGACTGAAAGGATTTTAATAAACTGTACAATAGTATAGCTTATACTAAAAGTAACTAATAAAATCACGCTATGACCCACGGGAGATGAGCAGTAAACAAAAACCGCGGGTGACGGCTAGTCTATACTAATACTAACTGGCCCCCCACTTTCAACCGTGTTCGTGGTTACTGCTCCGCTCAGCCCCCCTAGACAAGTGGCATTGTAGAATAGATAGCGAAAACGAATAGATTGTCAAATGTATGGAGTTGTCAAATTGTTTAGCGAAAGCTTATGTCAATTCCATACATTTGACAATCTATTCGTTTTCGTTTTCTATTCTACAATGCCACTTGTCTAGGCCCTCAGGTCCGTCAGTCTTAGAGTGATCTTACATGACCTTTTACGATAAATGTGTCTCAACACACGTTTTTCAATTCAGACCAGTATTTCTTGAGATTAACGTACTCAACCAAACAGAAGTATTGGTATTACTGAATAAAATACATATCCCATGAAAACATTTCATTTAAAATGTTGCCAAGACGTATATATAATTTGCGAAGTTAGGTTCGGGAGATTTAGGCCATTTAGATTCAAAAGCTTGGCTCTACATGAGATCTGATATATTTTTCACAAGGCAAACCTTATGTGGTTGTCTTGGCAATATTTTACATGAAAATTATTTGGTGGGATTTCAGCGCAAGGCAGTCTTTTTAGCGTTTATTTTTTTTACATTTTTGTTTGGGTATATTTTTTTTTGGTTGTATACTAAACTTAGATTACATACCAATTTTCAGCTTTCTAGCACTTCAGGAAGTAGCCAAACACTTTGATAATTATCAGTGTGTCAGTGACGAAATCGGTGTATTTAAGATATCAATAAAATTTAAAGTATTAAAGCTATTCAATTGAGACTTTGTATGTCTAATAAGTCTATTATTGAGAATATATCTTGAGAATATGAACTATCTGGTACATCGGAAACCAACTCTATGAGGGTTTAAAAAACTACGAAACACTTCGGGAAAAGGTAGGTAGTGCCCTTGCGCTTTACGTGGCTTGCCTTGGCGGGGGCGCTACCGAACCCGATTAATAACAAATTAGACTTTTTATTTTTTGACTTTATTATTAGCATTTTATTTTTGTATGCAAACAAACGAACGTACGTGCGCCGTACGGCAACCGTACAGTTGCGGCGCTGCAGCCGTACGACACGAAACGTCCAAAAAGGAGCCCTTATCGACGAAATAACATAATCATAGTACGCTCGTTCAAACAAAATGTTTCCGCCTTGCTCGATAGATGGCGTTGCCGCGTTTAAATTCACGCTATGGTTTCGTTACCGCCATTCAGTTAGGGTGCAGAAGTAACGGTGAAGGTTGACATACTAGCTATAACCCGCGGAATATATCCGCTATTTTTAGGAAGTTACGGTCGGTTCAACGGCTTGTGACTTAATGTACCAGCTTAATTTTAAAATAACAAGGCGCTGTCCATAGCGAACACCTTGTAAAAGTCTAGATTTTCGTCACAAAGTTAGCCGTATCTATACATACCACAAGCCAGAAAAAAACACAGTGTATAGTCTAATATATAAAGAAAATTTACAAATGTGGTCTAGTACTTCAAAAAAAAAAGTTCAAAAAGACCACGAAAAAAAGTTATCGTCTCGAAATTCTCAATTTTTTCAGCGACAACCATCATATTTTTTATATCTATAACAAAGAAAATATTATAAACTAAAGACATATCTAAAAATTTTAAAACACAGAACTGTATTTTTTTAAATATTCAATTAGAACTGCAAAATTACTTACATTTTTGCGGATTTGCCAAAATATTTTCGACCTTATTTCTATGAATTCGATGCACCTCCGCGAATAGCTACTTACCGCGCCTTAAGTATTTTGATGCATTTGTAATTTCGTGTCACGCATGCCTACTGATATTCCATTAGACTTTATTTATACGACTAGACTAGTTAAATAATAATTTACCGAAATAAACTACACTACTTAAAAAAGGTTTTATTTTTTATCTGTTGTATGTATGGTGTTTTCGTTACTAAAGTGCACATTTTTAAGAAGGGATTTGCTGAACAACTTTGGAGATGGACAATATCAGCAAATTTTTTACAGCATGCAATGCAAATGAAAATGCAATTACTATTTATTTACGCACATTTTATCAATTAAAACTCATTAAACGAACTTTATTTTGTAAATAGGTAAAAAATTACACTACACGTGTTTACACGTCATTTTTTTTTTTCTTATTTTAATCGAACGATGGAGCCGGTGTTTCCTAGCTGGACTACTCTGAGAAGAAACATCCGAAACAAACTCAGAAGTCTAAGTCTCTTTTAAATCCATACAATATTGTATTGGTCAAATTATGCGAGGACCATAAAGGTAAACTGAAGGGATCTCTTGATGAGAGAAGCACACAGTATACAAAATTATTTGATACATAATTATATGTATCACATATCCATTTATTTATTTTCTTTTTTCTTATTTACCAAAGGACCCTACACTAACAAAATAGTGAACAGCATTTCTTTCTTAAATTATATCAATTATTATATTAGGAAAGGTTGCGGTTCATCAGATACTAGTGAAGTATCTGATTAACCGAAAACATTTCTTAATGCCTTTGTATGTTTCTACGTAGAAATGAAAGACCTTGTTTTTTTGTCTGCACAGAAAACCCGATGATCGAATACAAAATCCACTAATCTTGTAAATGCGAAAGTAACTCTGTCTGTCTGTCTCTTCTTCACGCCTAAACCACTGAACTGCTTAAATGAAATTGATACAGATATAGCCTGGGATAAAAGAATTGACATAGGATAGTTTTTATCCCTTCCCCGGAAACGGGAACTATTATTCCACGTGGACGAATAATAGTTCCCGTTAGCGACTGAGCGGTTCCGTAATTTTTAAAAAAACCTATAGAATACACCAATATAACATAAAGAAAACAAAATACACTTTTAAAATTTTGTATTGTTTAATTCCTATTATTAATAAATGAATAATAAGATTTTATTACAAAATGGTTTAATCTAAAATTAGTCGTGATGTGGTCACTCAGACTCAGAAAGCCGCTATTTCTTAATTATTACCTGTGACAGCGTACACTATGCCACCGCAACTGATTACCAGCCGAATAAGCTAAAATAAAAGCTTTGCTATACCGCCCGCCGGCGTATACGCAGGGTGGAAAAAAAATAATAATCCCTAAATAGCAACTATGTCAAAATTTATAAGTTATTAAGAAAGTTACACTCACGCGTTGTTCAATATAGAGATATCTGGGAAAACTGTATGATATACATATATCTACTAATTAAAACACTACTCTACCAATTTAAAGGCAGCCAAAAGTTTTGAATATTCTTATGCCTTATTAATTATGATTCACAAAACATTTCGACTTCAAAACATTAAAAAACTTTTTCTGATAAATAAAAAATATATTACTCTAAAAGTAGTGTGGTCTGTGTAAAAGTAAACAGCGCAAATAAAGCAAACCACTCTTACAAACGTCAAATCGAAAGAGCGAGCGAACAAATAAGCTGATATATTTATAAAATCATGGTTTTCCAGAACAAAATTCTGAATTTCTAGTCAAATAAATGTATATCACATTTCTCTAATTGGAATGTAACAGTGTAAGGACAACTGGCCAAATTCATAGACTTTCAGTTTAGTATATGAAGGAACAAAGGGGACTTGCGACAGCGTCATCCACCTAGGTCGTAATCTGAATAATTAATAGAAGTGCACGGTATTAGACTTGACCGGGCCGTGTCTACCGTCAGCCGACGGATTCACTGGACAATAACATTAAATCAACATGAACTTATTGCTAGAATACGCAACGGCAACGCGACGACATCGTCCCGACAACGGAGAGGCAATTTACAGCAACAATAAAAGTATCGCTTTTATTGGCGAACACACAATTCGTTCGGACAGCTGTAATTGCGAACTCTCGCACTGTCTATTGGTTCCGTAATTTAGATCCCATACTTTTAGCATCATGTTCGTGCACTGAGCCGATTCTATTTTTATTTTGGCTGTTTTTTGTGCACTAACTGAATCGCCCTATAAATAACAGGCTGTACAACTATAAATTTGGCAATTAATAGGACTTTTAACGACATAAAAAATGGGTAATAGGATATGGGGTTTTCATTCTTACTAGGCTATGTTTCACAATAAAATGTTCCATAAAAATAAAAACTTATTGAGGTCGTTAAGAACGTAACATTTTCAAATATATCCAAAGTTGGAAAAGCCGCAATAATGACCACGTTTGTAAGTTCGTGGCGGTCAATACAACCTAATTGATCAAGTTACAACTTCATCAATCGCAACAAAATGTCGTCGTGAGCGCGTGTGAAACTCCGCCGGCCGCTGGCACTAAGCCAGTATTATCCTGAATATTTTTGGTTCGTTAGTGTTACAAAATTATTGAGCTTCGCTAAAAGCACCTGAGTCTGTAATGCCGTTATAAAAATATGAAAGACATAAGACTTTACGTTGGATATATTTTTACGAGATATAGTGACCGTTTAATTTTGCTGTTTTATGAAACCTGTATTAAATAAAAAATATGTCTGTTGTATGTCTTTTTGGTTGTTTGGTTGCTTCTCAATTAGTAAAACTGTAACGAATTGAGCATTTATATTCTGTTGCAAATAAAAAGTGTTGACTCACTTCAAATACCAATAAATGGAAATTATTTAAACCACAATGAAACCAACTTCAATGGGATGCATTAATAAGTTTAATAATTGATGTCATAAATGTGAGAATTAAATGAAGAATTTAAGCTAAATTACACATACATTTGACTAGACTACTCTTTGTTTTAATTTTCGAATTACTAGTTAATTTATTAGCAGTGATTAGTTTACAAATATGCACAACATTTTAAAACTAAATTGCCTAATAAACTAAAACAACCACTAATATTAAAAAAAAACTCCTATCTATCCATAACGGTAACTTAAATCGAGTAGTGCTTGTATAGAGTAGAAGATGATTATTAGCTTCCATGAAATAACTCAATAAAATATTTATGTTTCAAGCACCACTAACGATAATTATTACAAGAATCCTTTAACTATGATCAAAATTGTCTGTTAAGGCCACTTACCAACACAATTTAATTCTCATCTTTAGGGATTCGAAATCTCACGCCGATTAGGATAACCCAGCGTTGCCTGAAAATATTGAATAGGGCTCCCAAGAAATAGTTTCATCGCTCTTTGAGGGTTTACTCGGGTAGTATCTAAAATACAGAGAGCAGATTTAAGCCATGAAAACGAGGTTAGGATAATTCTGAACCCAAAACAATAAAAAAGAATAACTTCATCCAGTATTTTATCTCAGATCGATATTTTATTCTAGACCGTGTACGAAACGGTTGAGAACCTTTCTTGAGAATTGCACTTGAGACGAGAAAATTGGACGTGGAGTTTGTTAGTAGGGTAAGCGTTTACACTGAGAAAGCCTTCTTGGCCAATAAGTGAGCAAAATTCTCTTGTGAACATAGTGTGGTGCGAAGTGATATGCGAGTGATTTTGTATGTGCCATTTGCATGATGTGTGATGAAAAATATCTTATGAGAGCTTACAAGAAATATTATGTTTCTACATACGGTTTTTTTTCAGTCGTTAACCCATCCTAAAGAAGAACGAAGTTAAGTGCAATGACTTGATCGAGCACTGAAGCAATAATTTTCATCTTTAGGGAATGTCGCTAAAGATGAGAAAATCAGAGTGTATTAGCACTCTGATTTTCTTGTTCATCTTTCAACTTTGTTTAATTTTAATGCTAGTTTTACATTGTTTCTTCCAAGCTTACTTACCGTCCTTATTCATTTTACTGTATTCGACTGCTCTCTCCAACGAAGGCGCCACGACGCAGCAATCCTTTTCATTTAATTTTGAATTATCTCGTCCTCATTTTTTTTTTGTTTAATTTAGAAAGAAGTCTGAATTTATAATGTTCAAGAACCAAATGTTTTAATAATAAAAATACAAAGTTCAAATATTATTTCCTTTTACAAACAGTTTACCTTTCCAATTAACTCCTTGGATTAAATTGAATAAGAACTCAATAGCTAACAGATTAATCAAAATTAATCACTGACAAATCGTAAGTTATTAAAGTTCTAAATAATAAAAGCCTCTAAGTTTATGAATTGAATAGGACCGGAATTACTCGTTGTCCAAAGGAGTACCGTTCCTAATTGAAGTGCTTTCGAAAGCCATTGAATATAGATTGCAACAAGACGTTTGCATTTTCAAACAAAAGGGAATATTGAGTAGCATTCATTCAAATATAAAAGCAGATCGTTATTTCTGTTAAAGCATTGAGTTTTTGTGTAATGGAAATTTACATTAGACGAGATCTGTGACGATTGGGTACCATTGAATAATGTTGTCGCTTATGTTATCTTACCAGGGAAAATCTGAATTCAGGCTATGACAGTATTGTTAACTTTGTATGGCTAGTACTGAAGTCAAAGAGCGTTGAAATAACTTTTAAACGTATATACACATTTCCGAGAATTGCTTCTCGTACTTCTAAACAAACAGTGCATTAGTTGATGACTTATCGAATTCATGGTCATTCAGGACCAACACATGCGAGAAAACGTCCCATACTGCACGTACACATGTTTAGTATGATAGCATTGACCACTTACGTTGAATTGATTGGATGTTCGAAACGCGTGTTAGATTGCTCTTGGTTTATTTTGGAGATTTACAGAAACGAACTATATATAACTGTTCGGAATACCTATTGCTTTTCCGAACTTTATAAATACGGACTAGCGACAACTATGTGTAATATGCCAGAGACATTCAGTATGTTTCCACAAAACGTAAAGTAACAAGCGCTGTGGCCACAACTTTTATATCAACTGTGGTAGTTTTCTAAAGTCGTATCCACGAATCCAGGCACGTGAAGCCGAGTAACAGTTACCTCTTATTTATTTTTTTATTAACATTTATAAAATCGTACGACATACTAGAACCTTTTATTAAATAATCAAACTCTACATAAACGACTCTGAAGGAGTTGTAAATTTTCTTTTTAAAACGTTTTTATGATGGTAGTGGAATTGGGGAGAAAGTTTGACCGCTTTGCGCACCCGCGCTACTTGGGCTAGTCAATTTTATAAAATTTTGTGTTGATCCTGTGTGTGTATTGGTTGATATTGTTTTCTTTCTGACACCGTCACACAATATTGACACTATGATGGTAATATAGAAATCGACAATAGCTAAGCCAAAATTTTTACTAAGTAACGTTCATTTATTTCGATCTTGAGAGTTTGAGTCTTTGCACGTATTATTAGTTATAATATGATCTCGCTCTTTTAACACTAGGTAACTAAAACAACTCAGACAATTGAAAATGATTTATTTCAACTTGAAATTATGCTTTCATGTTTTCACTTTCTTACAAACAATTATTTTAAATTACTTATCAACATCAGTTCAAATATGAACGCAATTATTTACAAGTTCTTAACTTTCTAACAATTCAGTATTGGGTAACTTTAATCACGAGTCATCCCATCTCTAATAGAGAATTATAAATGTCCAATCACATATTCGTCTATTAAATCAGACGTACCTACTGATATTTACAAAACATCTACTTAATTACGATACAGTAATGACGTCAACCACTCGGGTCTCGGTTGTGAAGGCTTGTATTCCGAAGGGCTTAGAGCCAACGGCGACGCAGCATCTGCTAAAGCCACCGAGGAAGATGTCTCCGTTACAGCTATACTCGGTTTTGGTTTCAGTATAGAACGCAACTCATCGTTGTCTGAAGCCCGGTTCCTCTGCAGATTTTCCCGGGTCTCCTTCATTCTTGAAAGTTGCTCTCTCAAACTTCTATATTCCTCGAGGAATCTTTCCAGTTGAGAAGCTCGGAAGTCGAAGTCTTCAATAGGTTGCCCGGTACGCGAATAGTCACGCAAACCAGACAGATCAAGAAGAGGTGTTGCAGAGGGCACTGTGGGTTGCTCCCGTGAAGGAGAAGCCGGGAGACTTGGATTTCGGCGTATTCTATTTCCGCCCGTAGATAGATCTAAAAAACTATTTGACCTTCGGCCAGACCTTTGACGGCTTTTTTCGTACGTTCTGTCCAAAAAGCTTGCGGAGTCCGCACCGGAGCTATTTCTTCTACTATTAAGAAGAGGACTACGACTATCGCCATCCTTTTTCCGCGGTATTGTGTAAAAGTAGTAAGGATCATGTTTCATTTCACTTCGCAAGTACGAGGAGGTTCCTAGAGCACTCATTTCAATTAGGTCGGGGTAATTCTTTTCGCTGTCACTTCCAGACAGGTCGTTGTCGAGTCGCTCGCGAGGTCGCGTACGTGGGCATGTGCGCGCATTGTTGTTAAACCGACTGTTTTCAGATAATATCTCTACGTGGGCACTCATCATTCCCGTGGAATTGGAGCTTTGCACTGACTCTGACGTTGCATCAGATCTGAAACAATAAACGGGTTCAGTTATTATAGGGAAATGGAATAGAATGGAGTAATGGAAAATATTGGTCGTGTGACCATTGTGTATCTCTTCCATTGTATTGTAGTTTGCAAATCAATATCCTGCAAACGGTCAAAGGGTTATAAGCAATCAGCAGGCAGACGGCTGCCGCACTAATTGAAACTATCCACGCGTGGAAAGATGATTGGCGCAATCACTGTACTCGTCTCGCCGGAGACATGAACACAGGCAACTGAACCGTTCACAATTTGCAAAATAAACTTTATTCCTTCCAACGATTGAAGTCAAGACCTCCCCGTCTGAGACATTAACCTACTAAACCAAGGGGCTTAGACAATAATTACTGAACTAATTTTCTCTCGTGCTCTCTAGGTTTGGGGAGATTTTCATCACAAGCTCGCCCCACGACCCACGTTAATTTGTAGTAGGTTCGCAATCAGTTGCGATTTAGGCACTTGGCTTAGCTTAAGCTCTCACAGACATAAAAACCCAACATATAAACGTTTAATGACCAAATGGGATCATTAGAAACATTTACGTAATTTTGTGTAGACTTATGAGGTTCTTTTGTTTGACCTCATAGTGTATCAAACATTACGCGTATTATCCAACACATACATCTATGCCCTTACTAATAATCACTGTGTAAAGTTATGCAATGAATAAAGCCTGTGTAACCATACATTTTTTGACGTATAAACCTGTCATAACTTTATGCAGCGTTTATTAGTAAGGCGCCTAATCTGTAAAACATAGCAACATAGCATTTTCACATTAGTTTTGAGGATTGTTAAAAACAGATTCCTAATCAGACAGAGTTATCATTACGTTTGAATCCATATACCGTTTCCTTTACTTGCTAATATGTTTTTGTTTAAATTCAACTAAAACTAGTACATAATACACGTATCTAGTTATTATTGCTCCTTGATGACGTTACATACAAATACGTCGCTAAGATTACGCAGTAATTATCACAGAATTAGTAATTCGATAATTATTGTACATCATTATCGAATTACTGATTAAAATTGATTGGTTGATTGGGAAGTATTAAATTACCGTAAATTGTAGTCGCTGAACCGTGGTATGTGTAGATCTCGTTCGGGTATGTTACCCCTTGAGTTCGGGGGTTCGAAGTCCGCCCTGCGCCAGCCTGCCTCCATAGGCGGCGTCTCCGAGCAGTCCCTCTCCTCCCGCACCTCGCCCCTTAAATATCCCTCGAACTCGTCCTCTGGATCATGTGATGGCACATTTCTATAGTCACCCCTCTTACGAGCATTATCAGACGCTATCAATCTTGGTACTTCAGCATTCGGTTTAAAATTCGCTTCTAATTTATCATAACTATCATCACGGTGATTTGTTGTCACTATCTGTTCGTTCCATCTATCTAATTGTCTTTTCTTACGAGTCTCGTATACACACAGTCCTATTAAACACGAACTTAACACTATCACTGCTGACACAGCCATCCCCGCCATCAGTGCTCGCCCACCAAAACTTTTATTTTCTGGTTTCTTTTCTATAGCTAAACTCAATATTGCCTCTGCTTTTCCAGCACGGTTTTCAGCATTGCACGTGTAAGACCCAGCGTCTTGCAAGTCTGCTGATTTAATAGTTAAATTACTAGTTTGTCCTTCACTTCGTAACATAAAAGCTCTACCGGAATTGACATTATTTGAAGTCGTGTTCGCTAAAAGCCGCCCCGCTCGTACCCAACGCACTCTCGGCGCTGGCACTCCGCTCACTCGACAGACTAGCGTCACTTCTTCACCTTCCAGACCCTTAAATTGACTAGCTGCGCTTACTTCTGGATGACAAGCAAAGTCTTCTAGATCTAACCTATCCCATGATTGAGACATTAATCTTGGTGGCAGTGCGCAATCTGGCACCACTGTCGCGGGAACATTTTTTCTAATCATCCAATCTCGCATTGGCCTTAACGCGCATGTACATTCCCAGGGATTACTCGCCAGCTCTAAGCCTTTCAGCGATCGTAGCGGCGCTAAGACCGCCACGTGAAGGACCTGCAGTCTGTTTTTACTAAGCTCCAAATATTCGAGAGAAGACTCAAGTCCTGCAAATCCACGCGGTTCTATTTCAGCTATTTTGCAAGCGCTGAGTGTAAGTCGCACGAGATGGGGCAGTGCTACAAATGATTCATCTCCAACTTTCGTAATGGGATTACCACCGAGTCGCAGTTCTCTAAGCTCTGGGATTGAATCAAACGAATGCGAAGGTATCGTTTCGAGGCGGTTGCGTGAGAGATCCAATTCGACGAGGTTTACAAGGGCTCTGAAAGCGTATTGTCTGATAGTGCGGACGTTGCAGGAAGGCAGATAAAGGCGCTGAAGGTTAAGGAGGCCGGCAGCTGCGAAAGCATCATCGCGGACGGTGGGCAGGCGGTTCTCGGCGAGGTCGAGCAGTTGCGTGGTGGGGTCGAGGCGCGGCGGCACGGCGGTGAGGCCGGCGCGGCCGCAGAGCGCGGACTCCTTGCCGCTGCGCCACTTGCACTCGCAGTGGCGCGGGCAGTCGGCGGACGCCGCCGCCGCCAGCGCCAGCACCAGCAGCACCCACATCCCCGGCGCCTGCTCACCCAGCGCCGCGCCGTTCGTCTTCACCGCCCAGCGTCATCCCCCGAGCCAAGTGCACCCTGGTGACAAACATTTGGGTGAATTGCTTATCATTTCTTTATTACCCATCCCCAAAAATGTTAGAATTAAGTGAAAGAATCTAGTGCCCTACTCATAAATATGTCTACAATAAATGATTTAGTTGACTGAACAAGTTGTGACGCCCCTCGTCACAATTTGTTCACGGTACGGTATACAAACACGTGTATAAAACACGTGTAAGTCTCTCTTTTTTTATAGATCAGACTTACATTTGAAGTCGATTTTAGACAAATATTCAAGGTCTTGTTCAATTTTTGTTTCAGTTTTTACGCTTCCCTACCGTAACTCAGTTGAGAGGACCTGTAATAGTATTATTTATTATTTATATGCGACGTACCCGTCAGCAAAAATATTTTTATTAGATACCTAAGTAGGTACATTTTGCGGCTGGCTATAAACTTTATGTCGTTACAGCTTGACCGAAAAAGGAAAAAAATGGGTTCGCTGCTCTGTGTTTTATAGAGGTTAGTGTAGAATTGCAATATAAAGTAAAGGCTAGTTCCCTCTTCGACATTCTATTTGTTATAAACTATACCGTGGGTTCTAAAAGTGTTTCACACTGCCATTAACGGTGGACTATAGAGGTTGTAAATGAAAATGAAACCCAGGTGCGAAGTTATAGATACGTTATGATAGCTATAGAGAAAGAATCAGATCGAATGAAGCTCGCCACAACTTTGTGGAGTTAAGCTCTCGTGCCAAATATTACTTTACAGCTTTGCGGTTGTTATGCAAATACTGATACCAGTTCAGACACCTAAATACCGACATTGTTGTTCTACCCTGCTGTTATGGTCAAATATAACTTCCAACTTAGCTGCCGATGTTCCCAAACAAACCCTTGCTGGTAAGAATTAAATTCATTACATACAATACTGTACTACATTTATTGGTTCATTCACGGCAGCACTCTGAACTTTTTTTATTTGAACACCAATAAAATGTTAATTTTTTTTTTGCTTTTTACGGAATAGCATTGTTTTCCAATTGAATGAAGTACTTATGGAGCTAGCAAGGCCTCTTTTGGTCCATTGAAATTATAATTTAGTATTTCGTGTATAATAGATATGAAAACTCTTGTTAAATATGCGGAGTGTAATAGACCTAAATTGCTTTTTCGCATTCACCCATAACTAAAAGCATTCATTGTGGACGTCTCATATTTCTGAATATATTTCAATTAATAAAATACAGGACAGAATGTTTAAGAAGATAATGGGTGAAGCGGAGCATCTACAACTTCAAACATATAATATACATATGTACGGATATGCCATGTAAACTCGTTTAGTAGTCTTTCGCAAAGAATCTAATCTCTATTGTTGGCATTGCAAATAGAGAATCTCGTATAATTTTAAATGTCTACACCATTTATTTATGTACGGGAAACACCCGATTTTGAAATCGGGTGTAATTAAACTTATTCTACTGTTGACAGTAGAATAAGTTTAATTATTATTTGTATTAGAATCTAGCTTTTTTAAGTTTTCCTTGCTTTAAACAAGCCGCCCACCGTCTCTTTTTTAATAAAGTAGGCTCTTACCAATCATTATATCAAGAGTGCTTTATGAGTACTCAAAAAGCGGACCCTACCCTTAGCGCAAGGTTCACCTTTATTTCGATCGCAAACGTCCTTCACCTTTCTTTGGACATCGAATAATAAAAATTACGAGTAAAAGGAACGACAATGAGGTTTGTTTTTTATCCAAGTTTCATGATGAGTAGTAGGTTACCGATGTATTTCAAAAATATAGTTTTCACGATTGAAATCACGCCTAAAATGAAAAGTCAACTTACAAGAGCAAAAAGGTACCCCACAACTCACTGCCACTACTAAATACAACGTCAGTACCCACACACATATTACAGTTTAGACAATGCATAAAATCAACTGTCCTTCGCAAATCACTCCCCATTTGCATATGCCTTACTTGAACCCGTGCCACTACCGACGGTACGACACGCCTAATTGCACCGCAACAAATCTGTGGCGCACTGTACCCCACAACTCCATGGCACCGACGTGTAGACCTAATGGCTGCCACTTCGATCACGCAACTCTTGCGTGTTTCGTTTCACTCACGTACCTCATATGCAATGTATGATTATTCGATTCTACTATAAGCCCTGCATGCCGGTTATGTAGGACACGAGGTCGTATCGTACTCGAACACACACACGCGCGCAGTAAAAGGGTTCAGTCTGAACATTGTACTCATTTAAATAGCTACCTAGGGACTATTAATAAGCTGACGCCCACAAAAAATACTTATTCCATAATGTTTATCATGTTACGGCACTATTACTCAACTGTCAATGTATGGATATAGAAAATTACGTCGCCTGTTAGTTTTGCTATAAAACTATAGAGTACTCGGATAAACGTCCTGACGATTTATGTTCAATAATGAAATTGGCCTGCCAAAGCTAGTCCACATTTTAATCCTTTGATAGTCGTTTACGCCGAACTGAATCTGCCCTCTGACGCAGTACTAGATTTATGGTTAAAATACACTAAATGGATATCTATAGTCAAATAATCCTAGTGTAGCGTGTTGATGTGTGTAACGTAATGTTTTGTCATTTAACCACTCTAAAAACGAAAAGTTCGACCTTTCGGATAAAAGGGCCGTCGTTTAATACACATCACCCCTTACCGGTTCATCCCTAAGTCCACAAAACACTGTGAATAATTTAAAATCAATTGGATTGCTCCAATAATCCGGAACTTTCTCGTGAAAAATGTTGTATCTCGCGGACTTTAAGAAAAGGGAACCTCGGGAACTAATTCAATAATTTCACACGTAATAACATCGGACACTTTCAATTCATAAGGTAACTTCTCATTGATCGTACCTTGAGGTAAAATGTCGCAATTATTTACGAGTAGTCGTGTCGGCCTTTTAGGCCTCCAAGGAAAATGTAAACGCCTTTTATTGTGCCTCTTTTAGTGAAACGTTAAAATTAATTTGTGTTCATGTAACTAAATGAGTCCGCCTGTGGGAGCTTTCGGGTAATTTTCACATATCAAATGGTTTCAATTCTATTTACCTGGAAATAGATATTAGTTACCATTGAAATAATTTATAACTTCTTCAAGTTACCAGAACAACGCATTATTTATTGTATTATATACATTTACAAGGCCGAACGCCATTAAAAATAGTAAAGAGGGACTTATCTTTACGACTTGTTGTAATAAATGTTTGTTATTTTATAGCGTAAGGTCTTTCCAAATTGAAACAATAAATCTTTGTTATAAGCTATAATAAATAGTCCCAACGAAATCATATTGGGGAGATTTTATTTATTTTCGGTTACCATAGCGATACTCCGTAATAGACCTAATATCCTTATAGATTGTATCTAAGATTTTCACATGTTTACTTATTTATATGTATTCTGGCACGGTTCGATTCGATCCCCGATCAGCGCTGGCAAGGCATAACGTAAGAAAAAGTCGTTTCATACAAGTTCGTGACCTTATTTTGTGCAATATATGTGCGTACGAACATTTTAGGCGAAAATTCTTTGTAGGCATTACTGATACAAACCGACAGGCGGATGACGACGGACAAATTTATCTGTTAGGGTACGGACAAAGAATACTAATACTTGGGCTTTCCCACTTACAGAACTGACCGAGTGGATTAGAGAAGTGACTAAGATAAAACCTAGGTTTGGACAGTTTACACTACAAATAATAGAAGTACACACGCACCAAGATTCTATCAGTGTTGGTCTTAGAAAAAAACTTATTAAGGCCTTCTTCTTAAAAAGAAACGGTTACACTAAATAACTAGCAAATGAGTTTAATCGTCTGCACATCCCTTTCACTGCTTGTATTCTGTTTGCCGATGAGGAGCCCTACAAAGTATCTTTAGAGACCATGATCAGAACACTATGGACCTGTATTGGTATCTCGGTTTTTTACTTTGATCTTTAATAAAACTACCAAATTATTATTTATTTAAATATTTGTTGTTTGTTTTTGGGGTTCCATCTTCGAGTCCACCTCCAAGACTGATCTAGCACCATTGTCCTTTACACAACAAATATATTATATATACCAATATAATATGAGAAAGTTACTCAATCACATAGAAAACGATCTTTTGAACAGATATATAAGAAGAAGGCATTGCAAAAAAAAATGCAAACAAAGCTCCCCTTTTTGAAAATAAGCTATAGGAAGAGGTTTTTTTTAAAGAATAGGCTCGAACTTTACGCATAGTACCGTAATCATAAAAAAAACTAAATATTATAAGTGAAATTAATTTAACAGAAAGTATAACAAAGCTAAAACGACAAAGTCTTTCGTATATTATTATAATCACTAAAAGCGTATAAGTATTCTCACTTTCTTTAATGTGATTCATTGTTTAATGTGTTAAATTACAATAAAAAAAATCTCGAAAGAATTGACCTTGAAGATTGAATTTGTGACCACTCCGCTCCTGTCTTCATCGATTAATGGGCTACCCATTGCAAAAGTATTTTTACAAAACGAATCAGAGTTCCTGAAATTTGCGCGTTCAGCTAAACAAACAAAAGACAACTTTCCAGCTTTATAATATTATATTATAGTATAGATAGACTAGCAACCAGCCCTAACTTCTAAGGAGTGTTACAAATCTTTAAAAAAACCATCGTATTAGAACATGAAGGGCACCCGAAGGAACATGGATGGGTTTTAGTCAGTAAAAGTCCGACACGCCCTCCCGCCCCGCTCAGGACGGGAGAAGTCATTTGATGATTTCCCATCCATAAATAAGCATAATATAGAGGCAGACAGCGGAAAGCGACTTTGTTTTATACTATAATAGTTGTCCCCCGCGGTTTTACCCGCGTTATGACAGATTTTTGGTTACTAAAAAAAGAAGATAAAAAGTATTCTTTGTCCGTCCCCTGGTCCTAAGCTACCTCCCCACCAATTTTCAGACAAATCGGTTCTGCCGTTCCTGAGTTATAAAAAGTGGCACTAAAATGACTTTCTTTTATATATATAAATAATGAAGTAGTAAACTAGGTACCTTTTGCAGTTTTCGAAGCATCTTAACTACTCCACTCTCATTGGTCACAGCGTAATGTGGTTACAACATAATATTAGACAGAATTTAAATTTATCAATCTGAAGGTCACATTACAATAAAAAAATCTTTGAGATGTAGGTATTATATTTGTGTAGATTAATCAAGTTGAAACAACAGCGAAACATTAAAACTAGGACGTTAATAACTGGACCTAATATTACCATAACCTCTTACTTAAATGTAAATATGTTTTCATTATAAAGTTCCTCGATTAATATTTCAGTATTACAGGTGCGAAAAATGAACAAAGCTTATTTTTATTAAACAGAAATCACGGTTCATTGTAGTTCCAACGAAAAACAAACCTATTTTTAAGGAATACAATAGAATTCAATCAATTAACTCTGCCTACAAAATGTACAAAAAGCTTTTTATAATTAGTGCAAATTAAAATTTTAAAATACCTCGCCAGCCGGAAGAGATTTTGATGAAACATGTCTAAGAACCGTTGCTAGATAACCTACTTTCAAATAAAACGGCATCCAAATCGGATCACCCGCTTAAGAGCTTCAGTGCTACAGACACACACATATAGCATTCAAGATTCTAACACCCCTTTTTTCGTTGGGATGGGGGTTTAAAACAAATAAAGATAAATATTTATTTACCTACCATACTGGTATTTATTATTTCCGAACGGTATAATCTCATGTTTCTCATTATAAGATAAAGCTAAAGCTAGCTGAAGCTATTTCCAGCAACATGTCTTTGTTCGCGCGTAACACTGTAATTTTCAATTAGTGCTCGTAGTGGAACAAATATGTACATAGTTTACAATCTTGCGTGACAAGCAAAATCGTTATTTTCATAATTACAAAGTCATTAATGTGTTGACGACACTCCACTCAAGCACAAAACGAGAGGAGCAATCTAGTGAGGAAGCCTCCTCCTTCCTTCAGTATGTCGACACTTATTGCTCAATCGTATATACGTACGTACATACACATTTACATAAACATAACCACAACTTTAGTCCATCTGTTTATGTCAGAAATGTATGCAGGCTTTCGTGCGGAAAATAACTTATGAAATTCACGAAAGCGTAGCAATTTATCATTGTAATTATTTATTATAGTTACCTCAGCCGGTAATAGCTCAGTTTGTGCGTAGATCGTTCGATTACGACCCTTAACACGTTCGCAGTTCTATGTATACAGGATGTCCCACGGCAATGCCACTTGGAGGGAAAGTACCTTAAATATTGTAGATAGAACATTTTACTGAAAGAAGTCATTATTTGAATTTTGAAAACATTTTAAACTGCATTCATAGATATTTAAATATTTACATAGTTGAACCGGGAATCGAACCTGTTACTCGAGAAAATTAATCAACCTGTAGTTTTATCCTACCGATCGAAAGGCTTCATGACAAGGATTATTTTTTGCTAAATCACATAGTGTCAAAAATAAAAGAAAGACCATGAATTTTAACATTTTTAATACAAAATTAGTCAATTTAACAAATGCTCAAAACTAGTCCTTTCTTCTTGAATACAAAGTGATAACTTTTGATTATTTCTTTCCCTGACGATTTTTTGGTCTTGTTGTGGTGGGTATTTATTATTTTAAATGATGCGTACTACTCAAGTGGGTAGATTAATTAGTAATAAGTAGTTATGATTGTCAATTGTATGTCCTTACGACAATGTAAGCTTTAAACTTTTCAGAACAAAATTTTACATCAAATGTTAAAATTCACGGTCTTCCTTTTATTTGTGACACTATGTTATTTAGCAAAAAATAATCCTTATGATGAAACCTTTTGATTGGTATGATAAAACTACGGGGTGATTATTTTTTCTCGTGGAACAATTTCGATTCCCGGCCCAACTATTAAACTATTTAAAATCTATGAATGCAATTTAAATTGTTTTTAAAATTCAAATAATGTCTTCTTTCAGTAAAATGTTCTATCTACAAGATTTAATGTACTTTCCCTCCATGTGGCATAGCCGTGGGACACCCTGTATATTATGTAAACACGTTCCTTAAGTAATGTGCAGGCCCCATCGGCACTACAAACTTGGCATGCTACATTAACTATGGGTTTTTCTCACATTTTCCTTCTATTTTTTCTTCTAGTTAATTTCGTTGCTGGTGGTTTTACTAGTGTAGGTATGGATTTTATCAAAAATAAATAAGTAGCGTAAGTAAATAAGTATACGAGTCTACGAGTATTAGGCGTATTTTAAGATAAAAGATTCGCTATTTTTCTTTGATGTTGAGAAAAAAATATGTTTATTTGAACGGGAACACCAAAATATACCGAAATATTTTTTTCCGAATTTTGAAATTCCGATTTTCAAAAGTCCGAATTTTAATAATTAAGTACGAAAAATTATAATGTCGATTGTTGTAAAACCTTAAAATTTATTTTACCGAAAGTCAGAAAGCCGACTTGTTTGTTTTCCGATTTTCATATTTCCGAAGAAACAAATGCTCGATGGGTTCTAAGTTCGAAAAACGACAGTCCAAATTTCAATATTCCAAATAAACTGCTAAATTCTTAGTATTTGTAGGGTATATTTGTTTTAGCTTTTGTTTTAGCTTATAATATATGTAATTATGTACATCTGTTATTTTGTATCTGTCATGTATCGACAATATCACCCCTTACAAACCATACCACCATACATAGCGTTAGTTGGTAACACTGTATGTTTTATAAAGAATAAAGTTAGTTCCTATCTGTGACCCACGCGTTTAATTTATAACAACATCTCATATTATAATCATTTATTATAATTAATTTTCAATAACGTTCAAATTATCAACTTTTGATATAATTTTTTCATGTAACATTTATGTGCTCTATAAATTATTTTGTGTATTTTTGTGATATAACGCACTAAATCAAAAATCATTAGGTATAACTACTAACTAAATAAAATCAATATGGTTAACACCCCGACTCGGGGCACCCCGACTCAGATCACCCCGACTCGGACAGGTTAGGTTAGGTAAGGCTAAGGCGGGAGCTCCACTTCGTTTTGCTCCCGCCTTAGTCTTTGTGGTTTTTTTTTAAACCATTCAGAATACCTTTTTATTTTTTCGAATTATCATTAATTCGGAATTTTTGTTATTCGGTCTTTTGAAACTCGGTATTTTAAAAATAGGAATAATGTTGGTATTCGGAACTTTTAACAATCGGAATGATGAAAATCGGTATTTTGAAATTCGTATTTGTGACTTTCGGAATAAAATTTTTCGTATTTATGTAGTGTACCCAAATTTAACACGTAACATGACACTTATTTTTTCCCAAATGGTTAATTAGGTGTGTGCGTAGCTATAGCACACTTTTATTTTGCCAAATTAAATAGTTAGTCTTTCTACATGAACGACGGAATCAATAAAATTTCGGAAGCCGGTAGCTTCCCTTCTGCCTAGCTTGACTTCTGAAATTTTTGTCATTTTATGTTTTAAGTTTTTGAAAAAGGTGATTATTTTTAATGCGGAGTCCCAATTTCTGACTGTGTATTGCAGTAACATTCGACGAAATTTATTTTTAATATCTAAAAAAATGAAAATAGAAATTCTAATTCCTCAATCTGTGTAACTTGTGATAACACACATATCGTCAATGTATATTGTTCGTTTTTTTTTTGTTTTTGTTGAATTTTTCAAGAAGCACTGAACCGATTGCTATAAAATTTATATGGGACCATCTCTGAAACATGAATTATCTAACAAAAAAAGAATAATAAAAAAATCCGTTCATAATTGGCGGAAATACCAGTAAACATACATAAAAAAACATACAAACAAATTAAAAACATCCTCCTTTTTTGAAGTCGGTTAAAAAACGTCAATACGACGACATAACAGTAAAAACAACATCTTGCTAAGCACGCGCCGTTAGTACGGCCACTAAAACACGACGAGTAAAAACCATAGAAACGCATCTCCCGCCGTTAACTCTTATGGTATAGCTCGGCTCTGAACGTTGTTTTCCCACACTTTCAGGACCGATTGGGAAATTTCCCAGATCACATATTGGTTCTACCTAATCTTCAGTTTGAGCGGTACAACATAGAATTTATCGAATCGGATATTCGGAGCGAGTAATCTTCAATAGGGGACCCAGCGGTCAGCACCACATTCCCGTGGCTTTTGTTGAGCGTGCGTGTCGAATTTTATCCGCTAATGGCAACATTTGTTTTATAGGATACTATCATGCTGTGACGGCCCTTACATTCGAACCATAAAACCATGTGGAACTCATGGATTTTATATTTCACTCGACCGCGATGCGTCGTGGCGTACCCTGTCTATTTTCAGACAAACGTCGTTTTGCTTGAAGATGCCACGTTTAAGAGAAAGGTCACACGTCATATCAGAGGTTTCCTTTGTCAGCTTCACACTTCTCATTACAATGAAACTTAAGAATAATGACTTGGGACACGGCTAAACCCTATACGGTTTAAACAATCAGTTCAGGTCTATTTCGGTGCCTACTCTTATGAATATCCGAGCTAAGCTAAGCCAGCACGCAGCAGATACACTCATAAAAAAGGCCATATGTCACTAGATCCGATCGAAATGTACCCTGGATTATGTTAATCCAGGCCATCAGCTGGTATTGTATGCAAAATTTCATGCCGCCCCTAGTTACGTTGTGGGGTTTATGTAGTATTCAATAACGCTAACGTACCCACATATGAATACATTATATTAACTAATGTTGAAAATGTTGTGTTGTTGAAATATATATTGCTATGTATTTTTAAATTCCGATCGATGACTGAACTGCCACCTAAGCACCGGTCTTGGTTCTTGCAAATTGATTTTTGGGAGAAACTCTTGTCTAAGATATACAGCACTCAACAAAGTTTCAAAATGGACATGGTGCTTGAAAAATTCACAATGGGATTCTATCTATCGTATATTTATTTGCCTGAGAGAGCAATTACAACATCAACGATGCGGAAGAAAAGGAAAAGAGTTACTAATGTTTAAGTACAAAGCAAGTGACTTCAACACGTACTTAAATAGAACTTAAGTACATGTCAAACAAGTATTATATGACAGAAATTTTAACGAAACACCTCTTTGGAAGGCAGCTCTTTACTCTGCTAAATGTACCACTTTATATGATTAGTTACACTTCCCTACTCCAATTTGAAAGTTGCAGCGGAGCTTAAGATTTAGAGGTGTGCAACTTGCCTGTGCACGAAGCTAATAAAATACGGTTATACGTGATACATGGCAAAACAACCAGGACTATTTTGGTAACTGCTGTTAAATCGAAATATATATAAACTTTTCAATAATAGGCAGATATAAGTGAAACGGAAATAATTTTCTTGTAAACCTTTAAAGGTTTTATTTTTATTTATAGCCTTTACTTTAAAGAAACATTGTATAATTATTGTATGATTTCTCATTAATTTTAATAAGTATAGCTCGAAACATATTTTTACGAAAGCCAAACGTAAAATATACGAAAATAGCCTCAGATTAATTAAAAATATAATGATAAAGATTAAAAGTTTATGAGAAATTCGTAGCACTTGTAGGTTTTATGTAATCCTCAAAAATGACTCAAACTCTAATACATGAAGAAATAATATTTATTACTTCGAAATGTCCAGATTTTTATTGTACAATTTGACAGGTCTCTATTTAGTACTCTTGTTGATAGCGTTACGGATAAAAATACACGGGTTGGAAATATATCGCTGTCTAATGTTCATTATATTCATTTCATCGTAAACCGTGTTATGGTGTTAAGTATAGGTAATTAAAAATTACCTTGTAAATTAAATAACTTCGTCTTGGCCGCACTGCACCAGACTTCTATTAGATATCGCAGGTGCAGTTTTACTAGGACACTATAGATAATGCGAAGTAATCTTTGCAGAATATATTGGGCTATATTTTGCAGAAACCCAAATAATAATAAAAGCTTAGTTTTTATGTAGTTATAATGAGGATTAGATCCAATAAGACATAAGAGACATAACATAGGAGATTTAGATCCAATTTTAAGGCCATAAATTTTTCACATAATTATTTTTTGCTGTAAAACACATTGTTCATATTGAATGATTCACGGTGGGGATAATCATTTTGGTTTATACTTTTAATAAATTACTTATATTGAAACCATTAAAAAAGTTGCTCAGTTCTTAGTTTTCTTAAGTTTAAGAAACATGAATAAATGAATGAATAAATCATTGATGACAATGACAATCTCAGAGTAAAACAAATAAGTGTAATTTGAAATGTATTTTTTAATAGTAACTATAGCTTTTTCAGAAAACCTACCAACCTACTAATTTAATTTTAACATTTAATCGAAATCAAAGAGATTCGATATAATTTTAATACGTTCAATTTCTCAAATAAACGGTTTGTTATCTAATACGATTCATTTTCCGACTATACAATCTTACCAATAACAACAATTTGAAGACTAACACAATCCAAACTAATTAAATAGGTTGAATCTGATAATTAATATTAAATAAGACGCTTCCAAGAGTTGAGAGCTTTTAGTAGAAAATATAATCTAATGTATAAGATTTAAGGAACAGTAAGTAAATGACTACTAAACTAAAACTATTACATGCGTTTTTACGATATCTGTTCTTAGTAATTATCGTGCGATAAAAACGCAGTTTTGTACTAAGAATCAGGACGAATTATGATATTATCAATAAACATACACAATATACCTGTGTAGAGGCTTAAAATATTGATTGCTAGCCGACTTAACCTTTACGGAATGGAAAATAAACAAGTAAACGTAAGAGCTGTAGTACGCCCACTTTTATTATTGAAAAAGAAAAGAATTGCCCAACCAATGTTAAGTGGCTCCACCGCCATCAAACGTCAGGGCTCTGTCTAATAAAGCTAACGATTACACATAATAATATGCCTAAAATTACAAAATTGTCGCGCTGCTGTATAATTGAAGTGACATATTATGTCAAAAATCTGTAGGCGAAATCTTGTGTCACTGTAAAAGAACACTTTTTACTTTTAAACTTCAAAATATAATATCGTGCGTGACAAAAGCTCTTGTCAGAATTGTCGATACGCCATGGCAGTTCTACGTTTAAAAAAGCAGATTAAAAGTTATTATAATAGAAAAAACCGGCCAGGAGCGTGTCGGACCACGCTCAATGTAGGGTTCCGTAGTTTCCCGTCCGTCTCAATAAGTGTTCCCACTTATAAGTTTAAAAAAAGGCTATTTGTTACGTTGACATACTAAGTACGCAGAAATTATTTTGTACAATTTTTTTGTCTTTTTTTTACAAAACCTGTTCTTTCTATCAAGTTCAAAATAATTTTCCTAGAAAGTCCTTATAAAGTTGTACTTTCCAGATTTTTTTCATATTTTTTAAACCTACGGGTCAAAAGTGAGAGGGGGGGGGACGCTTAGATTTTTTCTTTTCGAGCGATTATTTCCGAAATTATTGACATTATCAAAAAATGATCTTAGTAAACCCCTATTCATTTTTAAATACCTATCCAACAATATATCACACGTCAGGGTTGAAAATGAAAAAAAATGACTTCTCTATTTACATATAGGGGGGCGCCCTAATAAAACACTTTTTTCGAATTTTTATTTTACCACTTTGTCGGCGTGACTGATATACATATTGGTACCAAATTTCAGCTTTCTAGTGCTAACGGTCACAGAGATTAAGCGAGGACGGACGGACGGACAGACAGACATGGCGAAACTATAAGGGTTCCTAGTTGACTACGGAACCCTAAAAACCGGCCAAGCGAGAGTTGGGTTTGAACACCGAGTGTTCGTAGGTAAAAGAATCTTGTTACAGTAATTCAATTCTTTTATACATCCATCTACTAATTTACGGTTTTCGATTTTTTTCCTCTACTAGTGCTATATGGCATTGCTTTGTGCCGTTTAACGGCAAGTACCTTATGAATTTTGATTCCGTTTAAAGTGTCGAAATGTACAATTTTTGCGACATAAACGGCCGTAACTCTTTTTTCCTAAACTTCGAGGAACCACAGACCTGAGTATAGTTCATTTAATTCGATACCTTCACGCGATATAGCGGACAGACAGAAAGACAACAAAGTGATTCTATAAGGTTTCCGTTTATTTCTTTTGTGGTACATAACACTAAAAATTGTAGGATTATAACTTTTTGGCATATTTAATTATTAAAACTGTAGTATGTCGAATTGTCAGCTTTATTAAACCGGGCCTTGGAAGTCTAGAGACAAAAATGTGATGTCTCATGTGCCTGTAATCACACCAACATCCACTACCAGTAACTTGTTCTTTTACTTTATTGAAACTTGGCTGCAATTACATACAATAATTGCTGTAGGTAACATTTTTAAATTTACTGATTTTTACACTTATATTTTGTAACAATTACTTATTCATTGTACCATTCAAAACTTACGGTATAAAATCTACATAGCAATTAACTTATAATACACGTTGACATTTAATTTTCACAGGGACATAGAATGGTATAATATTCTTTATCCGAGCCAAAACATCAAATCATTAAATGTTGTATAGCTACGTTAATATCTATAAGACGTAATATAGTACAACAGTCGAAAACAATTTGGTTACGTTGTCGAAACTGAGTGAAGGTAAGCTAAGATAAGCAAATATTTTCATAAACTCGATTAACTGGGGGTAGTCGCCGTATACTGTGGAAGCAGTCACGTGGTTCGTGACGTCATAATCCAGAAAGATAGGCCCGTAAGCATTTTACCAGTAAAGTTGCTAATGGCTTGAGTGAAAGAAAACATTTTTTTTCAACGTATGTATGTAATTTTATGTATTACATCAAAATGTGTATAGACAATCTATTTCAAGAAAATTAGATATTTACTCGATATTTTTTACTTAATCTACCTACACATATATCATGACAGTCATTTCGCTCTACTCTTATAATAGTATACTCATAAAACGCGAACATTACAAATAAAAAAACCGGCCAAGAGCGTGTCGAGCCACGCTCAATGTAGGGTTCCGTAGTTTCGCGTCCGTCGCAATAAGTGTACCTACTTATAAGTTTAAAAAATGACGATATACGATTTATGACGTATTAAAAAAAAACTATTTACTAGATCTCGTTCAAACCAATTCTCGGTGGAAGTTTACATTGTAATGTACATCATATATTTTTTTTTTATTTATCATACTCTTATTTTGGAAGTTACAGGGGGGGGGGACCAACATTTTACCACTTTGAAAGTGTCTCTCGCGCAAACTATTCAGTTTAGAGAAAAATGATTTTAGAAACCTCAATATCATTTTTGAAGACCTATCCTTAGATACCCCACACATATGGGTATGATGAAAAAAAAATTTGAGTTTAAGTTCTATGTATGGGGACCCCCAAAATGTTTTATTTATTTTCTATTTTTGTATCAGAATCTTAATGCGGTTCACAGAATACATCCACTCAGCAAGTTTCAACAGTATAGCTCTTATAGTTTCGGAAAAAAATGGCTGTGGCATACGGACGGACAGACAGACAGACAGACAGACAGACATGACGAATCTATAAGGGTTCCGTTTTTGCCATTTGGCTACGGAACCCTAAAAATGAGACTTGAATTATTTTTTCACAATCTTTCTAATCGACTTCAAGAAAAAGAGGATTCTACTATAAACTAAGAACTATCTCAAATAAAGTAATATTTTTCATTCACTAAAACCTAGTCTTGAGGATTCAAGAAAAAAATATCACATTAAATGTCGATTAAGTTGGTACGCGCCGCAAGCGGCGTCGCGTCGCCGCCCGCGGAATGAGGCGGATGATCGATTACACTAATTTACCAACTCACCTCAAATACTCACTATGCTTCGTTCGAAGAAAGATCGCGTCATCTGTAACCAAACATTTTACTTAATACATGGAAACAAACGAATTTACTTAATTACCTTACCCCTTTACGCAGAGGGAGCAAAACAAGATTGCTTCATTTTTCAACAATCGCACAGTGCATCTTTGGATTAGGTTAAGTTGTGCAAGTGAATCTTACCGTCCTAACTTATAATAGCATCAGTAACATCGTGGGCTTTTAAACGGTAGAATTTCGACAAAACTTACTTTATTCCAGACATTCATTCACGAAGATATAAACAAAAAAACAAAATAGAACAAAGGCTTTGTTTTGGATAGTTTTTCATAGTGACATTGCATCCCTTTGCAAAGCACTGGGGAACAGCTGGGTTAGTGATTGCCAGCACAAGATACCCAGTTCTCCTCCCTTGGGTAATTCGAGATGACTCAGGGTTATCTAAGAGAGAGACATGTTAAGGACAAGGACTGTCACAAGTCATCCTTTGTCGTTTGTCGGGCGATGAGATTATAGTTTCTCGGAACCGTTTTGTGTGACAGTGCCGTAGCGGACCTCATACACGCTTTGCAACTTTATGTACCCTAAATGAATTGGTAAGCGGGAACTTATAGGTTTTGGTCAGAGCTTCATTAGCCCATTCTGGGGGCCCTAAGAAACCACAAGACTATAGGACCCTGTTAAAAAGTACAAATCGTATTGATATCACTTTAATGACAAATATAGCGAGAACCAGACTTGCACCTGAACAGTATTTATTATCAATTGTTATTTTATAGAGTTAATGTTATGTTGCGAACCTAAAATAGTAAAAAAACGTACAAGCGGCTATTCAAGCGCTTGTGTAAATGGCGATTCCTGGCCTCGGGCCCGTGTGCGCATTTATGTTGTAAAGACTGTACTGATTACGTGACAACAAACTCAATCAACAAGTAGGAACACAACTAAATATAAGTAAAATAACCGCAGAGCTATTAGAATCTCAATATACCCTAGTGGCTAACACTAGTGACATAACTTTTAAATTAATTCCGTCCCACGTACGACCTTCAAGCTTAACGTCAACTCAAACTTCAGAATTTCTTTCTTTTAGTATTAAAACCTTTGTGGCAAATCTAAAGAGCGAAAAGTAAATCCCTGCTCGGGAAAAAAATGGAAAGCTTTGGTAAAACGTTAGCTAATGACGTCACGAAAATCGAAGGCTTAATGTTATCGAACGACATCTGAAATAGACGGCTTAAGTGCAAATTAAAGGGAACAGAAGGCCGAGCTGTCATTCATATTAATTAGTGCAATGCTTCGACTTCGGAAATTAATTGTCGTAATGAGAAAATGATAATATCGGGTATTGGGTTATAGAATAAGATATTCTTAAGTTCTTGATATTAATTACTTACATTTAACTGGAAATTTGTTTATAGTAAATTACAATAGCTGCTATAATACAAATGGATTTTATACGAATAAGTAAGGACATAAAAAAATCTGTAATGTAATTTGTACACAATAAAGATCAATCAGCCTTTTAAAAATCCGCTGTCTTTTCCACGTACAGCCGATTCATAAAAGGTCCCTTATGAGCATTATTCGAATATTTACGGCAGTCAAAAGGTTGAAAGACTGACCTCTAATTTACTTACATATATACCTATCAATACAAATATCTCAATAGGAAATTTAGAACGATAAATGGTACATGATGCTTAATGTTTGACCTACTTCGGTAATAGACGTGCCTTAGGTACCTAGCTCAGTTAACCAAAAAAGCTAATCTCTTTTTTAATCATGATGTTATTTGTAGGGACTGGGGCAGCTGTGCCGAAGGGCGAATCGTGTGGCGTAGCAATATCAAGCGAGAGGCGTAGCAGTCTTGGCCAACGTAGCATTCTCGACCAACCGTAGCAGTGCTACGCTTAGTGTAGCAGAGTCGTAGCAATTTATCCAAAAGCAAAACAGTAGAGTATTTTTTCTCTAAAAATATTTAGGAATAAAATATTGTTTTTGAAAGAAATTAAGCCAGGCCGGAAGTCGTGAGCATGATTGTCGCGTAGCGTAATTTATTTATAATGTATAGACGATATGCTAACATATGTAATTTATGTATGTATTTATACATTATACTGTCTGTCTAGATTGGGATCAGGTGGCCATGATGGCCGGCGGCACATTCAACTATTTATTAATTATATTGATAACTATCAAATCAATCACCACTACTCATTATTCGTTTTTATGGAAAGGCAAAATATATTAATTTAATCATACGACAATTATATCTTGATTTTCTGAAAATGGTTTTTCTATGGCACACTAATTACTTACTAATCGCTCGAGGGTAACTCATCAATCTCGTCACGCCACGCAGATATTTTTACGTTTGTGTTATTTTCCTTTATTTTTCATAAGTAATATTATTTATTTCTTGCCTAGAATATATTGTTTTTTTTTTTAATTTTATGTTTTGGGTATTCTATGTCTTTCTATTATTATGAAATATTTTGTAAAGATGTGTGTGACAAAATAGATTGAAGACTGCTGTCATATTTTATTATTCTTAGCTTTCGCAGTGTAGATGCAATTTAAAAAAATTACAAGCGCAGTCTAGACCCTCAACAATTATAAAATTCGACTATTACTCTTTAATGTGTAAAACCTACTTGACTGTAATAGTTTTATTTTAACCTTATCATATCTCCAGTCTGAACCATTTAGCTGAAAGCGGGTGCGAACACTTGATCGTAACTGAAATGAGCACTTCAATCTGTCTTTCACCGTAATTATAGTCACAATTAAAAGTTACTGTTGAGTGGGTAGGTATGGTCCTACATAGGTACCTAATTTTACAGATTAAAGCCTAGTATTCCCCAAGTAGTGTCTGTATTGCTAGCTACTATGTGAAATGAAAATATCTATGTAACACCACATGAGGTAGATAAAAAAAAGTTTTTACATATACTTTTTTTTTGGTGAGTCGGAAATCATCAAATGACTGCTCCCGTCCTGGGTGCGGCGGGAGGGCGTGTCAGACTTTTACTGACTAAAACCCACTCATGTTCTTTCGATTGCCCTTTATGTTCCAGGGTCACGGTAACTATTATAAACATTCCGCAACCCCGGCAGGCATTGGCCCTGTTTGGCTTTATCTTTGAGGCGCGGGTGGAACACTAACGCGCCGACGACGCGGTCCTGGTCCTAGCCGGGCGGCGAGCTACCCATCGCTCGCCATCCGCAGAATCGCGCCTACGGTGGCAGGTAGTCGTCTTGCGACTCTCGACGTCTTCGCCTGGGTCTTAGTCCTGGGCGAGAGGCTCGTCGTTGCCTCTCGCGCGCCGTCGCTTCCTTCACTAGCATAACTGCTTCGCAGAAGGAGGCGACGGCATCCCATTCCGTCTCGCCCCGAAGCATGGCCTGAACCAGCGCCGGGCGCGACAGGTCACCGCCGCCGATCGCCTCTACGAGGACACGTCGATGGTCCGCCCATGCGCGGCACAGCTCGACCGTGTCCTCCAGGTGACCGTTGCTGCAGTGGTGACACTCAGGCTTCGCTTCCGCCCGAATCCGACACAGGAACCTCCCGAACTGACCATGTCCGGCGAGGACCTGTGTCAAGCGAAACGTGAGAGCGCCGTGGCGCCTCTTCAGCCACTACTCCTAGAGGGGTCTTACCGCCGCTATTACGGCGTGCCCATTTACATATACTTCACGTGTAGCTGCACTAAAAAAATTTTTTTAGTATTTCAATGGATATGGTGATTTATTTGTAATTAATCCACCCAGCATCTTAGCTCAGCTTCCTATTGGTAATAATTCCTGATCTAAACCATTTACAGACAGACAGCAGGGCATGGTTAAACTACAATGGTTCCTTGTTGACGGGATACTAAAACACTAGTAAACGATATATGAAAACAACAACAAGACGATATAAGAAATATCGAAATAACTACGGATCACCTAGTTTGGATAATCATTATAAGGAGGAATCTGGTTTAGTTATTGAATATGCCTAATATACCGAAATTAATTTTAAGGAGCAGAAAGTTCCGGTGTTTATTAATCAAAAAAGTATTTACTACACAATTTAAAGCACTCCTCGAGCGACGTTTATGTTAACTGTCCTTGTTTTATTGGTCTTTTATTATCTTTTTTATTATTTTTAACATGCAATAAAATAAATTATATGTTTATTATCCGTATGTATCCGACAGCCGGCTGTCACGCTGCTATTGTTTTTCTATTGTGTCTTGAATCACGTGTGTTCGAAGGAATAATATCAACATTTAGACGCAAGTACAGAAATAACTAACTTTCTGTTTACTGTTCCTCTAACTGTACAGTATAGCTATACTTACAACATTGCCTACCTTTTTTTGGAAATGCAGATGTGAACATATGTTTTGTTTCAAAATCCTACTATTAACGCAATATAGGTATATCGAAGACATATCTATTATGTTATTTCCTTTATTTTTATATCCCCGATTTACGAGCAAAGCCGTTTAGGGATTTCCAGTCTTTGCTTATCCATTCCGCTAACAGTCCACGTTATTTATTTTGGACCGAGAATCTTGGACTTGTTTTTCATTGTACCTCACCCTTTATAAGTATCTCTTGTTTTGGCGAAGTACTCTAATCGTAGCAAGGTCTTTTTACATAATTTAATTAAAGATATTTTTTCTTCTTTTCTGAACTTAAAAGTTTGTCAAGCGCGATTTTTTTTGCAATGGTTGATTTTAATTACGGAAAGTGTATCCAAGAAACTTCGATGTCATGATTATAGCCAAGTTCATAACTTAGAAAATGTTGACTACATTCTCATTTTAACAGTTATATGTGCAATAAACAATAGAAGGTACGTAGGTAGCGTTTTTAGTTATTTAGTAGGTAGGTTTTTTTTCCGCATGAATAAAATATCATGTACAAAATGGCAAACCTTTTCTAAATCGGCAGAAGATGACAAAATGTTTCCCCGTGGATCAACCCAATTTGTAAACCCTTAATTTTATCGTAGTTTATTTTATCTGATAGTAAATCGATTATGTATAACTATTATAATAATGTTTGTTTTATTTAGTTATGTTACTACTTTTACATTCACATTTTATTCAACAATAAATGAATAAAATAACTATAATCCAAACAAATGTTTGTGTCATTACACAATACAATGGATAAGTCGTTGGAGTAACCTCTTTAACCTTTCGACGACCAAGCGACAGCCGGCTGTCGGGCTGCTGTTGTCTTTTTATTATGTCTCGAATCACGTTTGTTCGAAGATTTAAATCAAAATATAAAAATGTCGGGGACAACATAAAAAAAAAACAAAAATCCAATGTCTAATATCCAAAAATTAAATATATATATATATATATATAAAATATTTAACCACAAGTACAAGGGTTTTCAGTTCTGTGATAAGTTCTAAAGAACATGACCCTTAAGTGCCGCTTATAATATTTTTCTGTGAACCTAATAACTTTTAATAATTACAAGGCCATTAAAATAAAGCCATTACCATAACTAGGTCAGCCCAATATTAAAACAATATTGTACTTTAAGTTACAACCAGTTAGAATGTAATCTTTTCATTAAACAAACCTCGTTAAGTGTTTAAAACAATCAAATCAGTGCGAGCTCAATTTGAAACAAAAGCTCTGTCAGTTAACACGTTGCGTGATAAGAAAATCAATCTTGCCAACCAAAAAGCACGCGGGACCTTGCCGACTTTTATTTTTACATGCCAATTTCGGGTTCTTCTTTTTAATAGCGACATTCGCGTGCTGAATGAGCATGGGTCATTCCGCTGTAATTGTAGTGTGCCCTTTGGTTATCACGCGATCGCGTGACGGCGCGGCAACTGTGGGCGGCAGAACCCGACGCCTCGCCGACACGACCAGGTCAAGTTTCCATACCGCACAGCACAACTTTCGCAGACAATAAAAAGCTGTTTTTCTTTAAACAGATTTGTTCGCGTTCTCCTTTGTGTTTTAGTTTTCAGTTTAACGATTATTTGTGTTGCTTTTACTGGTTTGTAAACAATAAAAGCACTTGTGGTCCAACATTCAAAAGATGGCATGGTGAAATTTACTTATTTAGCTACACTACTATGCCGCGGGTTCTCTTTCAGGTATAAAACATATTTTATTGATAGGGGTTGAAGTTTGGCAGCTGGTTTCGCCCACCTCTACCAGACCTTTAAAGTTTAGACGTTTATTGCATCTGGCCACATTAATGAACCATAGAAAGTGTCTGGCAGGAGCCACTTAGGTTAGAACACTGTCTAAAGTGGTTAGGTTGAATTTATTAAATACAAGATATACTTACAAAATTGGTACATGTTGATTGATGTGATTGGATTTTATATAATTTTTTAAATAAGAAAGTAACGCAGGTTAGCATGTTAACCCACCTAAAACAGTATTTGTAAAAACAGTTTAATTTAATGTTGACTTGCAAACCAAATCCAATCAACGATAACCAAATAAGGAAAAAAGAAAAATGGAATTCCAACTCCCCTTTCAACAAAGTTTTTCAGTTTTAGCAATCCAGAAATGATTCGACTACTTTTGAATGGTCGTTGACTTCGCGAAACGTTTCTAAGCTATTCGCAACCAGTCGAGGGTTTTCGCAAAAGCATAAAAAGTTTAACTTACCAAATCCTTATTGCAAACTTTTTAATTTAAGAAAAAAACAGAAATATTTGCGTCTTCTTGTAAGGGACCTTGTTAAAACTTTCCTTTATAAGAAAGCGTTTAATAAGTAGCGTTCACCTACAATATTTGAATCGTTTAAGAGTTTTTTTTTTCAGTTATTTGAAAGTTGGATCGTTTGCGGCTACACTTTCAAACAAAAAATTGAAATTTGCATATAACATGCAAACAAAATGAAAGTAACTTATTTCCAGACGGAATTTACACTTCACACGCAACCGCCGCGTCAGCATTCCGAACCATTTTTCTACATGTAACGAAGTGTAACGATACTTATCGAGCATTTTACGTATGACATGAAACATACTAAATGTTGGTAACAGAGTAACCCAACGTTTTATTGTTGATTTCACTTTTTACACAGTCCTATAATATAGTTAACTGCTCGTCCTAATAAGTAAACTGTGTCCAGTGACTTCGCCTTCCCATTTTGATACAAACTTTCATCCCCTATTTTAACCCGCCAGGGATGGAAATACCAAAAAGTTGTTAGTACAAGGCGCACTACACAATTTTTAAGCCAAAAAGAGAAACTGCTGTACAAATTCCATGTTTCCTGCTTCAGTAGCTTCACTGTGTGTTGATTCCAAAAAGCCTGTCTCTTTGTAAATAAAGATGTATGAACGACAGTTATTCCCTGAAGACTACTATACTTATCGGTACATATAAATTATTGGGAGAACACAAACTCTATGCGGCTGAAAACAAGCATTAGAGCGTTTGCTTCACGAATCTGATATGAAAGCCTGTCTATACATCCTTCAATTACCGGTTGTTGGTTACACACGTGTCAATAAAAACGTACATATCTGTTACATAGCCAATGAAACACCCGACGCCATGCTTTGAGTTTATGTCACAATGCAGGTACGATCGATTTCTAAGTTTTTTTTATCAAATCAACATATAGAAAGTTTTTTTTTATATTCTGGCAAACTAAATGAATCCCTTTTTATTTTCTTTGATAATGAGGTATGAATCACCGGAATATTCTCATTAATTAAACAATTGAGAATTTACATTTGAATCGTAAAAAATTGCACCGACATTGGATGAATCGCTAGAAAGCTTGAAAATCGAATGCTAATATTCAGCTTATTCTGTCAGAACCTACAGTTGTTATGTAACATTTGCTACAGTGCTCATTACAAGTGAATGCTCAGGTTTACCCACTCGGGCTCAAAGGTTGTAATTAAAATTAAGACGCGTGTAAGTAGTTGGTACCCACTCATTCACTGAAGTACCGCGTTTACTGTTATTCTTACTTACTATAAGCGTTAAGGAGTATTACCCGCCAAGCTTCTTCACACAATTTAAAAAGCAGCATATCGAAGTATTAAAGCTTAGTAGGCCGAGTACAGAAGTACTAACGAAATGCTACAAAAGCAATTTGTATACAATAAGTTCATAAAGTAACGTCCATACAATAAGTTTAGGCAAATTTCAACTTTAATATAAATATTTCGTACTAATTTAGTATCACCAATTCAAAATTCACTCAAATTACTTTTACGTTTACTTTACGTTGTTCGTGCTACGCATACAGAATCTGATACGCAAGCCAGTACATTAATAAACAGACATAAAACCTTATTGTAGTCATTGTAATGCAGCTCGCGATAAAATGAGATATTTGCATATTTCTTTTGTAATATGCTGGCTGCATGGGGAAACACCCATTTGTCAGACTATTGGCTTTTAGCACGAGTTCTTTTACACAATTTACTCGTTCTCTCGTCAATTCTTTACACAATTTCGTTTTATAAACTCGAGGTTGCACTCGCGGTGGAAAAATAAAGAAATTCTGCAATCATTATTCTGATCACATCCTTAGAATAAATTGCTCTTTTTATTTCGTAATTCGAAACGTTCCATTCTTAATAAAACGTCTAAGTTACGTTAAAATTCTCTTTTTCTTTGATTTATAATTTTCTTAGAGTGAAATAAGGATAAATGAAACGACAATGTTTTAGCAAATTAAACGATTTATTTGACTGTAGACTCGACATTAAAGAAATTGTATTCTGACAATGATTATAATGAAGAGTATCAATATCTGAAGTAGGAGTTTTTTTTTTTCATATATATACTGCACGTTCTTGTAATATATTCGTTGGCTAGCTTATGTAGCTAATCGTAGTATAAAGTTGGAACAAATGGAGTGACCCTCGTCAGTCGTAACCCGGCGACAACATTACCGTCTGGTGGTCTTGAGACATTGTTTGCAATTAATCTCAAATATCATCTCTACATTCATGCTATGAAACTTAAACACAGTGTTAATTCCCTGTGTTCCCTGGAAAAGGGGCTTCCTTTGGTCAGTTAGATTAATTGTGGAGCTGAGGTATCATTTCACAGTGAATTCAATTTACCTATTCATGTTCCTTGTGAATGAAGGGATCAGGGACTTAAGATGGCGCAAGACGTAGTTCTTATTGATATGCAAACAATTTTTTTTTTCATCTATCGATTTACCTTCGGTAAAATGTAAACTATAACCTAGTTTATGCCATGCCATGTGGTATGGCTGCCTATACTATTCTGTGCCTACAATCTGCCATATAATTAGAAGTAAATTGCAAATTCATTGGCGCCACGCATATATTTGTGAACTGATAATAATACGTGGAATCAATCAACCATCAACGAGTATACCAAATATAGTTGTTCTAATTCAACTAAAGCACGAACTATTCAACTAAAGTAGTTTTTTCATTCTAAGTTCTACTACTATTTTAAGAAATCTAACCAAGGTTGATTTTAAATACACCGTGATCTTCACTTGTCCGTTTATATTAATGATGATAGCAATACGATAACCCCTGGTGATAATAGAGCTTATAAGTATGTGAGCGATCGAAACAGTTACAGTAACTAACATTAAATAAATAGACACGAATAGGGCACAGTTGTTCATCACGCAACAATTTGAATTATATTTCAATTGGGCCATGCTGACATAGACAAAACGCTATGTAAATATAGTCATAAAGATGAAGCAAATAGTCACGCGACGTAATCAGTCCGTGTCTGCAGTGCTCTCCGAAACTGCTTTGTGAAAACTGAAATTAGTGGAATAAGGTCCCTATCATAAACAGCTTTTGGTACTCTGAAAACACGCACCCACTTGTGTGGCAGGGGCAGAGCAAATGGAAAATAAAACAAAATATTTAAAAAATCTACGAGATTACCATTTTTATGGGCTTTTTTACTTGGCAATTTTCATCAATGTTGGTTATTCATATTAATTATTAAAAGAAACTATGACAACTATTTCATGAAATGGTCATACTTTGGCTCCAATGGCCCATCATTTTTTGGAATGATCAATAATAAGCTCTGGCCACCATTCGACACATACATAAATACAAATATGTCGGGGAGACACTTAAGCGTATTAATAATTTTTGATGCAAATATTTTACCTACCAACATTTTACCATGAAAAGCCAAGTTTATATTATATGTAAAAAACCAAAGAAAAATAAATCTTTATTGTAACAGTAACACAGCTAAAAAGAGAGAAAAAATTTAAGCTTTCTCAGTTTCACCCTCCAGATGAGATTGAAATTGATACTTATAAGCCAAGATTCTCCGTCAACGGAGCAGCATTTAGTTTGCAGTGTCAACGGAAAGATTTTAACATAAAATACAGCCATTAAGATTTCCGTACAGTTCATCTTCTATTTTAATGTTTAACTGAACAGTTCGCCAAAACGGATCGTCATCGCGTTTCCTAAGAGCACTAGGTATCAAAAGCTTGGACTATTAAACAGGTTTACTCGTATTGCCATTAACATTTTAGAAGAAAATTGCTTAAAAGAAACATGAGCTATTTTTAACTTCATGGGTATATAAAACATTGTTTCTACAAAGTGCTTTCGGAAAAGCTCTCACTGAGTATCCACCTACACTCCCGTAACAACAAAAAGTTTTGTAGATACTTAAATTAGCAGGTATGTAAAAGAAGTGTGGATTTGTTTTACGAAAAACAAGTAAGTGAAACAACATAAATCGTTATTTACAGCTTCACATGAAGTCGTTCGTATTTTTTTAACGCAGCACAAGCAAGTCCACAATAAAATTAAACTTTTGTTCCGTCAACGTGGCAATCCGTAACAAATAAAGCCATGGGGCCATATGACTCGGAAAATCCGGAATAAAACGAAACTTACGTATCATTTACCCTTTGTAGTTTACATTTTTGGCGCTTTTGAGCCATTAACGGCATTCGTGGTTACCGTGTGCCTGACCATATGAGACATTTGAACGTTATGGTTACCACTAGTGACATAAACGAACGTAAAGGTATAGAAGTACATATTACAGCGATAATAATCGTTCAATAATTCGTATAGTTTCATTACATAGGTACTACGGTTAGTGGGTAATGACAACCATTTCCCTTCTCCGTTTCCCGTGGTCCCAGCGGACTTTACGGTCCATGTGCGGGATTAGAAGTACTTATAGAGCATATTTTTTTATTCGCGATGATACGTTCACTTTAGACGATTAAAACAGTAAAAAAGAGAAGCTATAAACATTCAATACTAGACTTAACTTTCTAGGGATCAAAACTTTTTGATAATTTAAGTATTTCAATTTTTCGTTTTCAATTTTGTTGTTACAAAGTCATAATACAATTTCGGAATATCAATAGGCTATAACATCACGCAATGACCTACGGGTGTGGACACAAACCAAAGAACTGACACAATGCAGGTAAAACCGCAGGGATAATCGAGTCAACAATAAATCTTTAATTCCATTCCATTAAATCTTTATTTCCATTAAATCTTTATTTCCATTTGAAGGTAAATAACGAAATTCTGTCGTGTTTTTATTTATCAGGTGGGTGGTGTTGAGAGCTGAATAGCGGAAAAAAAGTAAACAAATAAATATTTAATCATTTACTTTTGTCCACGACTTTGCCCGTGTGAATGTCGATTATCATGGATAAGACGTAGCAAATAAAAAAATAATTGACGTTCTGTGTCGGATTTCATTGTTTATAGTACAAGAATGAAATCCGCACAAAAAGTTTATATTTTGATCCACAGACAAACAGTGAAATTACCGAATAAACCGAATTTCACTGGTGAAATAAAATAACAACTTCCAGAAATTGCAACAAAAATTGTTCCCATATTTATTAGTTAACACGACGTAAGGTTTAATTAATTAAAGGAGTTTGCGAACATGTCAAAACTAATTACCTATAGGTAGAGCTATCTCGGCACGAGGTCTGAAATTTGAACGCAATTTCCTCGTACGTCCTATACTAATAAAGTACTAGTTAATTCAACAGTATTTAACATGTTCATTATTAAATCAGTTTATTTAAATGACATTTGAAAAAGTGTCGCGTTCACCCAGTGCATAAGATGCACGCGCCTCATACATAAGTTTACGAGTTCGAAACCAGACAAGTTAAATTGTTTTTTTTTGTGTTCATTTTATCATATGACCTCCTCCTTGCGTCGTTTATCCTCAATGCTGAGGGTCGTGGGCTGTCTGACAGATTTTGTCGCAGACTATATTACGCCACTTGTCCTATCTTCGGCACTGCGAAAGGCATCGCAGACCGAAATATTTAGGGCAGAACGTATCTGGTCTAACCAGCGACAAACATATGAATTGAATACGAAATAACATATAAATTGAAAAAACACCTAAAACAGTAGGTCCCGGTTGTCATTCTTGAACAGTTGTTACGAATAGTTAAAAGATAGTGATAAGTTATATAATACACTGTAATACTGATAGTCTGGCAATCAGTCTAGCCAAGAGGTATCGTGTTAGCTGGGTTATGGACCGACACTTCACAAAGAACACTGGCTATTTAGCTGGACCCGGTTACACTGAAAGTACCTTGAATAGTAAGGAAATGGCTTCGGTACATTTAAGATTTTCGTTGATAAAATGCTGTAAATAAAAACAACAACAAACACACAATATTGTGCGGGGCCCCTGGAATTCTCTTTACTTCTTAATTCGTAATGAAAACCATAATGTTTAAAAATACTGCAAATAAATAGCGGTACAATCTTAAATACAGCGAACAACAACATAATAGCTACAATACCTTTAATAAGCAAATAAAGACGAGGAAAAAAACAGCAAAAGAAAAGGAATTGGCACTTGCACACTTCGTGACTTAAACAAAAGCGTCGTTAACAATTCGTGGTTATTAAAGGACCCGAGCATAATCACCCCTTGCAGAATAAAATTACCGTTCTGACAATCCTCATTACCATACTTAATAACATTTCAAACGGTTTTCACACTGAAGAATAGGAAAAAGTCAAAATAAATAATTTAATATGTTTTAATCTTAAATAATACCGTGAACTCAGATTTGTTTAAGGACGCAAAAAGAATTTGCATCGGCATTTGCGGAGCTCGGTATGTACTCGTATGCAGTGCATTCGTAACTTATTATTTATGAATGCTGCATCATAATCTCAGCCAAGTATTCACGTAAGTTTGTTTTATGTATGACCAAATGCATTCTGTGTTTTGATTTATTGTTCTGGCTCCGATAATACTGGCTTGTGTGGCTTCACTTAAAATAATAGTCGTGCAACAAAATACTACGTATCCCGTAACAACACATCTCATATTCCAAATACAAATGTGGTTGTAAAGCCACAGGCACACACTAATCGAGTGCCAATCAAAGTGTCAGATAGTTCTCAACCTATTGTGATCCACCTGTAGTTTATGGTCAACGCGTCAATGGCCACTGTTGTTTACAAAGGCCCATATATGTCACTCAGTTTTAATTAAGGGTACATAGGGTTAATTTTCGTATAATAATGTGTTAAATGTATCGGCCCCTAATTATCAGACATCTTATCCATCCTTGAGGTATTTATTATAACGTATCGGTATTACTATTGTTCATAGACATACAGACTTCAACATGATTGGGAAGTGTCACTTAAAAAAAATACAATTAATTTACAATTGACGAAGACAAAGCGTAAAATAAAAAGGATTTCTCTGTGAAACTGTAAGAAACGCAACAATATTGTTGTTTGAGCTAGTAACATTTCACAATATTAAAATCTTAGCGTACTTAATGAGAGTAAGCAAGCATAATAAGACTAAAAAGTGTACGGCACGGTCCTGCAACTAACAAACTACAAAGAGATTTGCTGAAACCCCAAAAGGTTGCTTGTTACTTAATCCAATTTCCACGCAATCTTTTGCTGAAATTCTTTTTAAATGGATGTCACGCGCTGGGTATTATACACTTCATACAATTTAGGAACAACGTCACAGTCCCTAACCGTTTTCATACTGTGGTTTTGCTACTCCACTGCATTGTTACGATATTTTTGTACCATATTACGTATATGAGGGTAATAATGTTTAGTTAAACTTTCGTAAGTTTAAACTGAAAACAAAATTAAATGCCTTATCTAATAAATTATTTAATTAAACTCTCGATTCCATTTAAAATAAACAAATGCTAATGCTATTTGTTTATTGACTGACTCGTAACACCGTCCAATTTAAATAAATTAGATATTTGAACTAAACAATATTATTCTGTAGGTGCTGGGAGCGAGATCCACTCGAGTACATGATTAATTTATTCCCAGCCTCCTTAATAATTTCATCACGAACAGTACCCTGTTTAATTTAAAATAAATAAGCCTTTTTAAAGCGAAAATCTTCACACTCTTGTATTTGATTCAATGAGTGTTTGGAGGAAAAGCATCGAAAGTGACTTTGAAGAATTTTAGTGAAATCAGGGAAACGGAAGGTAAAGTAGGAGACAACTTAAATATTTAAATCAAGGATTATTTTATGCTTCAATATTACCGAGCATAAAGCATTTACATAAAAATATTTTATAAAAAAAAAACATAACAATTTTGACGAGAAAATTGTTTAGAATTTTTCAATCGGGTTCTTTGGAAGTATTTGATCTAAACTGGTATAAAATAACAAAAAAGGGTATTGCTTAATTAGCTTTGTAAACTTGGATATTCGAAAACAAAAAGTTGTCTACTTTGTTGGGAAATTGTTGTGAAAATGTTATAAAATACTAAACGTAAATATATGTCACTGATCGCTGAAATTGCAATGTTGTATTTATGCTGAGAAACATTGAGGGCAATGTTATATTGAATTAAATTGATTGATTAATTATATTGAATTAGATATAATCAATTATTTATGCAAACATGGCAAGTTGAGTAAAAAAATTAATAGTCAATGAACTAATAATGGTCTTGAACGAAAACGCTGGAACTCATGGGGAAGGCTATTGCTCAACAGTGATGCAGTAGTTTAGTAGTACTCATATTTTATATACTGTGTGTATTTGGCAAAACGCTATATTAGGTGCCTTTCTAGAAATTAACCTACATACTTAAATTATTTTTTTGCTGCTTTTTTTACATGTCTATTTGACATGGATAAAATACTATTACAAAATTTTGTCATATCTGCGCTAACAAATCTTTTTAGGGTTCCGTAGTCAACTAGGAACCCTTATAGTTTCGCCATGTCTGTCTGTCTGTCCGTCCGTCCTCGCTTAATCTCTGTGACCGTTAGCACTAGAAAGCTGAAATTTGGTACCAATATGTATATCAATCACGCCGACAAAGTGGTAAAATAAAAATAGGAAAAAAATGTTTTATTAGGGTAGCCCCCCTATATGTAAAGGGAGAAGTGTTTTTTTTTTTAATTTCAACTCTGTCGTGTGATATATTGTTAGATAGGTATTGAAAAATGAATAGGGGTTTACTAAAATCATTTTTTGATAATGTCAATAATTTCGGAAATAATCGCTCCAAAAGGAAAAATCAAAGCGTTCCCCCCCCCCCCCCCTCTAACTTTTGACCCGTAGGTTTAAAAAATATGGAAAAAATCTGGAAAGTAGAACTTTATAAGAACTTTCTAGGAAAATTATTTTGAACTTGATGGAAAGAACAGTTTTTGTACAAAAAAGACAAAAAGGTTGTACAAAATAATTTCTGCGTACTTAGTATGTCAACGTAACAAAAGCCTTTTTTTTAACTTATAAGTGGGAACACTTATTGTGACGGACGGGAAACTACGGAACCCTACATTGAGCGTGGCCCGACACGCTCTTGGCCGGTTTTTTTTTCAATACTGTTTGTTTTTCTCACAGTCAAACCGTAAAAATGGTTTTGTGGGGTAGTCCTAAAGTAAAGGGATTTTATAAACTCTAACATAAAAAATAAAATGAAAACACAAACAAAATAAATGTCGTCGATTTTCTTCCCAGAGACCGTGTCCTAAATACATTCAAACTCTCAGTCTTCATTCAACAACAGGCATCATATAAAAACGATAGCGCAATCAATACCACGGTAAGTACGTATCATATACGTATTCGTTTTGTTACAAAAATATTGAAAACGCTAGATTACCATTCGACACACGCCGAAGTAAGGACGTGATTCGTTTTCCAATATTTGAAACAAAGCGGGCCCTTGACAAGAAAGCACAAATCAAACTATGGCATATCCGTTCAACTATTTTAACTGTCGTAAATATAAATTTATTGTGGTGCCGTTGTTTGCTATTTTATTGTTGCTTTCAAGTTGTTGTTCAAGTTTAATTGTTGGTGACCACGAACTATGTACGTAGTTTTATTGCTGTTCCGAGAACGATTCTTTTTGTCGGTTTACGATATACAAGGTGGATTAGGTTTTATTATTTTTGTAGGCTAGATCGTATCAATCAATCTTTTCCACTATATTTAGTGGGATTTCCGGCCATTTATACGAAATACTTCGCGTCAATACCTCTGTGAATATCGTTCCTCAGGAGTCCAGTTAGGGGCAATCCATACCCGTCCGTCCACAGCATTCGATGGCGATGTCTTTTCTTAAGCTTGGTTGTGTGTTTTTAATAGGATACCTACGTTGTACATGTTATATTGACAATTAACGGAAAGTGAAAAGATTCAATATAAAAAGCGCATTTGAATACATTTCAATAGATTCAAATGCGCTTCTATCACAATCTAGTATGAACTAAAATAACAATCCTATAATAACTAGGGTAGCCTGAATGTTAGTGGAATGTCAATGTAAAAAAATACAAAAATCTGTTTGTTGTGCGTTTAAAATACATTTTAATAAAATTGTATACGATATTTAGAAGCACTAAGGAAGTAATCACTTACAAAATAAGCTATTTTCAAAATGAAATGCTGCCTGGCATCAAAACCATAAGTTGGTACCTACTTCCTAATTATATTAAACTTTGTCCACGCTAAACCAGTAAATAGCAAACTTCTTGGGGATTTGCATACAAGTAGCCACTTCAATTAAGAAGGTAGCCATCGCCACCGCACCTACTGTTTGCTACGTTATTAAAAACTTCGCCATAAAATAAAGTTCTTGAGCAAAATCTACAACTTTACTTGCGCTTCTTGCACTTCATTCGATCCATTAATAGTTCACAAAGAAAATATTATAACAATAAAGATAGAATATTATTCATCCTTCTTGGAATTATAGCGATCCGTAAGTATTTAAACTCTTTTGTATCGATTTTAATAATTATATCTGTATATATAAGCTTTCATATCTTTTCAGATAGAGTCCACGAAAGAGGCGCAGGTGGTAGTGCGCTTCAACGGACGCTTTTCAAATAAATATTGTCTCACTGTTACTAATTCTCGTTTATTTAGTGAGAGACACATAATTTCCGTTTGTATGGGGTTGTTAAATTACTAGTATGTTTTATTATGACTGACTGTTTGAGTACTTAATGCGGCCTACCTGAATGTCCTTACTTTGCCACTGTTAAGACGTTGGGCTCTTTACATTTTTTAGTTGGGCTAAATGGCTTTTCACAAATGCTTGCACTGTTTAGACAGGGTCACTAAAATTTGTGTGCTTGTCTCATCAAGAGATCACTTCAGTTATTAATTAACCTTCATGGTCCTTGCAGAATTTGACCAATACAATATTGTATGGACTTTAAAAGAGGCTTCTCGCTTAATACTCAAACGTCTCTTAATTTTAAGACACTCTCAAATCTGTTGCTATCTTTGTCACTCTAAAAAGATAAAGTAAGGACAGCAACAGATTTAAGAGCGCCTTAACATTAAGTGACGTTTGAGTATTCGGGGGTTTGACCTTTAAATTTGTTTCGGTTGTTTCTTCTCAGAGTAGTTAGCTAGAAAACACCGGTTCCATTGTTGTACTCGTATTAAAATAAGAAAAACAATAATAACGTGTAATGATTCTTTTAATCTATTTACAAAATATACTCACTATTAAGAATATTATTCGTGAATCGCAATATATCTACATAGGAAAACTTAATTTACAAAATGTTTCACTTATACAAAGTTAAATGAATAAAGATTGACATGGTATACGTTTTATAATATACAAATTCAAACAAAGCCGAGGTGGATCCTATTAAATTTTCCCCAAACTCAGGAAGAGTTTCGGGAAAAAACAGCTGTTTGCTGAAAGGTTCTAGCTGATATAAAACTTTTCGTAAACAGTTATCACGTTACACAGCCTTCTCATATTTTAGCTTAATTAAAATATGGATAAAATAAGCTGAAATAATAGGGGTGAAAATAAAAGTAGTTGGTACAATGGAGTAAAATAGTAATTAGCAACATTTTTCGCAATAAACAGCCAGTCTTGTGCATTAGAATTAGTTTAGTTCGCGTGACCAGTGACCGATGAATGCTTACATTCCTGTCGCCACAGTCACGCACGCGTCACAACGTAATTCCAGCTGAAATAACTACAACGGTCGTTTTACTTTAAATTACTCATGTACGTTCCAGTTAATATCATTATTACACATGTTTATTAAACGTCGAATGAAGAATATCCTCAATAATAAATAATTAACGTGAAACAGTTAAGTAAAATAAATTAGTAGTCCGAATTTTGAGCGTTCCAATAAAGGCTTTTACTATCTGCTTCATAATTATAAAATGGTTTATTGATCGATTGGTGAGATTAGTTTGTTTCCCTGAACAATTACGGCAATTCCTAAATATGTTCATTACCAGTATTTTACATGGAGCCTAATGCCTATCAGAACTTGACTTGGTATGACTGGTAATGGAATATAAATAGGACTGTAAAATATCTACAAATGATAACCAGGACCAAAAGTCTTTCCCGATCCAGCAATCGAGTTGATAGATCAAAGTAATAGTTCAGAAATATTAGTTGCGCATAAATTGATTCACTTTCGTAGCATCGTCGAGTATCTGATAAAGTTTATTCCGATCAACTATGTTTAGAATGTACAAACACGGTAGGTCCACTTTACCTTCCAGCTCTGTTCTGAACAGCGTGTAGTATTGATTAGTGATTACATTGCATGTTGCGCTCTGTAACTATCCTTCAGGACTTCGACATCTGTTCATTAACTAAATAGCTCTCAAATAAACCTAACTGTGTGGAAACCAAAAGTTTCTCTGAGTTACCCATAGTGCCTGTTCCAGCACATTATTTAGTCATCGTGAGCTAGGACCGAGTTTGCTCAGAATCACTAGTAAAATAAACCCAGAATATCGTCAAGTCAAAATCTATATACATGTATATTTAAGGATAACTGACTGACTAATAAAATTAACGTATCAATGCACAGTTTAAACTTGTGGGTTTGTGAAAATTCAATTGGCTCATTTAGACTGCAGATAAGACCTAAATAAGGATTTTTGAAAATTAAACTCTTAGTGAAAAATAAAGGATACTGAAAAAAATATAATTTAACACAAGTGACAGAAAACACAACACACAGAAACAGTTAATATTATACCCACAGCAAACGGTATTGCAACGGAAATACTCATTTAGCTAGTTGATATCTGAAGCTTTAATAATGCCGAAGCACATAAGTAACCGCACTAAGCGATGAAATATCATCTCATAACGTTCAGATACAATGCAAGCGTACCCTACAACATCTATATTACTAGAAAAAAAAGCATAAAACGCAACGGTTGACGTAATATTACGTTTTGCATCTTCGATACCTGTTCCACAATATCGGAACAGTATCGTCGGAACAGCCGTGATATAAGTAAATAACATTAAGTTTTATGATTCACCCACATGCTTGTAGGTGAAGTTTCCAATCTTCTTCCGGTCATGCCAACGTCAGCTTTGATAAAAGTGATAATATTTTGGATAAGGAGCTGAATGTGAATAGTGTTTGCTTTCTTCTATCCTCAGAGATAAAATGTCAATTAAAACAAGTGTAAATGTAAATTTAAAAAGCCAGCGGTGACTTTTAAAAACTTTAAAAATTTTAATTTGCTGATGATATATTATGTTCATATAATAACAGACTCATGAGTGCAAGCCGAGCTTTTAGTCTTTTCTATCTACAAGACGAAAAGTGCCTAGTAGAATCTTCAATTGTAACTCTTAAATAACTACTTATATGTACTATTTTTTAAAACTTCGTGTTGATGAAGTAGAAACTCGATAGCTTTAAAAAGAGGCTCCAGGTCAAAGTATAACCGCGTTTATCGACTAGGAAAGTTAATTTAGTCTACGCCGCTGTGGCTACTAACATATTTTCCACAAGAAGCTGCACTCTTAGCCTGTCTTTTAACGAGTTCGATGTTGTTGTCCATAATCACAATACCTATTGTAAAATAAATGTAAGGACCTAGCAAAATAACAGCGCTGAGATATTTTTTTTTTATATCACAGCATATGCTAAGTTCGGAGCCTTTTTGGCCTAATGGTCTCGCCCAGATATTATTATCTTATTTTTTTTATTATATGTGTGTATTTGAGTACGATTTTTAGAGGTTCAAATAAACGTTTTTTTCTTTCTCCAGCACAACATATTCTAAAACTTTTTTAATTTAGATGTCAATGCTAAGTTTAACTATTATGGTATTGTAGTGTTTTTTTACGTAAATGTTTTCATTGTAAATAGTTTATTTTGTATTCATAAACTTATTCTTTAAATAAATATAAAAGGAGACCTAAGTTAGAGACAGGAATATAGTTAAGTCAAAAATGCGTATTAACTCTATCTCAGTGATTAATCTCAACCAAAATCTTTAAACTTGAGGAATTACGTTGAACTATGATATACAATAACTGTCGGACAGACTGATCACCACTATTCCAGTATCGAGGTCAGACGTCAGTCCGTGTAAAAGTTTCACAATAATATCTTTAGACTTGTATCTGGCGGCGATCAAAACTTCGAATTACTTTAGTCAATCCTTGAAAGATTAAAAAGTACATTTATAGAAAGGAGAAAGATAGTTATTTTTTATATCAGTAAACTTATAAACTACAATATCGAACTAAAAAAATGGCGCCAAGAACCCCTCTTACTATTAGTGACTTGGGTAAAGTGCCCAAAAGGCTGGCGGCATTGCCATATTGAATGGCAATTCTCAGATCAAGGTAAAAGCTAGGCCTAGAGTCATTGGAAGAGTTTATTTATAAGTGTCAAATTGTTCTGTATCGTTCTGTAAAAAAACCTGAAACGACGAAGTTCTTTACCAAGACGTTGCGGACCAAGACATTCCTAATAAGATTAAAAAACAACTTTAGTATCATTATTTTAAAAGTATCAAATAACCTGTACATATTCCGAACAAGCGTCCAAAGCTTTTTTGATTTTTCACCCGGGCGCGCTTGAAGTGCGCTCTTTAGGTGAACAGGGGAATCTGACAAGTCTGAGATACGAACCGTAAGTAGAGCGACGCGTCGTAAGTGGCCCAGTTAGAGCTTTTGTCCTATCTAAACAGTTGTTTCTGTCATAGGCAGCCGGGAACGATCATTTCATATAATACGCCGCGCACAAGAATAATGCAAGTGATACTTTTAAACTGTCCCAGTGAGGTTTGTTGTTGACTTATATTGCCAACAGTGCGGTAAATACAATATCCTACTTAGATTTATTTTTCTTGAATAGATAATTTTATTATGTGTCTAATATTTTGCTACTGAAGTTCAGTGGTACAAAAAAGGGATAAGCCTTTCCCAAAAGACGAAGTACTTTTATGGGATTTTTTTGCACTTGTCCTAAATACCTACATTAACGTCAAAATATTTATTACAGGTTAATACCATTTTATGTGAAATGAATAAAATTATACGTGCATTTCTCATTTATTAACCAATTCTACCACATATAACCAAAATACAATGCATTATTGTTGCTAATGGCCTGATATTTTATATTATCTACATTATATTCAACGGTAAACCGTAAATGAATAATTGTTGATATATCTACGCACAGCCCAAACTGCTCGTTTGACACATGAAACTTGCAGGGTGTGTTCTTTGTGAAAGTTGAAATTTCCAAAAATCGTATGTTAGTTACTTTAGTTAAGCAACTAACATACGATATTTGGAAATTTCAACTTTGAAAAGGGTTAAAATAGGGAATGGATGTCTCGACATCGACGCGGCCTAAAGCTAGTAACAGAAGGCGTAGACAAGTGGCATTGTAGAATAGATGGTGGAATAGAATAGATTGTCAAATGTATGAAATTGACATAAGCTTTCGCTAAGTAATTTGACATCTCCATACATTTGACAATCTATTCTATTCCACCATCTATTCTACAATGCCACTTGTCTAGGGGGGTAGATGTGCATTCGTAAAAGAACTTCGAAGACACGCCACTACTGGTAAGATATAAAAAAGATGGATTACGTTAACATTTTTTTTTTGGTGAGTGGGAAATCATCCAATGACTGCTCCCGTCCTGGGTGCGGCGGGAAGGCGTGTCAGGCTCTTACTGACTAAAACCCACTCATGTTCCTTCGATTGCCCTTTATGTTGCAGGGTCACGGTAACTATTATAAACATTTCGCAACCCTGGAAGGCGTTGGCCCTGTTGGGCCCCTTCCTGTGCTGACTCCTTCTCTTTGAGGCGCGCGTGGAACACTAACACGCCGTCCTAGCCGGGCGGCGAGCTACCCATCGCTCGCCATCCGCAGAACCGCGCCTACGGTGGCCGGTAGTCGTCTTGCGACTCTCGACGTCTTCGCCTGGGTCTTAGTCCGGGGCGAGAGGCTCGTCGTTGCCTCTCGCGCGCCGCCGCTTCCTTCACTAGCATAACTGCTTCGCAGAAGGAGGCGACGGCATCCCGTTCCGTCTCGCCCCGAAGCATGGCCTGAACCAGTACCGGGCGCGAGAGGTCACCACCGCCGATCGCCTCTACGAGGACACGTCGATGTTCCGCCCATGCGCGGCACACCTCCACTGTGTGCTCGACCGTGTCCTCCAGGCGACCGTTACTGCAGTGGTGACACCCAGGCGTCGCTTCCGCCCGAATCCGACACAGGAACCTCCCGAGCTGACCATGTCCGGTGAGGACCTGTGTCAAGCGAAACGTGAGAGTGCCATGACGCCTCTCCAGCCACTCCTCAAAGAGGGGTCTTACCGCCGCTATCACGGCGTGCCCAATTACGTAAACATTAACTTTTCATTCCAAAAAAGAGTAACAATTTTTTTTTTGAGAACAATCACTAAACATTGATAATATTGATAACGAAAAATGAAGCGCACACGACTCATTGAGTTCAAAAGTTGTCTAGTAACAAAGAGTTGGTGACTCTGAAATATTCTCATTCGATATCAAAGTAACCAAAAGCTTTGGCAAGAAAATGAACTAACCTAATGATATTATGTAGAACGAACATACATGTTTTTTTTTTGTTTACTGGTTTTACAAATAATATACGATTCTGATTCTGAATTCAATAGGCGAGACGACGAAAAAAAAGTAATTGGTCCGTCATTGAGATTATTAAAAAAATTTGGACACGTATTTTTTTTTTTTTCTCGTAACCGAAAAATGACGACGATACAGTGCGTTGAAATTGTGCGTGATGTCACGATCAGATACAAATTTTGCATTACGGCGGCGTCAAAAGCCCCCACTATGTCCCCACTCCAGAACTTTGTTGCTCTTTATCTTTGTATTTTTTTATTATCTTGATGAAGCAAAAAATACGTGTCCCGTATTTTTGGCCGATCTACAAGACGGACTAAACAGAAGGCCATTTTGTTTATGTTGTCGTCATCCCTATTCTGCCGTTTCCGACTTATTGACGACATGTTTTTTTTTACAACTACCTACTATAAAGTAGACTAGAAAATGTCCGTTTAAAATGAATACCAAATATTAGAATCGATTTACTTCGTTACAAAACTGCGATCGCCTACATAGCATAAAAATGCCAATACGTTTATAAAATCATCAATTTACCACCGTGTAAACTGTATGAAACTCCACGAGCTTTTAATAAGGCCTAAACAATGGGTTGTGCCTGTCACGGCAGGCTGAATTACGGCGCGTCATGGATACATCAGTGACACGCATTCATGGTGACGATAGACACTCGATTAGTACCGCGCGCTCAACAGAACCTACAAAACGATCATTCATTTTCCAAGTAGAGAATAAATGCGTTAATCCCGCTTTAAATATAATTTTTACGACAAATTATATGTTTGTTCTTGGGAATAATAATTACGCAAGTCGGTAAAAGCTACAGCCCTGTTGAGATATGTTTACTTCGAGTCATCACGCGCTTTCATTAAAATTTTCTTCTATATTACCTTTAAACGCCCTAACGACAGCCGGCTGTCACGCTGCTATTGTTTTTCTATTGTGTCTCGAATCACGTGTGTTCGAAGCTTTAATTAATTCTTTAATCTCAATTTAAAAACGGAACATGGTGCTGGACCACATATTCTATGTATTTAATGTTCAAAAGGAATACCTGGGTAACACCGCACCAGCCCTAGCAATCTTTCTGCTTATTCTATGTCACAAAAAAAAATGACTACCCACAAAATGGAAGAAGAAAAATGTTATAAAACACTCGTTTTATGAAACAATAAAGAAAATGTTTCTTAAGAAGGATCCGTTGATATAATTTTACTTTTTTACCAAGCCTAAGAACAAAGTTCTTGATCGGTATTGTTGTTAGTTGTTGAAGTACTAAGTGGGTATGAAGTCCTGCGTAATTTGTAATTTTAGCACCAGATGGGGAAAAGCCAGATGAAGCTTAAAATAAACAATGTTTTTGCATGAATTATTTACTGTTAATGTTAAATAATAAGAATCTGTTTAAATAATATAAATAAATAATGATGTGGTCCTCACTCCTAAAGGATAAGCAGTAACACGAAACAACACTTTTTAAATAATGCACACCTTTAAAACATTACACATATAAAAATTAATTCAAAATAACGTTGCCTCGTTTTTATTTACTTTAATTAATACTTGCACAGAATAAAATAAAAACAAAGGAATACACAACTTTATAATTTACAATAAACGAGTACATGCATAAAATATCGTTTTAAAATATTATGTTTTTCTCTAGTAATAAAACCTGAAGGCATTTTATTTTGATTTGGAGACATACCATTACAAAATATCGGTGAAAATAATATTGCGGAACGACGATCAATATTTCGTAATAGTTATTGAAGTCTTCTACATAAAAATGTAATATTTTATAAGCATTGACAAGTTCACAGTTCAAGAACATCGAACTCAATTCAAAAGATGGTTTTTAGCTAATAAAAACGAAAGTATTCATAAACCGGATATTTTGAAGGAAATACGATCGAATGAGATAAAATATATTCGATTACTTATTCATAGATCGCGATAGGCCAGCTAGTTTATATCTCGTCATAAAATCGAATAGCATATCAATTTATTGAGCCTACTTACATGAATTTTTAAAAGCGTCGGAAGTAACTCATAGTTATTACTTAGAAACGTTCTTGTAATATTTTTAACTATTTTTATACAAAAAAATGTTTGTTACAATTTGTACTTACTGGACAGAAAATAAAGCATAAAATCATTTGCAGTTTATGTGAGGTTTTATTTTATGGGCCGAGCAAATTTTTCAGTAACGGCAGAGAAGCTCGTTTCGCATTTTTTAAGTAGATTTTTTGCTGAATATGATTTTATGAGACACTGCACTACTTTTCAGGCCGCGTATTTATATTTCGTATCGCCAAGGTTTTATTCCCTCGCTGTACCACAGACTACTAAAAACTAGTTCACTTTAGGTCGAGCCGACAGTTTTATCGGACCGACAAACGTTTTGGATGTTTATCTATAATATATAAGTATTTATAAAGTATATAAGTATGTATATCAGTTATCTGGTTACCATAACACAAGCTCTGCTTAGCTTGGGATCAGATGACCGTGTGTGACTTGTCCGGAGATGTTTATTTATTATTTATTTTACGCATATGTATTTAAATAGCGTCGTAAGTGTCGTGTCCGATAAAACTATATTTTACCGGTCGTTCAGCCACGATTTGTATCGGATCGCCCATAATATTAGCAACTTCCAAGTATAAGTCGGAGCGGTAGCTTTAAGTGTGAACAGCAACGCCCGACAGCCGGTCTACGATGAAAATGTCGGTCCGAACTAATGGGAACCAGCTGTAAGGCCGAGATATTATTACTTAGCAAAAACTTCCGCATGTTCCCATTCCTATCTAGCCATCATAGTTGGAATGATGTGTGAAAATGACAGCAATATTGTTTAGCCAAGGCACGAGCAAAATAATGTATTATTCTGATCGGAGACTTCGTGAAGGTATAGTGATATTTTTCATTTTTGATGTATACAAATACATTCTGAGTTTAAATATTAGTAAAAAAACCCTCGGACCGGGATAAAACGTTACCTAACGCATACTTTGGCTTAGATATTCACCGCCTGAAGTTTGACAGTTGTACGACGGTGATAGTAAGGACCTATTCTATATTATATTTTCTATTTATTTCAGACTTAGGACCATATCTTATTAGTACACCAGATTTCTCTCAAGGTCCCACATCTGTCAATCTACAACTCAAGATAAACATGGAGAATAAGTAAGACAAGGTCTTTGAGTAACGTTTAATTATCTCGGCCTATGATTACTTAGCTTAAAGATTAGACAGCGTTTATATTTGTCTTGCTTTAGTATTACACACATTATTATTTAATGTTACATCTCACACGATGTTGATGTAATTTACTTACATTGTGCACTAATTGTATAAAACAAAGTTGCTTTTACGCTGTCTGTCTGTACATGGGTTTTTTTAAATAAATAGAGTGATTTTTAGTAAAGGTTAAAACATGACATATTTAATAGAGAAAGGACGAGATTAAAAATAAATAACATTTGTGTGAAGCTAGGGCAGGTCGCTAGTTCCTTATAACTGACATTTACACGAACGCAATCGTGGGCAACCGCTAAAGCTAGTAAGACATAAAAGGAAGAAAATTGACTGTACTTGGTAAGTAATAGAGTGTCGACATCACAGAGGTTTGTATCGCGCGTAGCGTTACTAAAGTGGAGCAAATTCCTCTCTGTTAGTAATGTTCAGCCTTGAACCCTTAGGACAGAGTAAACTTTACCAGAGCACAAATTAGTTTTCCTGTTCTAGGAATACGAAAATATCTTGTATAGCAATATGATCATTTCAGCTTTTCCTTATTAGGTATTAAGTTTTTTTTGGTAGTAGAAAACTGTGAAGCTTCTGATATTTGAGACGCCCTTAGGCGTTAGAGACCTACCTCATGCTTACGCTTACTTCAAGAGGGCGTTTGTTTGCTATCAAATGACATTTAAGAAATACTAGTTACTACATAGAATAAAACAAAGTAGCTTTCCTGTTTATCTGTCCTTATGTGTGCTTAGATTTTTAAAACTACGATACCAACTTTGATGGGATTTTTAAAAGATAGATTGTTTCAAGAGGTTGTTTGATTTGTATAATACACGCATTTTATCGCTAAGTCAGCTACGGTCGCTAGTCTATAATAAAATGGTTGTAACCACTATATGTAGTACAAATGAATGGTAACATAATATGAATGCGTCTACTTAAAAGACTTCTTACGGCACCTGCCTACGATATTGAATCACTAGAAGTTCACTACCCCGCTTCGTAACAAACGGTCAGCTAAATATGGAGTATATAGAACGGATGTCTAAGTATATCTACGTAAGTTATATAATAATACACTAGCTTTTGCCCGCGGCTTCGCTCGCGTTAGAAAGAGACAAAAAGTAGCCTATGTTACTCTCCATCCCTTCCACTATCTCCACTTAAAAAATCATGTCAAAGAAAGACAAACATACAGACAGACAGACAGACACAATTTTCCATTTATAATATTAGTATGGATTTTTAATTAGTGTCACTTGCATATTAGTTCTAAAAAAGTCAAGTATGAGTCGGACTTGCACACGTAGAGTTCCGTACCATTTTCGACAAAAAAAAGCAGAAAAATCACGTTTGTTGTATGCGAGCCCTTCTTTTCAAATACTTATTTTATTCTGCTGTCGTTGTTGTAGCGACCATAGAAATAGACCATTTGTTAAAATTTCAATTTCAGATACAACCTCTACACAGCCGGACAGACAGACAGGGTCCCGTTTGACCCTTAGGGTACAAGACCCTAAAAAGACGTTGCACCACTACAAAATTTAGCAAATCTAGAATTATCTGTAGATCTGACAAAAATAAACATATGATAATTTATTGAACCAATCCTATTAGTATAGCTTACATATTTATGTACATACTATCAGGACGTACGTAATACTAGTTTTTTTCCACGACTTCAACCACGTAACAAACAAAAAAACAAACTTTGCAGATATTAATGCAGATCAAAGGGCCCCTAAGCTTTTGGCTTCATAGACCACTTGCTATGATTTTCGATTTTAGATAACTTTCTCTCCCCTCCTCCTTCCAATCTATTTACTTGGAAATATGTATTTATATTACACTAACAAAGTATGGTAAATGAGAATCATTAATCTAAGCATATGAATTTATTTCTGCTTAAAAGAAATCTACTGTTTCCCCCGTGTGTTATTACCCATTTTATTTTATGGAATATATCTTTTATTATATTGGACATCACCATCGGTGCAATGGTCGAGCGTTAGGCTACAAAGCTATGCGTAGACGGCGCGTTTTGTTCCACGCGCGCCTCAAAGAGAAGGAGTCAGCACAGGAAGGGGCCCAACAGGGCCAACGCCTGCCGGGGTTGCGGATTGTTATGTTTATAACAGTTACCGTGACCCTGGAACATAAAAGGCAATCGAAGGAACATGAGTAGGTTTTAATCAGTAAGAGTCTGACACGCCCTATTTCCCACTCGCCAAAAAAAAAAAAAAAAAAGGCTACAAAGCTACGTGTCGCGAGTTCAATAAAATTTTCGCACGGAATAAACATTAGTATGACCTACAGATATTTCCTCCGAGTCTGAATGTGAGTTTATATGTTTGCAAACATACCTTACGATACAAAAAAAATACTTAAGTGAGAAAACGTTTATAAAAATAATACGTTTTTCATCAGCTACAGAACCATTTCCAGTTAACGATTTCGAGCTTCAACAGTTTTGCAATTAGCTATTATTAAAAAAAAAGTCCAATTAAAGTGAGCAAACTGCGTTTTGACAAAACATTTCTATTGGACACGGTTTCTTAAATATCTTTAAGTGAGACTCTTGAAAATTGCTAATAATTTACTGAAAGGTTTCCGACTCAGTGCCTATCTAGGTATTCGCACAGAAGTAAGTGGCTCTTCAGGGAAACGGCTACAAATTATGACTGTTACTTATAAATAGAAAGTACCTAGTCGTATCTTTATTAAAGGGTTTTACAGAGCAATCATCAAATCGTGTCTCTTTTAGGGTCTCTCATTAAATAACGGATTTTTGTAGAGTCACATGCCACAAAAATAGAATTATTCAAATAAATTACTAAATTAAAATAAAGGTGTTAAGAGAGCACCAGAATACCTATAAGCAATGGTTATTTAAAATTTTGTATTCATATATTCAATGTTCTCATGTTGCGGAATGTTTATAATAGTTACCGTGACCCTGGAACATAAAGGGCAATCAAAGGAACATGAGTGGGTTTTAGTCAGTAAGAGTCTGACACGCCCTCCCGCCGCACCCAGGACGGGAGCAGTCATTGGATGATTTCCCACTCACCAAAAAAATAAATAAAAAAAAAATGTTCTCATGTAGAAGTAGTTTAAAGAATCACTCAATTTACTGTGTCTTCTGTCTGTGGAGACCCTTTGAGTTATCAAGTTAATATTAAATCTGAATACTCAGGTATACAATACCTGGAATCTGTGAAGAAATCGAGCTTCTAAGTCATAACCGCATAGTTTAATATTCTCAAGGGAATCGAAACTTATAAGGTATTTTCCGTTAACCTAAAATCAAGAATTTGGTCAAGTAACAATGTTCAATAGAACCAGAAATGGAAAACCATTTGAAACTTTGACTATTTCTTTTTATAATAGGGAAGATGCAAACATAGTATTTATTGAAAATGTATTAATAAAATGTTGAAAAAATGTAAATGAAGGGCCTCTGCAACTTTTTTTTTTGCATAATGTTTATTTTTATCAATAAAATATGAATTTAAAATTACATAAATTGAAACGTAATTTAAAACACCAATCAGCGTTAAGCGACTGGAATGACGTCACTGGCACGTTCCAAAACGTGCGAGGAATTCACTCGAAAATTAAAAAGAGGTTATAGTACGATTTTTAATTCGAGTCAGAAAAATGACATTTCCAGTGTTGCAGGTTTTTAGTTCCAAATAAATAGTGATGTGATACAATCGAGTTTTTACAATGAAATCTTAATCGAGATTTTTTTTAAATTTAATATCAAATTGCCTTTGATTATATAAAAAAATATTACATGTAATTTACGGTTATTAAATAGAAGACATAGTAGGTAATTTAATATTACATAAAACACTGTTATATTATTTATTTTTGGTAAGGTCCATATTTCTAAAATTGTTTTATTTAAGATGGTATGTAATCAATATTTACAATAATAAAACGCTTTGGCACCTAATAAAACAAAGCATGAATAAATGTCTAAATGTCTGCGATTGCTACTTTATCGTCATCGTAGCAATAAGTGCATTAGAACAATCAGCGAGCGATTAGCGATCGATTCATACATAATACGATTTTTTTTTACGTTAAGCGATTAATCGCGCGATCACTGCGCAAATATTGCTGATTGCTGTTTCATAGGTAATAAGCCAGCGGAACGCTTTAGAGTAACTTTCGCGCTACTCCGTGTAATTCTTACCCTTTTTGGAACGCACCCCCGCAGTTAGTTGTCAAAGTAAACAGAAATAGTTTTGTAGTAATAAAATTAGCTTTGGAACAGCAAATTCGCGCAGTCTTCTAATGACTCTTTAATTATGATTTCGAAGGCATGCAACTTTCTTCGACTGTAGTACTTCATCTTTTGAACTTTTCTTAGTGTTGTTCACTTATCGTCTAATCAACTGAAATAACACACCTTCGATATGCTTGAAGCCTCTGTCTGCCATGGTACAAGGTCTAGGAGGTAAAGATTCCATAAATCCAGATTCTTCAAATATTTAAAATCAGAAGTTCAGCCACCAAAACTGTCTGATACAAAGTTTGTAACCCCGTCTGGTGTTAGAGATATCAAAATGAGTCAACATGCTTTTTTGCATAAAAAAGCATTGCATACATGCTTTCATGCGGTATTATTATGACCACGAGATGTTGATTGATAGTTTATTTTCAAATTTTAGCAATAAAAGTATCTGGAATGGCGAATAATAATAAAAAGTTATAAAAATTAGAGAAGAACAATACAACCAGAGATACAGTGTCACTGCAGTGACGTCATCGCAACTATTGGTCCGTTTTCGCGCGGAAGTTTAAACTGTCAATTTAAAACCGCTTTTTTCACAATAAATTACAACATTTTAACTTTTTAATATATTAGTGGTCTATTTTAGATGGAATTCTTTAAAATCAATACAAAAATAAAAATATTGCATCTTCCCTATTCGCCTCATTCTTAATTTTCGAAGCCCGGAATAGTCGACCTTTTTGAATTGCTAGACGTCATAATACACAAACTTCCAAAATTGGTCACATTGGTATATTTGTCCAAAATCGGAATTGAATTCCGAATCAACGTCAAAGTCAATTGTGGTACTGAAACACAATTTTTAAGGTTTCGTACCAAAGGGTAGGCGCCGTCTGTCTGCCTGCCTGTCACAGGGCTTAACGTCGAAAATCGTTACTGTAAAAATGCACGTTCCTATGGCTTCTACCGAGGTGAATAATAAAAAGAAAGTAACCTTAATACCTTTGGTGGTACCGAACTCGACACTCAGTTATCCCTTTTTTAATAAATTTTAAAAAAAGAACTGTTCTAAGAAAAATATATTTTTTAATGCTTTATGTGTTCCAGCTAAATAAACTACTTCGTCGCTTATTATTTTTTTTTTAATTCTGTGTGTCCGATACACTAAAACTTTATCTATAGAATGACTGGTGCCTGTCGATATTTCAGATGATACCACCGTTTATCTTTGAAACTACCGAGTCTAAGATTTTTAAAACAATACCATAAATAGTTCGTTACTAATAAAAGAAGACTTAAATCTTAATAAAAAAAATGCGTAACAACATAAAGCATATTATTCTCAAAACGTATACACAAGAAATGGGATCCTCTTAACGCTCTCAAAACGTTAATTTCCTTAAGATCCATTAATTTCAAGATGATGACAATATTAAAATTGTGGGAAGTACGTAATTAGATTACAGGGACTGTCGTAAGTAGAAACTGTTTAATTAAGTAGATAAATCAATTATTTAGTAAATCGATAATGTCACGAGCATGATACAACGTGGAAATATGTGAAAGGTCCTTAAAATTCAGTACACATACAACCATGCTGCATTTCTCATTTCTCAGAACACTGAAACTGAACAACAGGGGTTGGGGGCGCAATCAAATTGGGTTTCTCTAAAATGAACCAGTCGAAATTTAAAAACAAAAACATAAATAGTTTTTTAATTATAAATTATAGGAAAACCTGTAATACAACCCCTTGTGTGCGTGCGAGTCAGGCTCATATTTTGTTATTTCTTTAAATAAAGTTATTGTTTATTTCAGTTTTAACTCAGTAACACTGATTCATATGTTCTCAAAAACCTCTACCTTAGGTGCATCCATACTAATATTATAAATGGGAAAGTGTATCTGTCGGTCTGTCTATCTGTCGGTCTGTCTATCTGTCTGTTTGTCTTTCTTTCACGGCAAAACGGAGCGACGAATTGACGTGATTTTTTTAATGGAGATAGTTGAAGGGATGGAGAGTAATATAGCTCTTTTTAACGCGAGCGAAGCCGCGGGCAAAAGCTAGTTATCAATAAAACATTATTTTAATTTTACAACAACTCCAGCTCTCGTTTAAACGCTACAAACGGTCATAACTCACAGAAGAGATCCCAAAGCAAAGAAAGGGTCCGATTGTAATCGGTCATCTATTCTTGTATAGAAAGTCCACCTATTCAAACTGAGTGGTCGAGGCTTACCATGTGATCGAACGATCTACCCCTCAATTGTAGTATAGGCAGTAAATACCTAGCTCTACTTTGAATGGACTATAATTTCTTTTGGGGAAAATGTCTAATCTAGAAAGACATACTTTGTTCCTAATGTGTCTAGCAGGGTACTTTATGTTGGTGCTAATCTGATTGTATAAAATGGTAAACTGATTGATATGTCAACGCACAAACCACTGGTCCTAGAGACATGAAACGTGAAGGGTATTTTTTGTAAAGAATATCTATTAAGAAAGGATTTTTGGAAATTCTCACCCTATATGGGTAAAAAAGGCGATGGAAGTCTCGACATCCTCCTGGGGAAGCCGCGAGCGATAGCTTGTTTTTAATATAAACTAATGTTTATTCTATAAGAACACTAAAAAAAATTAAATGGAACCACATATAAATTTTTTGAGTCTTCTTCTTACTTATATTTTTCAGGGAAAGACTGCAATCTGCAAAATGGCCCTGTTACCTACTTCTATTGCTACTTGTACCCTAGTAGCACATCGTGCTAAGAGACCGTGTACTTAACTTTCGACCAACGTCATTATTCTTACATAACTGTAAACTCTATATTAACTATCTATATTACAGATAGTAGGGATTCCGTATTCTAATAGGAACGTTTATAATTTTCTCATGGCCGACAGTCTGTTCATTCACGATACTTTACGAGACCTCTACGAGATACTTTTACTGTAAAACTCTTCGGAAACCTGTAATTTTGCATGAGCATGCACGTACATATCACACACATCACGGACAAATAGTAAAACAAAATCTCCGATCTTGTAATTGGGGTTTTTTTCTTGCTCGTCTTTCCCACAGTGCGAGGTGTCGTTATACAGGGTGTCCCACGGCAATGCCACATGGAGGGAAAGTACCTTAAAAATTGTAGATAGAGCATTTTACTGAAAGAAGACATTATTTGAATTTTGAAAACATTTAAAACTGCATTCATACATATTTAGATAATTACATAGTTGAACCGGGAATCGAACCTGTTACTCGAGAAAATTAATCAGCCTGTAGTTTTATCCTACAGATCGAAAGGCTTAATCACAAGGATTATTTTTTGCTAAATAACACAGTGTCAAAAATAAAAGAAAGACCATGAATTTTAACATTTTTAATACAAAAATATTAAAATTTTCAAATGCTCTAAACTAGTCCCTTCTTCTTGAATACAAAGTGATAACTTTTGATTATTTCGTTCTCTGACGATTGTTTGGTCTTGTTGTGGTGGATATTTATTTATTTAAATGATGAGTACTACTCAAGTGAGTAGATTAATTAGTAATAAGTAGTTATGATTGTCAAATGTCTGTCCTTACGGCAATGTAAGCTTCTAACTTTTCGGAACAAAATTTTACATCAAATGTTAAAATTCACGGTCTTCCTTTTATTTGTGACACTATGTTATTTAGCAAAAAATAATCCCTATGATGAAACCTTCCGATCGGTATAAAAAAACTAAAGGGTGATTATTTTTTCTCGTCGAACAAGTTCGATTCCCGGCCCAACCATTTAATTATTTAAAAATCTATGAATGCAATTTAAATTGTTTTTAAAATTCAAATAATGTCTTTTTTCAGTAAAATTTTCTATCTACAAGATTTAAGGTACTTTCCCTCCATGTGGCATAGCCGTGGGACACCCTGTATATTGTTTCAAAAATATTAAGGTTGTGTGAAAAGTATTTTTTGATCCTGTTTTTTCGTAAAATTCTACTTTAAACTTTAAGGTGTTAGTTGTTAGTAAAGTAAAGTGTGCCCCACCGTCTGCCAGCTTAATGGTTTTTCATGAAAATGTTAACACCGGTGTATAAAACGAAGCTAAAAGTAAACTTATCAAAGCTAACAGGCTTTCAAATTTAACGATTTATTATAAATCGAATTCATTTAAGTTTTATTTTTATACCTTACTAGCTCCTGCCCGCGACGTCGTCTGCGTGAAGGCTTCAGATTTCCGCCCCCGTAGGTGATAGCGTGATAATATTAGTTAGACCTCTTAGTAATATTTATGCAAAATTTTAAGTAAACCCATGCAGTCCTTTTAGAGATTAGCCCGGACATACATACAGGCAATCAAACAACAAAAGATATTTAACGTTCAAGCGATTTTTTTGTCAAAATAGTCTCCCTCTCTCTCAAAGTTAAACGACTGGTTCGAAAAAAAAAACATGATGGTAGCCCTTGGAGCAAACCTTTAAAGAAAGCTGTAACGGCTCAGATGAAATCGTTGTTAAATAGTTAATGCGATGCGTTTCGTTATGGAACCCTATTCTAAGCATGGCCTGACATGTACTTGACCAATTTTTTCTACATTCCACGATATAAAAAAAATATTAACGATTACAAAACTTCTCTGTAAACTACGTTTGTAGTTTTGCTCTCAGCAGCCAAAATATACAGAGAATCAGGACCCGTGACGCGGGAGCAGCCTTCAGCGTCTGCCCCTGCGACTTGTTGATAGTCATGGTGAAGCACACACTCACAGGAAACTGCACGCGCTTGAATTGGAAGGGGTAGTTGTGCGGTATGAGAGGAATACGTGGTATAAACACTGCATCGCCGACGCCACAACCCGTCAGAATTTCCGCTTCAATTATATTTCTTTGCAGTGAGATGACTTTGAGCCGGGTCCCGTTACACAGCTTCGGAGGGGCCAGATTCCGAAAAAGCATAATTGGGACGCCGACCTTCAGCTTGATGATGTGCGCTGGAAGGCCACTTGCTGTAAGAGAGTTTAGAAATTCTACGGGATAATGTGTGGCGTCATCTTGATCGACTACAGTGTTTTTGGACGTATAAACTACTTCGTTTCCCTCAATTTCCGAGAGAATGCTTTCGTTGATGGCTGCAGCTTGATCATTTTTGGGTGTTAAAATGGCTCGCTGGCACACCCAAGAATTCTGTTGGTTTGGTATTCGACTGATGTCCCCATACACACAACAAATGAGTTCTTCTAAGGAGGCCACCACTCTACCGAGAGACTCTGTTTTATTTTTATACCTTATGTTGATAATTTTAAAAGGTTTTTTGATAGGTCTTCAGAAAATATTGACGATGTGAGCTAACATGAAACAAAATGGCGATTCTAATTGGTTGTTAACCCTAACAGCTCCATTAGACTAGACACCTATTTGAACTTCGGACACAACCTGTCACCAGACATGACAGGTTGTGCCATAAATAAATGATAACCCTTTGTCAACCACTGAGTAAGAGACGTTTAGAGTTTACGAAGTTTGCTTAAAGGTATGTAGGTACGACACCGAAATAGTTTTCTTAGTTTTATTCTTAGTTATATTCTTTTTCATTTCATGCTTTTATTCGATTCTCTCCAGATTAAAGTGAATCTAATATTTTTAATTGATAATATTACTAAATTAAATCATCATCGCCCTAGCCTTTTCCCAATTATTTCGGCGACGGCTTCCAGCCTAACTGGATTCAACTGGATACCAGTGTTTTAAGTGAAGTGAGTGCGTATTAGACCTCCACAATCCAGTGACCGAGCGACACGGTAACTCTTGGTTAGACTTTCTGGCTTCTGACCACTCGCAAATGACTAAGTATCAAAATTCTACGAATGACATCCGGTACCGATGGCTTTATGTGCTTTCCGAAGCACGGGATAATCTGATGGAACGATCTACTTTTTGGAACGAGCAACTAGCTTCATTTTTCTGACAGACTGATACCTTGACGATTCAAAAGTACCTGTTAATGGTTTATTTGAATAAAATAGTTCTGAGTTTGAGTTTGAAATGTCCAAAAAAAACTTTAGCAAGTACATATAATTATGAATTTAGGTATTACCAAATAAAATAAAATAGATAATTTGGCAATATTATGAATAAAATATCTTTTACGAGGAAGTTTACAGGCAGGGTTTTATCAATCCGTAATCACTAAATCACTTTTATCAACACAAACGCTATAATAGTTTGCGTTTCCGTGTTTGAAATGAAACAAACAACCTGATAGTTAGATCTATCTTCATTACTAGTTGTCCCTTGCGGTTTCATCTGCGGATTCTATTACTGATCCGTCCCCGTACGCCGTAGCATAATGTTATATAACCAATATCATTCCTCATTTTTCAGGCTATCCTAAACAAAAAGCATTAATCCAATCCTACTACTGCTTCCAGAGATAAGCAGCTTTAGCAAACAAACAAAAAATCTCTTCAGCTTTAAAGCGACTTTTTTTTACTAATTTAGTATTCTACTACTATTAGAAACTAGTTTCTGTCCGCTGCTTCGCTCGAGTGCATTTCGAAACTTCCATGATCTATTTAATCTTTAGGGTAGGAATTTTCACAAATCTATTCTTGGTGGAGTCTCTTTATAAAAAATATAACCTCCAGGTTCCATGTCTCCAGGACCAGCGATTTGTAGCCTGTGCGTTGTTATATCAACATTCAGTCAACTAGTCACTCAGAATACCATTTTATATAATGGATGTAAAAGTTTTTGTGACCCTGGAACATAAAGGGCAATCGAAGGAACATGAGTGGGTTTTAGTCAGTAAAAGTCTGACACGCCCTCCCGCCGCACCCAGGACGGGAGCAGACATTTGATGATTTCCCACTCACCAAAAAAAAAAATAGGCAGAAACTACTAAATAAATTCAAAACTTTACCCTAATAAAGCATCAGAATATCATAACACAGGAACACAAGCTACACGCGGGAGCAGAGCAGTAGCCAAAGGCCTAAAACAACGCGGGTGAAACCGCGAGGTACTGCAGGTATTGATATATAACGGACGCATTGTTTTAATATACCTTTGTCAACAAAAGATCTTAAAAGTCTGTGTAATTAAACTATGTAGCATGGGGTAAATATAATTGTTAGGAGACCACCTTTATTTTTTGTGGGAAAAACCGCTGTTTGCGGTAGCGCGCAATGTAACACGCAAAACATTGTGCTTACGGATGCATGCCACGTTAAAAGGGTCGCGGGAAAGGTATTTAAAGCACAGTTATAAGATATTTTGTTAAAAATGTTGCAACTTTAGCTTCATATTCTCTATTACCAGAAGGTTTTATAACAAAATTATTGTATGACGCTCGTTTAAGCGACTTTTTTAATACCCTTTATCTTTATGAGGTCGTTCGTTATTATATTTCTGGGGAGACTTTTATAGGTAGGTGTACGGTAGGTGTACAGTATGTAGTTTATATAGTCACGGGCTCACAAACAAATCTATCACTGTCAATAAGCCAGACACAGTAACAATCCATGTGAAAATGTTTCGAAGAAAAACTAACGCGCCACCAACACTGTTTTCACGGTGCCAATCCAATTTTTAAATTGCCGCTCACGTAACCGTCTAAACAAACGAGACTCGATATAGTTTTCCGCTGTTTGTTAAATATTAAGGGCGTACTCCAATCGGATTGTTTTTCCACAATAGTTGTAGCGAGGGAGTATATAAATGTATGTGCTAAGTTGTCACGCGTGTGTGCCCGGTACGCGGCGCCGATAATCCCCTTAGTGGGTAACGAACTGGCCAAGTGCCGGACAGATAACTAGCTATTCCACTTTAGGCTATCTTCGAACTGGTTACATTAAAATACCGCTTTGTATTATGGAAAACTTTTTTAACTCCTACAACAATTCGCTTTGTAATCTACTCGAGAATAATTATTTCTTTGGTAAAGAAACTGTTAAAACTGAGAAAGTATTCCAAATTAATGAAAGGTTTAAAACCTAAAAAGTATTAAACAGTTTTGTACGAAGCGCTTACGATGAAAAAGTAAAAGAAATGTTTTACGATTTCATGAAAATATAAGACATTTTTAACGACTGTAATAGTTTTCAGCGGTATATATAAGACACAGACGCTTTTATATCGCTGTATAACTAGCTGCTGCCCGCGACATGGGCCGCGCGGTCGTTGTAAAGCAGCAAAAATGTTTGCATCACTGTTGTGTTCATCCCACAAAGGTGATAGCGTGATGTTATAACCTATAGCCTATGTATTGTCCCGGCCTCTTGGTTTGCAAAACTCAGTGTCATGAAAATTTTTAATGAATATTATGCAATTCTTTTTAAGTTTATCCCTGATAAATAGACAAACTGGCAGACAAAAATTCTTAAAGCTATATTTTTGGCTGTTTTATCAATTAAACTCTGAACTAATGATGACGAAATGTGGTAAGAAGAATGTAAACAAAATTTTAATTCGCGACTTCATATCCGTCTCAATAACCATAATGATAGTCATTGAGACGGATACACATGATAAATTATCAAAAACCACTGTCAAACTGAATCTAAGCTCAAAGTTCTTTTGTGATGATATTTGTACAACAAAGTAACTCAGGCGAAACATTTCAGTCTAAAAGCGTATTTTCGATTGAACATACAGCTTTGTTGAACCATTTTCGTCCGTGATCTCTTGAGACTTTGGTGTCGAAGCGAAAACTATCCAAAACGTAGCCATATCGGTTTTCTAGCAAGAATTGAACGGGCTCGGTATCAGAACTGATACTTACTGAAAGGGCGGCTACATAGAGAGACGGTCGACGAGAATATCAAAATCGCGCAGATTGGCGAATGGAGTAACCAGATAGACTGACGGACGTTGAAGTAATCGACTTAGATTTGCTTAGATACAGACACCGCATACTTTGGGGAAATGATAAATACATGAGAAATTATTGAGATAGAAATATAATAGAAACTTAAAAAAAAAAACTAAAGAAGCATAATTAACAGGGAAAAAACGAAGTGACCACACAAAATTCCAAAATTTAACGCGAAAATCAAACATAAACCCTCACAATTACGAAAACCCAAAGAATGTGAAACGTCCAGCAATAAGGACAGAGTTTCACATAGTCAAACACTCCGACAGCGGAGCAGCTAGTTACAGAAAGTTTATCTCGTCCCGATTCCGGTTTGTAAATATTAATTCAAGCAATTTGCTAAATTTGTCCCGCGTTAATTAAATAGTAGTCGCTTCGTAATCCAATAAATAAATCGCGCTGATAAATACCGGCCGATATAATTGTAGGGACACTGGGACACAAGCACGACTCTCCGTAAGTAACGATCGACTATTGTGTCTCTGACGGCAATAATTCACCAATGACGAATTCGTTGTAATACCTACCATTGTGTTATTGTCCCACGGAAGATGTATTAATCGGATTTTATTTCTTTTGTTACTGTTACGAGTTTTATCTTTACTCTTTTCAGTATATTTACGGCAGACGGTCAACGACCCTCGTCCGCGGATTATTCGGCCTATAAACTCGATCCTATTTGCTTAAAACTTTAAAAAATGGGTGCAATGCAAACGAAATAGTGCTATTATGAAATCTCGTTAACTATTACAGAACGTATACAGAGTTGAAATCACGTTATAAGCCAAAGCTAACGCGGCAAAGTAAGGGCTTATGGTAAGAGCCTGGGAGCTAGCCACTTAATATAAGCCCTTAGTTTACCTAAACGTTGACCATACAACTGTATATGTGCTGTCGCCTCTCTCCATGTGTGCTTTGTAGCTAACTAGTAATAACAGGTAAATGCGCAATAATTTTAAATTAAATTGATCTACAGTTTAATCTAACGCTAACAATGTATCCAGCGCACACAGGGTTCCCATACGCTCGTACGAGTATTTGTGACAATCGAATTAAATTGCAACTAATTTGATTGAACGAAATTATATCTGCTACAAACTACATCATGTTTAATTTAATTTAAGGTCAGCCATAAAACCGTGGGTATGGCTTATATAACTTGGATGCCAGTAAAAATGCATGGTATGCAAAGCCACAGCAGTTTTCCAGGGTCATAAACTGCCCAGTTTTATGACACCAGTGAACCCGAGTAAGTATTCAAACGTATTGAGTGGAAGACGCTTGCTTGTAATTGAAGTCGTTTCTAAAGTGTACTTTGTATATTATTCACGGCCGTCCCTAAACATGGGACGTGACTCTTAAGTGTTATGAAATACAAGCTTTGTTACATTACAGTTTAAGTTCAATTTTTAATAAGTAAACTGCAAAACAATAACTAAATGAATGTCGCATATAACGGAGGTATATTTAATTAAATAATTTATATCCTCATTTTGGCAGTTATCGCGGATGCTTACCCTATTGTTCATTTTTAGATTCTATATTTATTATGTTAACAATGGTAGGTAAGTAATAGCTATTAATACTCGAGTATTTATTATTCGAACATTGTGTTTTGGACTCGACAAATAAAGTATCTATAACATGAAATGGTTATGCGTGACTATGCTGACTATGCAATGCGTTGTGACATTTATCCGTGTCAATTATTTTACAACCATCATAAGTGTAATGGGAAACGTTATTAGGTTGTGAAATACGTCAAAAAATTATGTTTTCTGAGTCAGCTTTCTAAAATGGTTTTAGGTTTTACATTTACAAGTAAACTAAATCAGATCTACAAAAGGGATGTTTTATTGAGAATCGTCTTTTTTTTGTCTTTGACATTCCCAAACTAAGTTGTTACTAAACTAACTTCATTTAAAACATAAATTTTTCAGCTCTTAGATAAAATGGAAATTAAGTATATGTACCTCTTTGAGAATGTGTTTGGTATAATGAGTAACAAAAGTAACGTAATTCCGTCCGTGTGTCTACATATCACACGTGATCTAATGTTATGTATTTCTTTATCATTTCATGCAATCGTCGAGTTTGTTTTAACTTTTTAATTATTTTGATTGATTAAATAATCGGAAGCTACATTTGTTTTTGGGCAAACGTATGAAAGATGACTAAAGAACGAGTAAAGTTTCAACGGGCTTCCGTCATTCTCAATTTATTTAATCAAATTAATGAAATAACACTTCTGTATTCAAAAAGACAAACTTTAATTCTGAGCCGTCTCATAATATTGTTATTAATTAACCCAAGTCAGTATGATTAAATTCAAACCGAAGGTAATGACCGAAATGTTAGAACGGTAATTTAACTACTGACACTAATTGCCACGGAAGATCGAAATTCGAAATTATTTCGTGACTGTCCATTATAAATGAAGACCAGAATAATTATTAAGATGTTGAATAAAATACACCACTCGCCTGGGTAAGTTGTAGCTAGCTCTGAGTTTGTTTCAAATGTTTCTTTTCAGAGTAGTCCAGCTAGGAAACACAGGCCCCATCGTTCGAAAAAAACATGAAAAAATGACGGGCAGAAGTGTAATTTTTTAACTATTTACAAAAATAATGTCGTTTTATCGTTTTTTTATCGCTATATACCACCTCACTATGTTAAGTAGGATATTAAGCACCATGATATGCGGCCAAGTAATATACCTGAATGGCACTTATTACATACATAAAAAGGTAAGCAATAGAAATTAACAATTGATTTTGAGTTAGAAGACCTCAAATGATTCGTACACACACAGGCTGCTATGTCGCCAGTTCCTTGTACTTAGGTTGACACGCTGTCGTGCTTAAACAATTTTCTATAGGGTATTCTTTCATCTCAATCATTATCCATTGGATAAGTTTGTTAAAGCCGCTAATAAATAGGTCAACCGTAATAATTTGCAAAAATCAGTAAAACATTGCTACAATCGACCATGGATTGTTTGTTCTAAAAAGAAACTTTATTATGTCAAGGTATTTTGGTAAATATTTCAGCTCTTAAACGCAATACCAAGCATTTTATTTCGCAAAGGCAATCAATTCGTATTAATAAAACCAGAATATTTCTCACTATAGGGCAAAGACCTCTTAAAGAGAAGGCATGGTCATTACGATTGCTCAAAACATTCGGTGATTGCCGATTTCAGAATAAGATTTTTAAGCCCAGATTTTGCTTTACCTGATTTTCCTGTCATCATATTTTTCTTCTCATTTCAAACTAAGAATGTACTTCTGAAATGGAAAAGGTGACTATTCTAAGGACTACGTTCTATAACTGACAGTCACACGGTCCACGCCTAGCTGTGAACCTACAATCTCGTTCATGAAATGCGGAAGCCTTAAGTAACCAAGATGCCCTCATCGAGTATATAAGCAGTACTAGAGTACATCCACAATTCAAAAGTAATGTTTAGCTCTCATATTTTGTTAAATAGATATGCCTAATGCCCTTTACAAGACAACCTCAGACTCAGCAGCTACTGTTAATTTTCTTTTCACTTCTTTATTCAACAAAACGCCTACGATTTAAGAACAATATGCCGAGGCAAATTAAGGTCAGCGTTCCTAATAAAACGTTGCTCGTTGCCTTTTATACTAGACGTGTAGTTAATTAAACATCCCATTCTACTATTCTTTCATGTACATAATACATATACATAGTCGGGAAAAAATGCTAAATAGATACCTGCAAGTATAATTAAGTAACCTTTCCGAACAAAAATAGGCTACCCTTCTCTTTTCGTCCTTAGAGGCAAAGCAAACCTGATTTCCTGTGGGTCTCTGAGGGTGCTGTGTGTACAGAGGTTGTTCATATTATAATGTATGTACCTATATTTTATAAAGCAGCAACCACCAACATGCTTTAGGCTGGTGACATGTAGCTAATCTAATCATTTTACGTGGTGGTTGCCACATTTATAAAAAACAAGATAAGTTTGAAAACAGTGCTCAGCAATTCACTATAAAGATCGTAATCTTAAAAAAAACATATTTTTTTGTAACGTCGTTTATGAAATAGTGATAGAATCTAGAATCAGGATTAAAAATATATACGAGGAATATAATTGTTATAGGTATACTTTCATTAAAATGAGAAAACGGATACGTTATAGGTACATACTTTTATTAAAATGAGAAAACGGAGCAAAACTAAAAGGCATTCCGAGTTACAGCTAGGAGATTAGGCAAACAACGTCGTATTTTGTATTCAAAAGGTATCAACGCGGAAATTAAATGTAAGGAATTAAACCTCCTCACACCTAAAAATCCAAAAATATTGCTACTTGCAAACTTTACACCATTCAAGTTTAATTTCTCAAAAGCTTTATTTTTAATTAATAAGCCAGGAACGCGTCTATATCTAATTAACTATACGCACATAAAAAATCTAATTGCCATTAATAATATTCGTTTGAACTAGCTTTATCTTTCATTAAAAATCATATGTCAAATTAATTTACCGTACACATGAACATAATATTTTAATGTTATGTTCATGTTTACGGTATGAAAAGTACTTTCAGAGTTCGGCTCATTTTTAGTTGCTTACAAAAACATTTTTATATGTTTGACCAAACTCTGAATGTAAGGACTGTTATTTAATCCAGAAACCTTATTCTCACCTTATTAAATACCATACTTTTAGTAGGCCGCCTTACAGTCATTCCCGACGTACTTAAGTGAATTTTGTTCGCAATCCAATGCACTTGTAAAAAAAAACTTTCAACACTATCCACACGGTACTCAAACAGTTGTAAAATTATTTTAACAACTCATACTATTTTTGTCACTCTTCTATGATTTTATTATGAACAACAATAATTGTTTATTTAACGATGTTAACTAAAATTGTTGAGCCACAGACACACGACAATCATCGGTCGCTGTGTTCGAAGACTGAATTTCCGCCCGCCCAAAAGGGCCGAAGCGGCGCGAAGTGTCCCGAGCCTGCCCGACTCGAGCCCGATTCATGAAACCCACTCGATGAAGTGGTAAGTTTTTACGACTACCCGTTGGCGAGCGCGGTCGGGACCAATATAAAAGGATGGTTTGACACCTGTTTCTGATTATCTTCCTGTATTCGCTTTCTATTATATTCTTTAGTTATTACTTATTAATATTATCTTAACAATCAGAGTAAAAGCTTTTACAGTACTTGGATCGCACCTTGGTAAAAAGAATATTATTTTTTATGTAGTACAACTTACTAATTACTTCCGTATAAATAAAAAATAGAAAAAAAGTCACTGTTTGGCATGATTGCCAGCACCATTCTCGGCGACTCTTAAAGTATTTTTTATAAATTAATACTAAACAAAAAAAAAACTAATTAACTGTTGAACTCTGAAATGAACCGGCTTAACAGAACCTGGGTATTCAGTAAGCATCTAATATCCGCCAGATTTACCTGTGAGCTAAAGGTAGAATATTGCAACGAGAAGTGCAATAAAATCGGGATCAACTGTTATGACTCCTCCTGCACGGTGTAACAATGGCATTAAAATGGAGCTGGAGGCTCGCAAACTGCTACTGAATAGAGTAAGCATTCAGTTATTTTGTGTATTCAGGAATATTCTTTAGAGGATTGCAACATGTATTTTCATATGCCTATTTCTTGCTTTTTCTTTTTTATGAACCAATAACAAATTCCGTGTATAAATATACCCAAAAGAAATCTTTCATTATAATATTCGTTTCGTGCACGTATCGAAACCGTAGTTCAGAAGCCAATCACATCGCTATAATTGATTAATTATTTCTTTCGGAACAATGTGTAAAAAGTGGTGTACATACATTATAATGGGTTGCACTAATTAAAATAGCCGTATTTATTACAAACGTGGAGTGTCAGCTCATTTAATTAATTGAATGAACAAATTCATTTCGGATCTCGTCGTTTCGGCGAAAAGAAGAAACTATTTTAACATTACGACAGTAACCACAAATCATAGCCAAGAGCACTCACCAATCCAATACCATTCAATCAATTTTTTTTTAATCAAACTAAGTACTTTTAGAAATTTGCTTTTGCTTTTTTATACATACATAATTAGGCTGGGTAATATTTTATGTTATTCGTTTTATTTCAACTGACATGTCGGAATAGAAGTGATAATTGAGTGACAATTTATTTTTCCATTGTAGAAGCTCTATCGAAAACAACATGTTGGCCATAAGTAAAGAGCACTAGTTTAACCGAGAACTTTTCCCACGTGGAATTTTGAAGATCAATTCAATTGTAGAAGCTTAAAATAATCGCAAAAATCTCACTTTTACATTTATGCTGATGAAAAAGGGATACGTATTTCTTCGTAATTTTTCGGCGTCAGGTTTTTTACCGCAAATTATCATCCCACCTAAAGTTCAAATTTCTTTTTCAGACAATTTCTTGCGAACTTCTGCGGTCGTTCAATCAACGTCTTCTAGATAACTAACTTTTTGTGCTTTGTTAGTCAATCATCTTTTAGTCCATCGATCAGACGTGCCTATTGCTTAATCTATTATTGCTTCAATGATGAGTGAATTCATACGAAAAACATGAAATTAGTTCTACTATCAAATAAAACTAAAAGTTTGACGAGTAAACAAATAATGAGATCTGTTAGTTTCCAGTAATTTGACAAATTTGAAAATACGAGATTCGCTCTTTTGATACGATAGACCTCAAATCTCTTTGCAGAAAGTTTAGAACCCGGGCTTAAATCTTTTGCGGGGATTCAAAGTTAGTTAAATATCAGATATTCCACGAGCCGCCGAAACCACATTGAAATTTTAGGTACCTATTATTCATTACGACACAAAATTAAGGGAACAATAATAAATTGTAAGTGATTTATATCGCTGTTTAATTTTATTTGGTATAATTTTTGAATTTGAGACTTTACTAATAATAATTTTCTACACGTGTCACAAACACGTTTAGAAAAGTACTGTAAGCAAAGATTTTAAACCCGTGTTATGGAACTTAGAGCAAATACCAAAACAATGGTGCCGATTCTCTTGTACACAAACTTCACTTAATTTAAGTTAAGTGCATCTTTCTCTTTCCGTTTAATTAAGAAAAGGACAGAAGATCAAATATTAGTTAAGTCCTGTCAAATTTAGACACTCCATAGATAATTTAGACGCATTTTAAAAACATGGCGTCTAAATATACGTCAATTTTTATCAGGCGCTGTCTAATTTGACAGGATTAAACTAAAATGTATCTTCTGTCTTTTTCTTTAAGAAATGGAAAGAGAAAGATGCACTTAACTTAAATTTAGCGAAGTTTGTGTACAAGAGAATCGGCACCAATGCTTCTTAACAGCTCTCCTCAGGATATAAATCTCTAAAACCTTAAACACAAAGAGCAGAATTTAAATACAACTAGGTCTCTAGAACTAGGCCAGACTTGACTATCTTTAAAAATGTTGTTTTGTGCTTACGTTCTAAGGCTCAGTACTTAAATATTAAAGAAGTGAACAGCGGTTGTAGGTAATTACGAGTGGTAAATCGATAAAAACCACTGTATGTTTTGTATTATGTAGCGTAGGATTTATGTGGTGTTTCACAATACACAGTTATGCTGCTCTTTAAACATTATTCGTTTTAATAATGTCATACTAGATTATCTGCGGTTTCGCCCGTGTTAAGTAAGACCTTACTGCTCTTCTACCACAAAACTTATATTTTTCCAATCCGACTAGTATTGTCAGACACCAACGTATTTAAACAAATACTAATTTCAGATTTATTATATTATTAGTATGGTTTGTTGACTCAAAATTAATTTCACAAAGTATTTTTTAACTAAAGACATTTATAATTTATCACATCAATGCTACATTACAAAAAGCGATGATTAATGTCTAAAGTACGACTGTTTCACGGAACACCGAATTTTAAAATGTCGATGTCACTTTTGCTTCGATTAAAATGTCTGTCTTAAGCCAAACTGTACACTGAAAACTAGAACCAAAACAAAGAAAGCTATTATCACACAATTCTATAAAAATAGCCAGTTAAAAATAAAACAGTACAAAGTAAGCTTCTAATAGGTACTAAGTTAACGTCGAATTATAACGGGCCGCACAATTAATGTTATTATATCTCAATAAAAACAACTCGACAACAATGAACGTTTCACAAAATCGTTAGAAACTCCACAATCAGAGTGACTACATCGTAAGCGATTTGTATTTGAGCGGACGTAAATTTTCGATTTCCTTGAATTTTCTACAAGAAACTCCATTTTCAAGAAACGAGTGGTGCTGACTGAGTATCAATTTATGTTTCTTGACTATATTCTAGACATCTGCACTGAATTCCCGGTCTGTTGCACTTGTATTTTTGGTAAACAAATATGAAATCTGAGATTTAGTTTTACAAAACATTCAAAGTGGCAAATAACAATAATTTGTTTTTTTTTTTTTTATTCATCTTAGACATCATAGAAATCGATAACGGATAACATTGTGAGACTAATAATGATTACAAGTCCAATATCGCCAATCCGCCTTGAACAAGCGTTGTGGTTGTGGTCAATGCTTGTGCCTTCTCTGTATGAGGAGAGGTCTTTGTCATGTATCAATTGGGATTTTTAAACTGGTATTATTACATAAGGTGTTAAAAAATAAACTGCAAGAACTTCGTCCACTTACCCGACATCGAAAAACAAACACACTAAAAAAAAAGAACCGCCTTCAAAAACTAAAAAACCCAAAAATAACTAAAATTTCGGAAGTCGGTGGCTTCTCTTCTAACATTTAATTTGTGTTGCCACCGACTTCCGAAATTTTAGTTATTTTTGGGTTTTTAGTTTTTGAAGGCCTCATACCTTAGCAACAGGCAACAATTCACAGAAGTAAAGAGGATAAATCTTAGCACTAAAACAGAAGAACTATATGTATCTGAATCTAGAATAGTGGAATTCGGTGTACCTCAAGGGACTATGGTCGGCCCTCTGTTCTTTCTCATCTATATAAATGACATGCCCTCAGTGACAACTCACGACATTACACTGTTTGCTGATGATAGCACCGTTTTATTTGCTAATGATAATTCAACTGATTTAGAATCTGATATTAACCAAACAATATTATTGATTATAGATTGGCTTAGAATGAATAATTTAATGATTAATATTGATAAAACTAAAATAATGGATTTTTAAATACGTACCCGACGTACAGGTGCTTTAAAAATTCATTACCTAGATAGTGACATTGAGGAAACAGAAGTAACGAAATTTCTAGGACTACACATTGACCACAAACTTAACTGGAAATTTCATATTGAGCTAGTCTGCAAAAAGCTGGGACAATTTTCATATGCGTTATATAGACTAGGGAAAATAGCAAATCGGAGTACTCTGCTAGTAGCTTACCATGGTTGCGTTGGCTCTATACTCCGATACGGTGTAATATTTTGGGGCAATAGTACGAAAAGAGAGCGCGCTTTCATTGCTCAAAAACGCTGCATCAGGGCTATATTCAACTTATGCGAGACTAACTCCTGTAAGCCATTTTATAAAAACAATAATTTATTAACACTACCATGCATCTATATACTTGAGGCGGCAGTATTTGTTAAAAACAATATCCACATGTTTACCTACTACACGCGTATACGGCGTAAGGATAAACTACGCACACCAGCCAGTAAAACCCATCTAATGCATGACAGCATATTTTGTTCAGCTTCTCGCATCTTTAATAATATACCGGGGCCTATCAGAACAATTATAAAAAATCAGAATTTTAAAAAGACTCTCCGTGATCTGCTAGTAGACAAAAGTTATTACTCTGTAAAAGTCTATCCGACAAATCTTTATTAAAATACAGTCTCACCCGGTCGTGATGCGTTCGATGACAATCTATTTTATTTTCATTCTCATTTTAGTGTTGTGATTAATTTAATTTTTTTGAATTCTATGTGTATAATTTGACATTATGTGTATTATTTTAATTTGTTATGTTTGACTATATTCTTTTTAATTTTTTGAACATTTGCAATTTTTTAATTTCTTTTATTTGTATTTGACATTTTCAAAAAATGTAACCTGCAACAATGTTAATTGAATTAGTAGCTTGTCCAAATGTAATTATTGTATGCCCTACGCGCGGGACATAGCTGATCGAAAGTTTCAAATATTTAAGAACTGTACTATACATACCTATGATCCACAATAAACTTTGATTGATTGATTGATTGATTGAAGGCGGTTCTTTTTTTTTTTGGAAAAAGTTTTTTATTTTTTACTTTTTAGTGTCGACTCCCAATGTCTGACTGTGTATTACAGTATACCAGTATAAAACGAAAATAGAAACTTGAAGAAACGCACACTTCGTCTATGTAATATACATAGACGATGTGTACGTATCTCAAGTTTTTTGGTTCTTGGTGAATTTTTCGAGAAGCACTGAACCGATCGCCACAAAATTTATATGGGATCACTCCTGAATCATGACCTATCAAACAGAAAAAAAAACTTCAAAATCCGTTTACAATTGACGGAGATATCGCGTAACAAACAAACAAAAAAAAACATACAGACGAATTGAGAACCTCCTCCTTTTAGGAAGTCGGTTAAAAAAATTAATTCTTATGGAGCACTTTTATATTTTGACATAAATAAAACAATTCAGTTAAATACTTTTTTGCGCACCGTCGCATGTCGTATCCCAGGGGTGAACGATCCACGCGTGTGACGCACCGACGCCGGTGCGCGTGCACCGTACAGTGCGCATATTCAATATTTATGTGCGAAGTTAAAATATTGCTTAACTCCGAAACGGGTTGGTTATTTTGAAATCTTTTTCCGCAAATATTTTTTAATTATAATTCTGAACAAGTACTTACTTTTCTTGCAGTTCATTTTTTAACACCTTATATATTTAGATAAATATAAAAAAAAACATTTCATTATTTAATCACCGATAGTCAAGCCAAGTGACCGATATTGTTTTGTTTACACACACGTTGCGTTTCGTAAACTAGTAATTTTCCTAGTAGTACTTTTGGTACAGTCACCGGTTAGAACATGTAAGGATCCACACACCGTATGTTAAGAGGTTTGTGGTTTTTGTCAGTGTTGCGCTATTCGAGGTTGCTAGATGTACGGATTAAGCCGAACAATGTTTGGCTTTTTGTGCTTTAATCCGGATAAAAATAGCACATGTGGCCTGCTCAGATTTTGTTGCATGCGACTATTTCGAGTGACAAATTGGCGTGTGGTTTTTATATTATACTTCAGGCTTCGTCCTCGGGATTAGCTAATAAGACTTGTAGTACCGCCTAGTGGTTCGCCAGTCTCACACTATAGTTGAGGGTAGAAAATAAAATTAAAAAATACATCTCACGTCAACAAGACAGTTGACCGACCCGCTTGCTTCATTCGCTTTTTAGTGCTCGCCACGATCACACGCTCGCGTCTCAAAAGTGCTAATTGTTTATTCCAAGTGCTTATCCAACATGCCTAAACGGAAACTTGAAGAAGATTACGATCATCTGCTGCGGTAGTTTAAGAAATTAGAAAAGAAAGTGTTACGAAGATGCCGTAAGTACGCTGAGTTGTTCCAACTCGCTTGATACTCGTTCCCACTCGGAGTCTCCAGGTCAGTCATTGTGTATTTATTGTTTGTTACTTTTATTGCTGCCGTACAAAGCCCGTTTAATAACGAGCAGGCGGTAAATAAGTCGCCATAATGCATGTCCCTTAGGCAACGATTTTACTTACCTTATTTACTTTTACATACTGTATATCAAGTGTATCAAAACTTTTTTGTCACGTTTTTATGTTTACTTAGAAGTAACTTGTAATTACTTACTTGTGCAATGTGTAACTGAATTAATGCACTTTGAGAAAATAGTTTGTTCAGAATCGTTTACTGAATCGATTTTTGTAATTTTTAATATAGGTAATATTTTACCCCAAAAATAATTAAAACTACGTAAACTGCTGTACACTTCCACTGTACAGTCAAAAAAAGAAAAAAAAAAAACTAAAATGGATGAAATACCTACTACGCTAGACCCTTATGCAGGTGCGACTGTGTGCATGCGTAAATTTTTATTGTGACTATAATTTTCTCCCACAATCTGTACAACAAAATTATATATATAAAAAAAAACAGTGTTTTTAACATAATAATAAAAAATCAGTGTATGTATTATGATTATAACATAATATTCTAAATTGAGTGTCTGGTGGTGTGCGTTTATTCCGGGACATGTTGTACAAGTTTTTTACAATACATTTAATAAATCTTAAGAAAAGTGTTGACTAAATTACATTACATTTCATACCTGTTGGGTTTAACTACCATTCGTAGAAACTCCTACGATATTTTAAGAAATGTTATCTTTGCAAGTTTACCTACTCAATATCAAAATAGAATAATAGTTATGCGAACAGTATTTTAGGACTGTTTCTTAACTAATTGTCAATAAATTAGTGTGACTCAATCGTGATATTGTACATAAACTTTATAATAAAACATAAATTTTATAATAAAACATTACTTACACCCGTGATAGTAATAGTTACGAGTACCTAGCCGGGTTTGCGTACTTCTGTGGAGTTGTACTACCCAATAAAAGCTTTGCGGACAGTATTCTAGGACTGTTTCTTAACGAATTGTCAATAATTAAATACACAACTAAATATTATTATAACTTGGAGCTGTACTACCCGATAAATTAGTCTTGCGAACAGTACTTTAGTCTGTTTCTTGACTAGTGTAGGTCAGTAATGATTACGTAGATGGGTTTGCGTACTTCTCTTTGGAGCTGTACTACCCGATAAATTAGTCTTGCGAACAGTACTTTGGTCTGTTTCTTGACTAGTGTAGGTCAGTAATGATTACGTAGATGGGTTTGCGTACTTCTCTTTGGAGCTGTACTACCCGATAAATTAGTCTTGCGAACAGTACTTTGGTCTGTTTCTTGACTAGTGTAGGTCAGTAACGATTACCTAGATGGGTTTGCGTACTTCTCTTTGGAGCTGTACTACCCGATAAATTAGTCTGGCGAACAGTACTTTGGTCTGTTTCATGACTAGTATAGTATCGGTGGTTTTTCAGATCCAGAACGTAATAACAACGTTCCAAACCTACTTTACGGTATTGTTGATTCTGAGCCATGTGCGGAGACGCTCGTCGACCCCGTCCCGGAACCCGACGAAGAGTGCCCCCGCCCCCTGCCGCCACCCGCCACCGCTAGCGAAGTGGAACCGGTGACAAATACTGAGGAGCCTGAGTCAGCTGATACGCTAAACAGTACAATACTCGAAATACTGGGCGAAGATCCTACTATTTCGAATATTTTCGGTCCCGAAATTCATAAGGACTATTGCGGAGTAATTGCAAACTAGTTAATGCTCCTGTTTTAAATGCCGAAATTAAGGCGGCTATTTCCGACGTTAATGCCAAACGCGACAAAAATGTTGAAATTAGACAGAGACAAGTTTCTACTAATAACTCGCTGATATCAAAAACTGACAATGATTCTGAGTTAATAAGCCTATTGTTTTTTTTTTTTGCATTAAGGGATACGAAATCCCATTAAAATAACTTCAAAAAAGCTATTCATAATTATTATGTAATAGAGCTATGTCAAAATGTCAACCTACCGATGGTCAATTTTTATCTAGTATATTTCTAGTGTCTAAACCAAATGGCAAATACAGTATAATCCTAAATTTAAAAAACTTAAATAAATTTATTACAGCCGATCATTTCAAAATTGAAGATCTACGCACAGTATTAAAATTAAAAACAAAAATAGATTTAAAAGATGCTTACTATTTTATAAGTATTCATTATAAGTCAAGAAAATATTTAAGATTTAAAGTTCAACAACTGTACGAATTTAACGTTCTACTATTTGGCTTTTAAGCACTGGCCCACATATATTTACTAAAATAATGAAACCTCCGGTTACTACGTTTGGCAGGCCTAATATCTATTAATTACTTAGATGAGTCATACGACAAATGTTTGTACAATACTGTACAATCTAAGAAATTAATTACAACTCACGGATTTTTAATTAATGAGGATAAAAGTTAAATGATACCTAGTCAAGTATGTACATTTCTAGGTTTCGTTTTAGACTCTGAAAACTTCCAGATCAGGTTATCCTCAGAAAAAAAAAATCGCGTCAAATCAGAAATTAAAAAATTGTTACGTATAAAAAAATGCAAGATACGTGAATTTGCACAAATGGTCGGATTACCAGTTTCAGTTTGTCCAGCTGTAGAATACAGCTGGTTATATACTAAACTATTTGAACGCGTAAAACATTTAAACTTAAAACCTGATGATAACTATGATAAATTTATGAATATATCTAGTGTGTTACTACCTGATCTAAGATGGTGGTATGACGCAATACCATATTCCGCTTTGTAAAATTAAGCACGATACGCATGATCTGAAAATTTTCTCAGATGCCTCAAATACGGGGTGGGGGGCTGCCTGTGGCAAAGAGAGGGCTAGCGGGTTGTGGAGTAATCAAGAGAAGACACAACATATATAACTACTTGCGGCCTTCCTTGGTTTTAAAGTGTTTGCTAAAGATTTAAATAACTGTCAAATTTTACTCCGCATTGACAACACTACAGCCGTCTCACGTACATTAATAGGATGGAAGGTATTCCGTTCCCCCACCTCACTGACATCACTCGTCAGGGGTGAATGTCGCAAATTGTCCGTAATAGCTCATTACATGAGCTCATTAGACAATAACACGGCAGATGCCGAGGCAAGGCGGGTACACCCCGACATTGAATGGGAGTTAGCGGACTGGGCATACCAGGAAATTGTCTCAACCTCAACGTATGGTATGGTACCTCAAATAGACTTATTTGCCAGTCGATTAAATACTAAATACTCTGCCTATATCTCCTGGCACGGAGACCCCGATGCAATGGCAATTAATGCATTTTCAATTTCCTAGGCCGATATTTATGTCTATGCTTTCCCACCTTTCTCTGTCGTTTTAAAGACACTGAGAAAGATAATTACAGATAAGGCTAGAGGCGTACTAGTCGTACCACATTGGCCAACAGCTACCCAATTTTTAAAAGCCTTTTATTGTCTGATCCAATTGTGTTTAAGGCAAATGCAAATCCAATTTTATGTTCCAGTTCTAGCGATCGCGACATACACACCAAACTTAAACCCCGGTGGCAGGGAACTTATGCGGACGGCGTGGGTAAGAAGAAGCGTACCTCCATCAGCAGTAAATGTGATGTTGGCGTCTATTTCTGAAAACTCCTATAAACAATATGATGTTTACTTACGGCGCTGGTTTAATTACTGTAATGCGAATAATGGTGATTTGTATAACGCTTCGATTCCACAAATAATTAATTTCCTAAACATTCTCTATGAAGAGGGATATCAATACGGGACGCTTAATTCTTGTAGATCCGCGCTTGCCCTACTCATGGGAAATAATTTAGGAGAAGATGATAGAATCAAAAGGTATTTTAAAGGTATATTTCGGTTACGTCCTCCTTTACCCAAGTATGAAATAACATGGGATACTACAATAGTAATAAATTATCTCAGCCAGTTTTATCCCAACGAAACGTTCGAAACGTCCCTTGAAAACCTTTCGAAAAAACTTATAACTCTCAGTGTCCTTTTGACTGCGCACAGAGTACAGACCTTGTCAAAGATTAATATTAAAAAACATAGAATTGTCCCCTTCTAAAGTAACTATCAAAATTCCTGACTTCTTAAAAACAACACACTAAGGATGTTTGCAGCCATTGTTAGTGTTACCGTTTTTTGAGGAACGACCCGAAATAATATGTCCTGTCTTGACTTTACTTACGTATCTCGAAAAATCAAGACCAAAATTTTTTCGCGTTGCGAAAGAATATTGAAACCCTCTTCATAAGCTTTAGAAAACCTTACAATGCACACACTCTGCGCAATAGCGGTATCGATGTGAACATGTTTACCGCGCACAGCACAAGGCACGCCGCTACATCAGCGGCTCTTCAGCTGGGCGTCAGCCTAGATCGAATAAGAAAAACCGCTGGATGGAGCGGCTCATCAAGCACATTTCGGTTCTATAATAGAACCATAGGTAATGTCAATAACAATGGGAATGATTGTTTTGCCAGAACAATTGTAAACAATAACTCAAATAAAGGTTAAGATAAGCTGATTTATAATTATTTTCATAAATCTGTTTGTAAAATTGAGGAATAAACAAATTATTTCACACTACTATCTCTAAAAGTCTACAAGTCTTATTAGCTAATCCCGAGGACGAAGCCTGAAGTATAATTAATGATTAAACGAACTTACCTAGTGAAGTTCTATCATAATTATGCGAAGGCTTCGTCCGAAGGGATTAGCAACCCTCCCTCCCATTTGTTAACCCTTTATTGTGTGTGAAATATTCCAGATGCGGCTACTCTCTAAACTAAATGAAGCAAGCGGGTCGGTCAACTGTCTTGTTGACGTGAGATGTATTTTTTAATTTTATTTTCTACCCTCAACTATAGTGTGAGACTGGCGAACCACTAGGCGGTACTACAAGTCTTATTAGCTAATCCCTTCGGACGAAGCCTTCGCATAATTATGATAGAACTTCACTAGGTAAGTTCGTTTAATCATTAATTATACGTAGTTCACCATGACAACGTTTATTTTCTTAAATTGAGACTAAGAATTATCGAACTGTTGAAAGCTGAAAATAGTACTGTCTTTAGATTGGTGAGATGTATACATATACAATCAAAAACAATAACCGATTTAAACTTATTTAGAAAACCTACAAGTTTCTTTTTATGATACCCACTGCCTCTAAGTGAGTTGCCTACTCTTAGCCGAGAATCCTAAAGAAAAAATAAAGTCAAAGTCAAAAGGTCAATTCATTAATTTAATTAAAGGTACCTTGAATCGTCAAGTAAAAATAGATTATAATAAGTAAACCCGGATTGCCCTTTAAATATAATGCCAAATTCACTTTCAAGGAGCCATATTAAAGCTCACTGTAAACGGCAACCACAAATTTTATATTTAATATTTGAAATTTAATATTAATTAATGAGCACTTCTTCCGTTACTTTCTAATTTGTTCTTACCTTTATAAAAAATACATTTTCCTTTCGCGTGTTTGAGGGTGGTGGATGCCCTAAATCATTTTTCCCGCGAGTAGGTGGCTGTGTAGCTACCTATTACGTTATTGTAGCCATGACAGCGGCCGACTGCTGAAGTAATGGGTTGGTCCGGTTCGTTAGCCCGATTCTGTCCCTCCCCCTACTCTGATTTGGCTAGTGCCGAATGTCTAACCCCATTCTTTCTCCGACAAAACAAAAAATAAACTTGTTAATTGGAATATTACAATTCAGAATATACTGACTGCCAGAATTTCGTTTGTTCGTGGTCGAATACAATAAAATTTAATTAACTTGAATCCAATTCACACATTTTGATGTAAAATGAAATCACCGGACTTTTCATTAATAATATTATTTTTCATGTTTGATGAATACTGAGTGCAGGTCGTCCGTGCAAAACACAGTTATATGTGCATTTCATATTAGCATTATACTTACAATCCAAATAATACTTTATTGAAACATGAAAGGCACGAAATGTGAATTCTGATGTGAGTCGGAAAATACAAATCTCGTAATCGGCTACACTATCGTAGACGTTTGTAGCTCACGTAGCGTAGCATCTATTAGCGTAGAGTTGCTACGGCGTAGCATGGAGCTGTTCGTAAATCTCGATCACATGGAGAAAACACCATAAACTTAAACACTATATTCTAATTTAACTTTGGGCTATGAAACGGTTTAATATTTACGTAAAATAAGGAAATTATTACATCTTGAAATATTGCCGAACTACTCAACTTTCAGTTTAGTTGTTACTCGCCGCTATTATGCTCATACGTTTATCGTTGACTTCTTCAACTTCAACTTTTATATTTAATATGGCAATCCACCGAATTTTTGGTGATTTCTGCCAATGTCCAGTTGAAAATAATATTTCAGTATAAATGACAATTGTACGGTTATTAAATTATAGTATGGAGATCATACACGTGTTCTTATAACCAAGAACACGAGATGACTCCGTTGACTTCTTGACACAGAAGAAATATAGCTTAGGACCAGGGGACGGACATAGAATACTATTTATCTTCTTTTTTTTAGTAACTAAAAATCTGATTTAACGCGGATGAAACCGCGGGGGACAGCTAGTTACAAATATATGACACATAGCATTTTTAAATCTGAGATAGCAATACTTCTGCGAAGAATACAAACCGACGTGAGCCGTCAGCATGTTTGCCATTCAAGGAAAAAAATATATAACATTTCTCTGATAGCAATCTCCTGCTTAAAAATACCTAATGATTTACACAATGTTTTTCTTGGCATGTTTTGTTGTTGATAAGATTGCACACTATATATTTATTATGTGCAATCATATCAACATCTGTGGATATCATCATCTAGCAGTACGACCGTGTTCATGACCTGATGTATTATGCAGTTTGATATGAATAGCTGAAGAAGCCGCTGCCATAAAAAAATCACAGTATTCTCTGATTAATTTTTCTTCGCTCGTAGTTTGGACATAAAGACTTTTATAAATAAACGTCAGCTTCGTAACAAAAATACAACACAAATTAAAAAGGAAACAAAGCGGGAATGGTCTGCTGTATTATATCTTAAATGAAGACACTTTCCCCCTAGGAAATCGACAACGTCACTGCAACACAAGCGACCAGTTCAAAATACACCGTGTGACTACAATTTAGTAGGAAAGAAAACAAGTCGAAATAGACAATTTGCTATCGTTAAAATTCCCTTTACGGCGGACGGGGGAATTTGAAAGGGCTCCTTAAAGCCCGGATTTACTACGGAAAATTATATCTAAGTCTGTCGGAATCCGTCCACACGCGAGATGCCGATTTAATTGTGTTTACCGAGACTTAGTTAGCAAACATTGAGCTACTTAATTCAGGGATATAGGGGAAAGGAAGTCTTTTATTGCATCGCGCTAACAAATTGACAATGTACGTATTAGAGAATGGTTCTTAGCAGCTTCGGGTGTGGCGCTTCCATTGTGTTTTGAAGAATTTTCACTGGAAATCGCCGAATGTAATGTTTTTTTATTTGTGTAATTTATAAATTACAGTTCAAAAAATAATGTTGTGTTGCTGTGTCACCTTGATGATTATGTAGTAAAACGATTACCATGACTATTCTACTATTATAGGCGTGTACGTACCACATATGAATAACTGGTACCTATTATGAAGAGAGCTATTAGCCTCAATTAAAATGGACAACGGACAATTGCTTTAATCGCGATTATCCAACAGATCTCCGGCTAATAACAGGCACATGCAAAATGATGGCCCAAGGGGGCTACTTGAACGTTACAGATTAGTAACACCCTCGGGACTTTGCCGAGATATTTATACCGTATGACAAACTGAGAACTATTTGCATACATTACATAGTGGTAGAAAATTGTAACTTGAGAGGCCAGTCTTAACTAGCAGCCAAAGTTTTGAGAAAATTCTATTGGTTTCTATCTATGTATTTGTACCTTCACGAGTTCATGTAAAATTCTATCTAATCACGCAAATAGGGATCCTTCTAAACACATTATAACCATAATATTGCACTTTAAATATATACTTTAACTATATAAAGTAAGATCAAGAAGAAAATATAAAAATATTTCTCAACGTCGAAATTCGGTGACTGAACGGCCTAATAGGTAAGTAAACACAGTTTTCGCCTTTATAGCATAAGTGAGTATGCGAGGTACGTAGGCCTAATCGTATAGCAACTTAAGTGTAACATCAAGGCAAAGATGCCATGATTAATAATTCAAAGACACTGAAGTAAACCGTACACATCCCCCTCTTTAAATCCTGAAGAGGTGATGCCGCAGTAAAAGCCTTCAGTAGTGCCACTTCAATGTTCGCATAGGCTGGAAATATGATATTCTAGACACGAGGCTCTTGCAGCAGTCAGAGTGCACCGGGATACATCCCGGTAATCAAATAAACGACCGGTGCCCATATTCGCCGCATGACAATATAAACGCACTCTGACGACGAGATTCACTCAAGGGTGCTTTTACACAATTTCCTTGGCATACCCTTTTCGCTCGACACTCCACCTTTTTGCCCCTTAGCCTTAGCACCTCTCTTCACCTTTTTTATAATCAAAGGGAAACAAGTGTCTCCATTTATTGAACTTGTCTTTACATAAGGATTTTATTGCTAACGTTATTAGATGTCAAGATGGTAGAACTGTTTTATTCGTAAAGTACAATTCTTTATTTTTCTATTATTAACACGCTTTTACTTGCTTTGTCTCTATTATGAAGTAAACTATTTATATAAGAAAATCTTGCAAATATTGTAACGATTTCAAACTTAACAAATGATTGAATTTCAATGCCAAATTTCGTTTTTCAGCTTTGTTTTAATCGAAAGATAAAGTGGAACGTTTAATGGCGCTACATATTCTAGTTGTGTTTGATTTGTTAAAGTTTTCGTAACAATATTACAATTCTTTTAATTTTTTTATTTTTATTTAAAACTAGAACTTCTTGAGACACACAGCAGACCACAATAAAGTACTTATAAATATGTATAATAAATAATGATTGGATGAAGGATTGGAACATAACAATTACACAATTATAACTCTCTTTATGTTGCCTATTTTCCGTCTTTGTTGGTTCCTCATTATTATCATTCGTTTATATAGCTTTGTTAACAATACTCAATCAGGGCCTACGCGGACAGGAGCTTTCAACGTCGTAATATTCAATTCGGTGTCATACATAAATAAAGCCATGAAATGCTTGTAGACACCGATCGCGTGACGAAAATTGACGAAATGTTCGGAAATACTTGCGTTTTCATATGTAATCGAAATGGGGATAGCTACGCTGCCTACGTAACATAATTTGAATTAAATAGTCAACATATTACTATCTGTTATCGTCCAAGTTAACTCATTACAGGATCGTGACGTCATCGAAGTAAACGAGTCACATGTAACCGATAAGCTTAACGACAGTTCCGATTTACTACAAGAGAGCGGATATTCGACAATGGTTTGGGAACGTGCCCCCGACTGACGGCTAGGTATTGAAGCTTTGTGGCTTTGGAGCCGACTTGTTTTACTTTCACAAAGGCATTTACTCTGAACACCGAAAATTCCGCCGAAATGTACGATAATAATATCAATACTTTGTGTGCTCAGTTCACGCTACGTTACTTTACAGTGACTTTGGTAGCGACGACTTATAAAAGGGAAATTATTATTTGTCTACTTTTCATATCATGTAGTTTTTATCATAAAATCAAAACAGAAATAGTATCATAATGGCAGTCTTCATATACATGCAAAATGCTTTATTTCACACCACGCACAGACTTTCAAAACGGAATGATTCTGTAACAATCGAAGCTATAACATTGTGATGGTGATGTACTATATTAAACCTTCGAACACGCGTGATTCAAGACACTATAGAAAGACAATAGCAGCCCGACAGCCGGCTGTCGATTGGTCGTTGAAAGGTTAATAATGAAATCAAGAATATTGAATTTGGAAAACATAAGATGGCTCGGTTCACAAAATCATTTATTAAACAAACTATACTCTATTTTATTTTTAAAAATGATAACCGTATCATTTTATAAAGCACGACACATCTTGACTACTCACAATAAAAATACTAATCAGTGGAAGTCAAATACAGCAAAATTCTTTTGAGCCCTAATAATCCAAGTTTCCATCATTCTTTACAAATCTCTATAAAGTAGCTATAAATAACAGTAAATTTATACAGAGCAAAAAAATCCGAGGAGTTTAAAGTAAATAAAACTATGATAATCATTTGAATCACAATATAAAATGGTAAACTGACTGACTGACTGTTGATATATCAACACACAGCCCGAACCGCTGGTCCTAGAGACATGAAACTTGGACGGTATGTTCTTTGTGAATCCGCAATGAAAGGATTTTTGGAAATTCCAACCCTAAAGGCGTAAAATAGAGTATGGTAGGTTCGACATTCACGTGGGCGACGACGCGGATAGAAGCTAGTCTAAATATATATAACTCAAAGGTGACTGACTGACATAGTGATCTATCAACGCACAGCCGAAACCACTGGACGGAATGAAATTTGGCATGCAGGTAGATGTTATGACGTAGGCATCCGCTAAGAAAGGATTTATGGAAATTCGCGCGGGCGAAGCCGCGAGCGAAAGTGAGTAACATAAAGGCATATCAACGTTCATCCAAATGGCCACAGGAATACATGACGTAGGCATTTACAGAATCAGACGGATTTCATTACGGTATGACCGATAACTCCAGTTTGCAATCATAGGTACGTGATATGAACGACGTTTGACGTATTCAATAAAGGAAAGGTTGCGTTTCAATGGAAATGTATTTATATACCAAAATTGGTCCAGTCGTCCTCAAGTTTAGCGCTTAGCAACACATTTAGTGGTTCATTTTTATTACTATTTCTAATTCTTATTCTTAATTATCTAAATCTAAACCGCGTAACGATAGTATCGTTACGCGGTTTTCGGAAATTATATATCAACGAGATCTTTTATATTTTCACTATGAAATTGGTCGGCGCTGTTAGAATAATATTAATAAACTTAAAAAAGGAAAAACACTACAATTAAAATATAATGGCATCAAAAAACTCCACCGCATATTTATATGAGATATTTGTGGTGTTTCTGGCTATAGTCTGATTCGGTTACTACGCAAAGTCTCGATGCATTATTCGAAGAATCGTAAAATATAAGGAACGTATAAAACATGTCTTAGCTACGTGAGCAAGTTCCTAAAGACGTAAAGCGATGTGCGGACAAAGTACCATTGTCGGTAATACGAATTCCATCCAGAGACCGAGTATCTCCGAACACTACTGCTTGCAAACCTCCATTATGCAGACTGAAATAGTATTAATTTGCATCTAGCCTCAAGAAAGTACTTGTCGCCTATGGGAGAAACAGCTAGAGTGGTGCCTTTCATACAAACCAAAAGGCGTTTGCAGTAAGAAGAGATCTTATAGTCTATCAACGTTTAAACAAATAAAAATTACGGGAGTAGTAAAGTTTTTGTATGAAGGAGCTTATATATAGTAGTACTACCATGGTGGTACCTACCTACTGTAGCATTACGCTACTGTTTGGCCTTTTTCATGCTCGTCAAATAAGTTCTCTTTTTGTTCGCTAGCCTTTTTTACCAAATTCTTTTTGGTCAATTTTTAAAATTGGATCGGTGCTGTTTGGAGAAAAGAAATGACTGATTTTTTTTCTTGTCACTTACTGCTTGGAGTTGATGGACAAAAGGTCTTTTTTTCCTGTGAATTTTATTGAATCTATTGTTGATTTCTGAATAAGTCAGTTCACTCAGTTGTTCAAATAATATTATGCTCGATTCATGGTGAGCGGTTAAGAGCACGTATTTTCATGATTTAAAGAAAATTGAAGAAATTGGCTGGATATTACAATGGATGGATAACCAATATACCGCATAGAAGTGCAGGTATTTCTCGTATTTTTTTCCCCTTGTGTCGTGATTTTGCGAAACAAGTGATAAATTAAGATCCAGTTTGCCATAAGTCATGATTTACTGATTTACGGAAGAATAATCTGACTGTTGCTGTAACTAACCCATGTAAGCAGTCAACTAACACTAATATTCGGTTCTCGGACCGCATTTAAATATCACCCATAAAAATTTGAAGACATTATCCACGGAGGCGCCACAAGGCGCATTTGAAATAACTGCTGTGTAAACTCCTGCTCCAGGATCTTTTGGGACATTAATTTTATAAATTGTGTCAATTACCAGTGTTGTTTTAGAATTAATGTACCTATTAGGGATTTATATTTTAAAAAGTCTGTGTTTCACCTGTCATTTTTCATGAGAACCCTGATAAGTTTTTAAGTTGCTGTTGTAAACGGCAAAAGCATGCTTTTGACTGTAGCTTAGACAACGTAAAGTAAGGAATTCTACTCATAAATTATTTCATGAAAAAGTGTTAGGTAAAGTTAGGAACACACTGTATCTTTTCTTTATTCTTCTTAAAAAAATCTGTTAATTTAATTTATAGCATCATCATTCCCTTTTGTAGCATCAATATCCAATGTAAGTGTTTTATACTAACCAATTTTACCTTTACATTTATTTTCGGTCTGAAGTTCTTTTTATATATTTTTTACAGACCTCTATCTTATTTTATTTTTATTTTGATGAATTTGTGATTACCTGTTTTGTGTAATAAATTTTCATTTTCAAAGTGTAAGTATTTTTTTTATTTCTTACACATCTTATAGCGTAGCAAACATATATTATTTTGCATTTTTCCGCTATATTATGGCGCCCGAACTTAAATCTATTATTATTAGCCTTTTTTTGTGTGTTTCAGGGAGGGCTTGTCGCTGCACGACTAAGACTGACGAGCACCTACACCAGTATTTCTAATTCAGTTAAAAGGATTGATGTACTACACACCAGTGAAGACCAAGCCTTATTTTTACCCGACTGCGTGAAGCAAAGGAGAGTTATGTGTTGTTAATGTTTTGTCAAATATTTTTGAAGAAATCTGTGTAACTATTCTTTTAAATTGGTGTTTTATTTCCTTCCTCCAATAATAAATGTTTACCCTGTAATTTATTTAGTAGTTAGAAGTAGTTACAGTGTGTATGTGTTCTGATTGCTATTAGGCGACGTGCTTCAGCGCAGGTAAGTGTTCTGGTCTGCTAGATGATTTTTATGCCTGTGATTTAGTTATTCAACAGGTTCTGCAGCTGACTTGCCGTATACAGCACGTGACAGGCGGCGAGTCTGTTACCAATTGTGCGGATTCAGTTGTGCTTCTTTCCTTAGGAGCAGGTCTTATGCACTCGCGTGGTTAGGTTGTTAGTTAGGTGTTATCTTCGCATACATCGCTACATCTTACACCAGCGTTTTGCAGTTTATTTTCCTGCCGCGTATTTTTTTTTTTCTGCGTCTTTTTGTCGCACGGAATTTCTGCACTTATAGGATCGCGATTTTTTTGGCGACTTATTGTCACGCGATTTGATTTGCGATTTTTTTCGGCGCCTTGTAGACACGCAAATTTTTTGTTGCGTCTTTTGTATCCGTATTTTTTGTCGCGTGTATACTCGCATTTTTTTTGTCGCGTATTCAGGTGCATTTTTGATTTGTTGTCACTTGTTCACGTGCGTCTTTTGGTCGAGTGTATACGTGTATTTTTGATTGCGGGTACAGGCGGGCATTTTTGGTCGCGTGTTCACGGGTGTCGGTCGTATACGATCGCGTGTATTTTTAGTCGTCTATTTACGCATTTATAGGTTCAGCAATTTCTCGGCTCCTTTAGTCGTTTTCTCACGCGTATTTTTTTTTGCGCGTGTTTTGTTGCGAGTCTTATTTATCACGCACGTTTTAGTCACTACATGTAGTCACGCGATTTTTTTGGCGACTTGTTGTCACGCGATTTTTTTTGCGATTTTTTTCGGCGTCTTGTAGACACGCAAATTTTTTGTTGCGTCTTTTGTATCCGTATTTTTTGTCGCGTGTATACTCGCATTTTTTTTGTCGCGTGTTCAGGTGCATTTTTGATTTGTTGTCACTTGTTCACGTGCGTCTTTTGGTCGAGTGTATACGTGTATTTTTGTTTGCGGGTACAGGCGGGCATTTTATGTCGCGTGTTCACAGGTGTCGGTCGTATACGATCGCGTGCATTTTAGTCGTCTACTCACGCGTGCTGCTGTGACTGTGTGTGATAAGCTTAATTCACATTTGTTGCGGTTTTACCATTTTTCCCGCATTGTCTAAACTTCGTGGTGAGATGCAGTTCCGCAGGAATGTTAACGCTCCAATGGAAGTTATTTCAATTGATTTGATTGGGCCTCTACCTGAGGCTTATCAGGGTTACAAGTATATTCTTTGTATGGTTGACGTTTTTACAAAGTACATCTGGTTGGTTAGTTTAAAGCGTGTTTCAGCTCAGTTGATCACGCAAGCTTTACAAAATGAGATTTTTTCCGGCTTTGGTATTCCTAAAGCTTTTGTTTGTGATAATGCGACTGTTTTTCGGAGCGCATATTTTCGTTCTTACCTTTCACAGTCTGGAGTGGAAGTTATTTTTACCCCCTTTTATACTCCTCAAGCTAATGTTGTTGAACGGTATAACCAATCCGTCATAACTTGCTTGAGTATTTTGGTCGCTCAAGATCAACGTTCTTGGGCACGTTGCTTGCCAAAGGTGCGAATTTATTTAAACTCATGTGTTAATTTGGCTACCTCGTATACTCCGAACTTTCTCATGTTCGGTAGGGAAGCTAATATTTCTGGCCTGCACAGTTCTGTTCAGACTCGAGACTTAGGTTTGGTCGAAAGTCGTTCATCTCGTGCAGAAGCCTTAAATTCGCTTGATGAGATATATGCGAAGGTTGCTGATAATCTGGCATTGGCATTTACCCGAAATGCGTTGTCTTATAATTCTAATCGTTGTTCAGTTGTGTTCAATGTGGGTGACATTGTTTGGAGGCGTAATTTTGCTCGTTCACACGCAGGCAATTACGTCACTAACAAGTTCGCTCCTCGTTTTGTTAAGGCTAGAGTGTTACGGCGTATTTCTCGTCAAGTTTACGAACTTGTTGATGTTAATAGTCAACACGTCGGCACATACCATGTTAAGGATATTTTAAAATAACTATATTCTTAATCTATTTGGCCTTCGGTTTTTTTTTCTCTGTGTGTATACTGTTTATTAGGATTTTGGAATTTTTTATTTTTTCAAAATTCTAAAAACCCACTGTCGGTCACTTTTTAATTACGGACCTATTAGGCATAGAGTTATAATTTTCCCTCAATGTTCAATTTCAAAATTCTAAAAACCCACTGTCGGTCACTCTTTAATTTCGGACCTATTTGGCATAATGATTTTATTTTCTCACTAGTGTTTTATTTTTCTCCTTACAAGTCCCATTTTCCTTACTGCATATATTTCCCGCACGGTTTTTTTTTATATAACCACACGTTTTTCCCCGGGAGGTTTTGTTATTGCGCGTTTTCCCCGCGTATTTTTTTCTCTCCCGGTCCTGGTCAGACTTGAGACCCATCGTTTGGTCGAAAGTCGGACTGCGTGTGGAACGTCAGACTCGAGACCCTGGTTTTGTCGACAGTCGGACATTTTTTACGTGCGGAAGCTTTACTTTTGCTTTTCGAAATATATGTGGAGGTTTATGATGATTTGGATTTAGTTTATTCTAATATTTTCTAAATTCTATAAACCCATTGTCGGTATTTTTTATTTGGTTTAATTTGATTTGATGTCAGTAACATAATACCTCATTTGTATTAGTCGGTTAAATTTATTAGGTTCAGCCTTAACATTTGACGTTACACCTTTTTACGTGTTGACATAATATTTTGACGGCCATAATTTTTGTTGTCAGTGATCACACCTGTCTTCTTTTTTCTTAAGTGTGAGTTGACAGTTACTTTGGCGGTCAGTGTTGTCATAGAGTTTTTTTTTTTTTTTTTTTTTTTTTTCTTCTGGCTCCGCACGGTTTGTGCATTAGGCCAATGTCAAGTTTTTGAGTTTTTATTTTGTAAAAGGTAGGGAAACGTAAATATAATTAAATTAATAAGGGAATTAACGGAATTTGGAAAAGGAATATTATAGGATCAGTATTTACAACAGTTACGAATACAATTAAATAGCGCTATATCTAAAATAATTAAAGGAGAAAATTTACAACTTAATATTATTTAATGTGATGAATGAAACTATACATTTATATACAGGAAAACTATTTGTACATAACAAAGAAAGTAAGGAAGTAGGAAAAGGAATACGAAGGGATGTGAGGTCACTGATAAAAGAGGAATGATCATAAAGAGGACAGGAGAAAAAGATATGATTTAGATCGCCTACGTCTGTGCCACATTCGCAATTAGGGTCGCCGATGATATGAAGTTTGGCAAGATGGGCTGGGGAGCAAACATGACCCAGCCTCATCCGTATAAGAATGGATGTCTCCATCTTACCAAACTTCATCTTTCCGAACCACGCTTTTTCTTGAATGTCAGGTTGAATTAAAGAAAAGTAATGTCCTTTCGATTTGCTGCTTGTATCCCACGCTACCTTCCAGGTGTCTCGTAAAAAAGTTTTTGGTAAGGTCATGAGATCAGAACTAAAGTTTGTATAAGGTGATAAATCACCACACTGCACCGCGTCACCGGCAAGTTTATCGGCCTCCTCATTGCCATGTATTCCAGCGTGACCCGGTATCCAAACAAATTTCAATGCATTACCCTCTGAGATAGTTCTACACGCCAAATCTCTAACCAAACAAACAACAGGATTCTGGGACTTATGAAATAAAGGAGATTTGCCAATGGCTTGAAGAGCACTTTGGGAATCTGAAAAAATTATAGCTTTTTTTAATTTAACAACACGGAAATATTCAATGGCTTTTAAAATGCCAAAACATTCCCCGGTAAAAACAGAAGTCTCCGGAGGTAATTTTATTTTCTGCACGATTTTGTACTGTGAATGGTAAGTGCTTATCCCAACGCAATCCGTCGGAGAGCGCTTGGCTGCATCTGTGTAAATATGTTGGTACTCAGAGTGTTCATCGAGAAAATTATTAAAACTAAACTGACAATAGGGGTCAGACTTACTTACACAATCAAGGTTTATGTCCGGACTAAATTGCAAACTTTCATAGCTACTGTTAAATATGGGGAGTTTATTGGAATGATGAGTGGGAGAAGATAGAGACAGGGTTTTTTTGTAGCTTATAACTAAACAAGGAGCACGTTTATGAGACCAGTAATCTGAGGATTCGATATACGTCACTAAAGAGTTTAGTTTGGGAATGAGAGGATGATTTGAAAATTGAATAATCCGGAATAAATACTTATCGGAAAGGAATTGCCTCCTAAGATATAACGGGGCTTCCTCGCATTCAACTTGTAGTGCATTAATGGGGCTAGATTTCATGGCACCCGAAATAATGCGTAAAGCTTTAGATTGGATGCGGTCCAATTTATTAAATGCGGTAATGCTACCAGGGTCCAAAATAAACAGTCCATAGTCCAGAATGCTTCTGATAATAGCATTATAAATTAACTTTAAAGAAAAAGGATGTGCACCCCACCATACACCGAAAGGCATCTTAACATGTTTAAGTGTTTTTCACATTTATTAACTACATATTCACAGTGGGGAGCACAATTTAGCTTAGAGTCTAAGATTACCCCCAGATATTTAAATTTATCTTTAACCGGAATAGTTGTATTCTTAAATATAAGATTTATTAAAGGAACATTTCTCTTTCGAGTGAATAGAATGGCTGCACTTTTAGATGTGGATAAATCTAAACCATTGAGACTTAACCATGATTCTAAGGTAGTTAAAGCAGAATTGATAGCATACCTAGCTTGTTCAATAGAATGATTGGAAGAATATAATAATAAGTCATCAGCATATTGAAGAACTTTAACTTGGTTAGATATGGCCGAATCTAAATCAAAAGTGTAAATATTGTATAAAAGGGGACTGAGCACAGAACCTTGTGGGAGACCTCTCGATACTAGACGAGATACCTCCTGATCTCCAATTAACATGCTAACTGAGCGTTCAGATAAGATATTAATAATAAAGTTCGACAGGTTTAATGGAACTTTTAAAGTGTTTAATTTATTTTGTAAAACTGATAATATAACATTATCATAAGCTGCATCGATATCTAAAAAAAACTGCAATGGTAGACTGATTATTAGAAAAGGATAATCGAATATCGGATGTTAAAATACTTATACAGTCAGCGGTACTTTTACCTTTTCTAAAGCCATATTGTGATTCTGCTAATAGACCCTTGCTTTCAACATACCATTCTAGACGGTTTTTAATTAAGTGTTCTGCTAATTTCATGAGAACTGAAGACAAAACTATGGGACGATATGAAGAAACATCAGATGGTGTTTTATTTGGTTTAAGAAATGGTAACACCATTTGACGTTTCCATTTAACAGGGATGTTTCCTGTATTCATTATAGAATTAATAAGTTCTAAATAATAACAGAGTACGTCATCGTTTAAATGAGAAAAAAAGGAATATGGAATACCGTCTATACCTGGGGCAGATTCTTTAGTGTTATGGATAACAGCCTTAACTTCAGTGAGAGAGAATGGAAGATCTAACGGCTCGTGGGTGTTTTGGTTATTGATTGGAGACCGAGAAACGTTATGGTTAATAGCCTCCGGAACCCATGGCGGCGCTAATTTATTTAAAAACTCATTAGATAAAGTGTCAGGAATAGTCGAAGGGTTCTTATAAATGGACCTAAATCTACGGATATTGCTCCAAACAATAGTAGGGTGAGTATTCGGTGAAATCGACGTACAAAACTTACGCCAGCCTTCAAATTTTTTCTTTTTGAATAGTTTGCGAGTTTCTATACTTATGTTAGAAAAGATATCATAATTAATATCAGACATGTCGAGGTTATAATTGTGTTCAGCCTCATTGCGTTTTTTAATTGCTTCTGTACATTCAGAGTCCCACCAAGGAGGAGAAGGAATTGAATTAATATTGTTATTTTTTACAGGGAAAACTTCATCAGCTGCTGCAATTAATATGTGCGCCAAGGCTTCAGCACAACTATTTTCATTCCCAACAGAAATTACTGGTAAGGAAGATAACTTTCTGTCAACAATGTTTTTAAAATTGTCCCAGTCATTATTAGTTTTGTCAGGCAGTTTATGTTTTAAGTTAGATCTCCGTACTGATGTCTTTGATTTGGAAAGAGGATAAGAAATTACTATTGGAAAGTGGTCACTACCATAAGTGGAGGTTAGAGTATGCCAAGTTAATGTAGAAGCTAAGTTTGGAGAACAGATGGAAATGTCAATTGCACTTTGGTTCTGATTAGGCTCTGAGCGGCGTGTGACAGATCCTGTGTTTAAAATGCATAAGTTATGTAAGTCTATTATTTCTAGTAATTCATCCCATAACTATTTGAAATTGAACATCCCCATGATTGATGATGACAATTAAAGTCCCCTAATATTAAAAGTGGCTTAGGCAGAAATGAAATGAGATTGTTCATCTCTTGAAGTAAATGAGAAGAAGGGTGAGGAATGTAAATAGATACAAGACAGGTGTGATACAATTTTATTGCTACAACTGAAATCTCCTCACTATGAGGAGGTAATGTAATGATGGAGAATGGGATAGAATTCTTGATAAGCATAGCTACACCACCATACCCATCAGATCTATCCTCTCTTATGGTTGAATAACCATTGATTTTAAAAATATGATGAGGTTTGAGCCATGTCTCTGCTAAGGCAAAGGCAAATGGCTCAAACTTGTTTAACAGATATATAACATCACTCTTTTTGTTTACCAGACTGCGGCAGTTCCACTGAAGAATGTTTGATGTGTTGTCCATTATGAATGGATTGAGAAAAATTTAAAGAAGGGGCATCGTTGGACGGTGAAATGTTGAACTGTGACAGAAGTTTATGTAATGCAGAAAGAAAATCATTTATTGAAAAATTAGTTTCATTTTCATCCTTATTAAAATTATTAGTAATAGCACAACCATTTGATGGTTGAGGAATGTCATAATCTTTAATAATGGCATTATGAGCCTCTTTATTATAGCCTTGTGCAGATTTGGGAGGAGAACGTGGTTTGAGAAAGACAGTCTTTTTATAACTGCTAGATGCAGGTTTTATATTAGGCGAAGAGATTGATGGGATGTTGGAAAAGTTTTTGGAAGGAGAAGATAAAAGAGTATCAGCATAAGATTTAGTAACAGGGGGGTGTAATTTTGAGGCTTCTGCATATGAAATTGAGCTTTGTGCCATATGTGTTTTTATTGATTTTTGCCTGGAAAATTCTGGGCATGACTTATTGGTTGCAAAGTGGCACCCGGAACAAAGACAACAGGATGCATTTTCTGGTTCTATATCACAGCTGTCCCCAGTGTGACCTTGACCACATTTATAACAGCGAGGTTTGGACCTGCACTGAAGTTTGGTATGACCATAACGACAGCAATTAAAACATTGTACAGTAGGAAAAATATATAAATCTACAGGTAATGCATTATAGCACATGAAAATTCGTTTTGGTAACACCTGTCCATCAAAAGTTATAACCATGGACTGAGATGGTTTCCAAACGGTTGAACCATCAACTATTGTTTTAAAATTAAGTCTCCTAACTTTTAAAATCGGACCGCACCCAATGGGCACCGTAATATTCTCAATAACTTCCTCTGGAGACCACTCTGCAGGTACACCACGCACTAAACCCATTCTCGTAACATTGAAAGTTGGAATAAAAGCTTTATAATTGTAAGTGTCCAGACGTTTGTCTGTAATGAAAGAATTAGCGTCCAGAAAACTAGAGAATGCTATGGAAATTTTGTTACGGCCTATTTTTTTACACTGCCGTTAATAATACTCTGGAAGGCGTTGAATTTCAAAAATTTACCAAATGCGACTGGGTGCAGCGTGGTGCCATCATCTGGAGAAAGTTGCGTTTTTTGAACGTGTATTACATACGGCGCGCTGTCCGACTTTTCATATAGTTTTCTACCAATGTGGGTCAGAGGAACAGGCAAGGACGAAGCAGCAGGGATTGCCGAAATTGTGTTAGGATCTATACTTGTTGTTATAGTTTTTTTTTCTGACTCGGCTATTAAAGTTGTTTCTGTGCAACCACAACCCGAAGACTCGGATCCGTGTTTGCGTGTACGACGACGCTTATTACAATGTTTGCAGACATGCACACGGCTTCTTTTTAAATTACGGGTCGAAGATGACCCATCGGTTTCCATTCCCGATTCATTAGACGCAGTTATTGTGACGAAATTGCCTGCCGGGGGGACAAAGCCCCCCGGGTCAGGCGGTTCGCTCATGCTACCTACTATATAATAAATTAAAAACTTACCTACTGAAGAATATTTCTAAGAACTAACTATTAAATTAAAAATAAATGAAAATATGAGACTAAAACTAATGGTTAACTGATCCTATTCAATGAAAAATTATTTTAAAATCTTATCGCAAAAAGGACGCGTCCACCAAGCTTGAAGTTTCCCGCGCTTTTTTTCCATAGAGTTTTTATGTCGTACGGTGACAACTTGTATCCTTAGGGTATCAGTCCAACGTATCGATAAACCGGTTTTGACTTTTTTTTTTTTTTTTTACGAGTTTAACTCGAGTTCGTTTTCCGCGATGAAGATGTTTAAAGATTGTATATTAGATGGTGTTAGGGAAAGTATTTTCCACCACCAAGTTCTTTTTTCTCTCTTACTTTATTAGTCCATTAGGTTATATTAGGGTTAGTCCTTTTCGTTTTGGGATCTGGGGCTGTTCTAGGACAGTCTGTTTTGTCTTTGGTTATTCTTTAGTTAGCGAATACTGTTCGGATTAGTTAGTGGTGTAGGTGTTTGAATGAATTGAAGGAATTTTCGTTTGCGGTCGTGCTTTGGTTTTTTGCTTTGGTCGATCATGGACAGTTTAGATTTAGGCTTTGTTTTTTCTTCCTTTTCTTATTATTTTTTTGTATTGATTATAGGGTTGTCCCTTAATTTTTTTTTTTTGCTGCTTTGGGGATGATGTAGCATTACGCTACTGTTTGGCCTTTTTCATGCTCGTCAAATAAGTTCTCTTTTTGTTCGCTAGCCTTTTTTACCAAATTCTTTTTGGTCAATTTTTAAAATTGGATCGGTGCTGTTTGGAGAAAAGAAATGACTGATTTTTTTCTTGTCACTTACTGCTTGGAGTTGATGGACAAAAGGTCTTTTTTTCCTGTGAATTTTATTGAATCTATTGTTGATTTCTGAATAAGTCAGTTCACTCAGTTGTTCAAATAATGTATGCTCGATTCATGGTGAGCGGTTAAGAGCACGTATTTTCATGATTTAAAGAAAATTGAAGAAATTGGCTGGATATTATAATGGATGGATAACCAATATACCGCATAGAAGTGCAGGTATTTCTCGTATTTTTTTCCCCTTGTGTCGTGATTTTGCGAAACAAGTGATAAATTAAGATCCAGTTTGCCATAAGTCATGATTTACTGATTTACGGAAGAATAATCTGACTGTTGCTGTAACTAACCCATGTAAGCAGTCAACTAACACTAATATTCGGTTCTCGGACCGCATTTAAATATCACCCATAAAAATTTGAAGACATTATCCACGGAGGCGCCACAAGGCGCATTTGAAATAACTGCTGTGTAAACTCCTGCTCCAGGATCTTTTGGGACATTAATTTTATAAATTGTGTCAATTACCAGTGTTGTTTTAGAATTAATGTACCTATTAGGGATTTATATTTTAAAAAGTCTGTGTTTCACCTGTCATTTTTCATGAGAACCCTGATAAGTTTTTAAGTTGCTGTTGTAAACGGCAAAAGCATGCTTTTGACTGTAGCTTAGACAACGTAAAGTAAGGAATTCTACTCATAAATTATTTCATGAAAAAGTGTTAGGTAAAGTTAGGAACACACTGTATCTTTTCTTTATTCTTCTTAAAAAAATCTGTTAATTTAATTTATAGCATCATCATTCCCTTTTGTAGCATCAATATCCAATGTAAGTGTTTTATACTAACCAATTTTACCTTTACATTTATTTTCGGTCTGAAGTTCTTTTTATATATTTTTTACAGACCTCTATCTTATTTTATTTTTATTTTGATGAATTTGTGATTACCTGTTTTGTGTAATAAATTTTATTTTCAAAGTGTAAGTATTTTTTTTATTTCTTACACATCTTATAGCGTAGCAAACATATATTATTTTGCATTTTTCCGCTATACTACCTATACTTGACAGAGCTGTATACCGTAATTACAGGCACATGAGTTAAGTCTACCTCTGTCTCTGGATCGGCAAACGCAACTGCGGCGGTAACCACTTCACATAAAATCGACTGCCGCAACGAACAGTATCGAATCTGCAAAATCTTAAAAAAAATGTTTTACTACCAATTGTTACAGTAAATAAGATACTATTTAGTCCATTTCTTTTTTTTTCGAAAAACGTACTATTTGACCTATTTTTGAATTGAACAATATCGATACTTCAGCTATTGAGCAAAGAACAGAATCGTACGTGGTAGTTACGATACTGTTTCACGCAGCGACACGCGCGCGCTGTGCGAAACTGCCAGAATCGTCAGTGTTCTCCGTGATTTAAAGGAAGGAGGACGCGTGGTTAACTAGTAAAACTATCGAAACTGGTATATTCGATAGTATTATAGGTATATGTGTTTCCGACAAATATTGTAAGTGGCTGTTTCGATAGTATTCGTGTACAACTTTTGTTTAATAACTATCGAAAGTGGTTAATTCAATAGTATTCTAGGTATATGTGTTTCCTACAAATATTGTAAGTAACTGTTTCGATAGTATTTGTGTTCATTAACAGTCAGCGAAAGATCGAGAATAGCTCTTTTGGTAGTATAGTTTGAAAATAATTATGTAATGGATCCTACCGTTACAAGTTTAACGCAGTATACTTGTTTAATTGGCAGATTCGATAATAGACAAGTGTAAAACTGTAACACCATTACTAAGACTTTTCTGTAGATCTGTCGGTTTGTTTGTCTGTCTGACTGGCCGTTTGTCACCAGACTGTATTTCATGAACCGTGATAGTTAGACAACTGACATGTTCACAGATGATGTATTTAGAAAGTAATGAATATTTAAGGGCCTCCCATACAACATACGTGTTTTTTTTGCTATTGTACTTTTGTACATGGCTGGATTTTTATTTACTCATTTATTTTGATTTCATTTTCAAAGTTGGGAAATATAATTATGTTTTCTTTTGTTATAGTATCCCTTGTACACTACAATTACTATACCCAAGAGGAATAGAGAATTTTAAATAAAACTTATGATGATATTTTCGGTGTCAGTCTGGCAGATGACTCCAATAATATGATACTTGGCAGTGATGAAGTCACACCAATGCCATTACCCTTTTCAGGACAAGAATTCAGCTTCACATCCTCACTAACTAAAGACTCTGGGGGCCTACCACAAGCTCTTATAGCAGTATTACTTTGATATTACTTTCAGTGGGAAAGAGACGGCGCTAGACAAGTCTATTTTATTTTATTGAAGAGTTTACTAACAATGACTGTAACATAAGTACAATAAATGCCGTCACTGCCCTTGGGACAAGACCGTCCGATTGAAATATCTCCATTGATTACTCAAGACCCTGTCGAGACTGTTAGTGAAAAAAATACTACAGTTTCGCCTTCTAACAGACAATATTGTGTCAATGAATAACGGTTCCCATGAACTGAAGACACTGAAAACATCCCAACAATAAGTTTATTAATTTCGATATCTGACACTGAGAATCCTCATACTCCTAATTCATCCTACACTAAAACGTCTACACGTAAACGTAAAGTTACATAAAAAACCGATCCTGGTCTTAATCGAAAACGTCACATTAATAAATAGACTGCAGCTCGTAGGAAATTGTTAACAAATTCTGGCAAACAGTATATTTCTAAAAAAGGGAAGACCATACCAGCTAAAACCATAAAACCACCATGCCCTTGGACCTGTAAGCTGAAATGCACCAACTATTTCACGGAAGACATTCGAATAACTATTTTTGAAGAATTTAAAAAATTATCGGATCACACTAAACAATAGGAGTATATAAATAAGTTTACTAAACAAATTGAAAAAAAAAATTACTACAAAATATTACTTAACTTTACCTACAATTTTATTTAATAAGACTAAAAATAAATTAAAGATTGCCATGTTGCTCTAATTACGGGTATCATCTATACTAATAATATATAATACATATTAATATTATAAAGCGGAAGAGTTTGTTTGTTTGTTTTAACGCGCTAATCTCAGGAACCCTTGGTTCAATTTGAAAAAATATTTTTTGTTGGATAGTCCATTTATAGAGGAAGGCTTTAGGCTATTTAACATCACGGTACGACCTACGGGAGCGAAGAAGTAAACGAAGATGCGGGTGAAACCGCGGGGGCAGCTAGTTTGAAATAAAATTAGTAGGAGTAAGACTCATCTGATCTCATAACAGATAAGTAGCTAAAAATTATAATGACAATGGTGATAAATTGATTTGTTTTAGTTTCTTTTATCTGAACTTAGTTTTAAAGCGAATAAAATTTTATATTGATTACGAAAGTGTTGTTTGGTTTTAATACATATTATTTATTTTCCAAAACACAACTATTCAATCTATCAAACTATCTAAAAACAGTATCGAAACTGTTTTATTTTCTATTTTTGAATAAATTTATCAAATAATAGTATCGAAATTGGTAGATTCGATATTGAGTAAAATTTTATCAACCTTGAACACTATCGAATCTACCACTTTCGATAAAATTCTAGCTTATTCTTACGGGGTAAACGATCGAAACTGAAATATCTATAAAAATGAGTTAAATAGTTATGATTGTGCTTATATTAAAAAGAAGCACATAAAATCACCTATAATATTGAGGTATAACTTTTACTATATCATTAAAAAATATTATTCTAAGTCCAAATATAACTTTAAACCTTTCTACTGTAAAGTACGTGTTTTGCAGTTTCGATACTGTACGTTGCGGCAGTCGAAATTAGCTGTACCATCTAGTGATAAAAAAAATGTCTAAAAGACTTGCTGATTTTTTGTATTCTTTTGAAACCTGTCAGATTTGTCATTGACCCCCAAACGAAAGGAAGCTCGGATTAGTTTCGTTCTTAAAAGAAAAAAAAATGCAATAACTCAAAATTCACCTCAGTGCGCTACCCTTTTAATGTCCACAAACCCAAATCCCTATTATAAATGGACTCGAGAAGTGGATTGCGGGCGTTCAATGTGTTGAAATATAATAAAATAGAAGACCAGCTTAGTGTATATTCACAACTATATTTATGCTCTATGTTTGTAAGTAGTTTAAAATGAATCATCTGAAAGTAAATTGTAAGCATTCTAAAAATATTTTTTTGGAGTTTATGTAATAGTGTATGTTTTTTTCTTTGTATGCAATAAAAAATCTGAATATATAAGCTTGCTAGAACAAGCATATTTTAAATTTATTAAATATCTTCAACGAATAAAATCGGTTTCTCAGATCCATATTTATTACGAGACCGGAAAAATTAATGTTTTTATTCATCTCTTATAAGCATCATTACGGCATTACTTGTCTGTCGCATAATTATTGTAATACTAAGTTATTGTTTTTTTGTTCATTCATCCTTTAACGTTGATTTCTTATGTCAATTATACTGCCAAATTATTGGGTATAATGTCTTCAGGACATTGACCTTTTTGTTTCAAATAAACGTCTGGAAAAAAAGAAAATAGTAACGATTAATTAAAATATTGTTTCATCATGCTCCTAGCTTTTTTCCCATTGCATTCCAATATTTTACATGAAGCTGAGAGAAGGCATGTGGAATAAACTTAAGAAAGTACATATATGTATATGAATATAAAAAGTCACATTCACGTAATTATTGTATTGATGAAATAGTCTAAAGAAAAGTTCTCCCTAATTCCAAAAAAACAAAGAATACTCTTTGCTAATAATAACCTAATGTTCTAAGTATTTAAAATAATAAGATTCGCTGTAAATAGCATTCACAAAAGCGTGTCTGTGGCTAATAATGAATTTTATTATCATAATTTAGAGGATGTTATAAATTGCGTAAGCACCCTTACCTACGCCACATTTTTGGGCACAGTCAAATTTTCCCGAATTAATGTATGTCACGTTATCTGTACCACATATTGGATCATATTCTGACGTTGTTGGGCAGTCTTGGACGCATTTCTTTCGAGTTGCTGCGGCCGTACTGAAACAGAAAGAAAAATCATTATTTTAAATGCACTGTCCGCCAATGTATGTACCATTTTATGTACGTTACACAAATAAAGGCTTAGGTTGTTTATTTCTATAAGAGCTTGTCATTAGGAACGTTATTTCCCTATATTTATTAAAAAATACTTTTTTGTAATGTCAAATAATATTCTTAACCGCAGGTTATTATTTCAACAATAGGTATAACACATTTACCATTGTCTCATTAATGGGGTTTAGGCAATACCGAAATTCCACTTAGAGCAACTTAATTACAAATTAATGATGATGTCAATTTACCTGTTATCAAGTACTGCTTGACCGGGCGTTGAGGTTGTCGGTGGCACAAGCACCGGTTTTCCTAGAATAGCCGCCGTGTCGTTAGGGATATTTACTGGATTGTTGGGTAATTGAGGCTGGTTTTGAAGTACATTATTGAAATTTTCAGACGGATTTACAGACGGATTTGGATAAACATTTCCTGATCCTGCTTGATTAGAATTTCCTTCATTGGTATACTGAATAGATGATGGATCTTCCACTTGATTGTTCGAAGGAAACTGTATATTAGTATTAGGGTTATTGCTTGAAGGATAATTTTGTAAATTGCCAGGTGGTGCTGAGCCTGGTCTATAATTTTGACTTGGTTGAGGATAGTATTGATTGGGCGGATATCCATATGGCCCCCCAGGAAAATGTATATTAGAATCAGGCAAATTTCCTAAATTATCAGGCCGAAAGTTGGGATTCATTGGATTTGGTCTGAAATTGAGATTGCCAGGAAAAGATCCTTGAGCAGGGTATTGGTTGCCTTGTGGAGGGTATTGGAATGGTTGCCCTGGATAAACCTGCCCGGGAACTGGTCGGTTAAAATAGCCGCCTTGATTTGTTGGCCGTCCGCCATTTTGATTTAAATTGCCTATGTCATCTGGATACATTAAAGATCCATCATCAGGTCGACTAGGATATGATGGTTGCTGATAATTTGGATTATTCGGATATGGGATATTGTTGCCTCCCTGGTATGGGTAGCCGCCTTGGTTTGGGAAGCCTCCCTGAACTGGCCTATTGTTTGGATTAGGATAGTATGGCCGCTGATAGTTTGGGTTTGGATTCATGCTGTCACCCTGATACGGATAGCCCTGTGGTGGATAGCCTTGTTGATTAGGGTAACCTTGAATGGGTCTATTTTGGAAATTGCCTTGATTTGGGTTATAACCCTGTTGAGGTCGTCGCATATTATTATTCTGAAAAGAAGATAAGTCACCGCTGAGGTAGGTATACATATTCCAACACGACATTGGTGTTTATTATTTCCAAAAGCATTTTTTATTTGCTAAACAAATGCAAACATTGAACAATAATCCATAAACAACAATTTACTTTACTTATAACTTCAACTTATCTATTACTTAAAAAATAGAGCTGCTTGGGTAGATAATTAATTAAATACTTTAATAAATAAACTTTACCTGATTTCCGAAAGGGAAAAAGGAATTCGTCGGATAATTACTTGTCGGATTTCCAAATCTTCCCGAGCCAAAGTTTGGGAATCCCATGGCGCCGACATCGGAAAATCTCGGCGGTACCGAACTTGGTGGACTGCCTTGATTACTACTTGTGTTGGGAACTTGTTGTGCTACAAGTAATTTGATAAACACTAGAAGAAATATGTCAATGTTAGGTCCTTTTATCATCATACAAATGAACTAAAACGTACTCTTATATACAGAATGGAAAGTTACATTGGGCCCTGAAAGAAAGCTACCTTTAATCGTTAACATAGATTATTTTACTAAAAGGAAAAATCCTTTATTTTTAAAAAGGAACAAAACTGCATTTACTCTTTTTATCATTTATTAGTTAAATGATAAAACGGGTAACTGCAGTTTTGTTCCTTTTTTATTTTATTTATACACGTGACATAATTTTACATGTAATTGATTAATTATTCATAAACACTGGATGTTACTGCTTTACTTACTTAAACTTAGGACTAGGTAACTTGATATGTTCTTCCTTTGATCAATCATTTTTATTTCTCGTCTCTCTTTCAGATTAACACAATTTTATACACGATTGTAAACACCAAAGTATGCACTTTAGAAATTTTTAAATTTATTGTTCCGGGATACAACTTTAATCTCAATTCACACTGTATTCATTTAGATGCGTGTAACCGTACTAACTTATTACCAACTCGAAACAAACGATATCAGTCGATACCTCTTGGCTTATAATAACTACGGAATCGACTCTAATCATTGGTCATTCATTAATTCGGTAACTATAAGTTAATGACGATTGATGGGAATTCCACACATTAACAAAATATTTCCTAAGGTAAAGTTTCGTCATGTGGAAATCAGGAACTTAACTGAGTTATTCTGCTACTAAATAATTTGACATAATATCTAACTCTTAAAATAAAGCAATCAACATAAATAAAAACGTACTTTTATTTTTATAATAATAACTTTCATAACTTATAATCACGACTATAGCAAATAAAAGAGTTCATCTTGATAAAACACGTTTAAGATGGGTCTTAGACGTGTTTCACCAAGATGAATTAAATAACTATGTAGTGACTATTGTTTTCTTTCTGTATTGGTTTTATTAGCTGTAAGTCCTCCATGTAATAATTAAATAAATAAATAAATAAATAAATAAGAAAAATAAAAAAATATCGCATTCAAATCGATTCAGCCGTTTAAGAGCTACGGTGCCAAAGACAGAACGGTGAAACTGTTGTTAGAACAATGTAACTATTGGTTATTCTATGATTATTTACTTTGTTCTATCAACACTCCTTTTTTTTCATCGGGAGTTAAAAATACAACAAACTAGCAAGAGTGTTGTATGTTCTGGTGGTAAGTCTTAGGTCTGAGCAGATTATACATAATTTCTCGTGAAATTTTGATTCCCATTCACAGCTTTCAAAAAAAAATTAACACCAATATAGATTTTGATGCCGATCATGCATGTTTCTAAATTTTCTCATATATTGACCTACTAGCTTCTGCCCGCGGCTTCGCTCGCGTAAGAAAGAGACAAAAAGTAGCCTATGTTACTCTCCATCCCTTCAACTATCTCCACTTAAAAAAACACGTCAATCCGTCGCTCCGTTTTGCCGTGAAAGAAAGACAAACAGACAGACAGACAGGCAGACAGACAGACAGACAGACACACTTTCCCATTTATAATATTAGTATGGATAACCGTTGCGGCGTTGCCTATAACCTCTACTGCATCAACCTATCTAATTTAAACCTTTCGACGACCAAGCGTATTAAATAATCATTATCATTGATGCAAAAAAAAAAACAAACCATAACAATATGATTTGATTTTTTTAATATTTTAATACTTTTTCTAGTTTTTCAATAAAACGCGTTTTATAATTAGGCCTCTATAATGGTGGCGATTCTCTTAATAATATTGAAGTTATTCCATATCGGACGTAAAAACCAAGTTTCTGATTTTGACTATAATTTATAACTCTAGCTAATATTTTTATAAATATATTTAATTTTTTAACCCGTTGACCGATTTAAAAATATAACAATAGTTTAAACAAACTTTGCACCCGTGTGCAAACTTAGACGCTTGACGGGATGGCAATCCATACTAATATTATAAATGGGAAAGTGAAAGTGTGTCTGTCTGTCTGTCTGTCTGTTTGTCTTTCTTTCACGGCAAAACGGAGCGACGAATTGACGTGATTTTTTAAGTGGAGATAGTTGAAGGGATGGAGAGTAACATAGGCTACTTTTTGTCTCTTTCTAACGCGAGCGAAGCCGCGGGCAGAAGCTAGTTACCTATAATTTATATCGCGTATGCATATATTTAGTAAGTAAATGTTGAAATGATGCCATAAGTATATTTATTTCATACTACCCTTTTTTTTGGTGTGTGGGAAATGATCAAATGACTGCTCCCGTCCTGGGTGCGGTGGGAGGGCGTGTCAGACTTTTACTGACTAAAACCCACTCATGTTCCTTCGATTGCCCTTTATGTTCCAGGGTCACGGTAACTATTATAAACATTCCGCAACCCCCGAGGCGTGGCCCTGTTAGGCCCCTTCCTGTGCTGACTCCTTCTCTTTGAGGCGCGCGTGGAACACTAACGCGCTGTCGACGCGGTCCTGGTCCCAGCCGGGCGGCGAGCTACCCATCGCTCGCCATCCGCAGAACCGCGCCTACGGTGGCCGGTAGTCGTCTTGCGACTCTCGACGTCTTCGCCTGGGTCTTAGTCTGGGGCGAGAGGCTCGTCGGCAGGGCGGCAGGCATCGGTAGGCAGAAGGAGGCGACGGCATCCCATTCCGTCTCGCACCGCAGCATGGCCTGAACCAGCGCCGGGCGCGAGAGGTCACCGCCGCCGATCGCCTCTACGAGGACACGTCGATGGTGCGCCCATGCGCGGGTTTCATACTACCCTCATAAAATATTTTTGTATTCTTATTCTTTTTTTAAATTTAAACACAATGTATAAAAAATCAATATCAATAGTACAAAATGTTGATAATTTCTGCTAAGGTTACGAAACTTGCTTAGCTTATTATCAGACATTTTCATCAATTTATTTAATTAATTAATTAAAAAACTTTATGCACATGTACAAAAACAATGCACAACGGCGGACTTAATGCCTGGGCATTATCTACCAGTCTACCTTAGTCTACCTTAATTTATGTGCAAAGATTCCTGAATATTCACTTTTTAAATGCACTATACAACTGACAAATGTCGCAATCAACAGTAAAATACACTAATGACCATATTTACAATTTATCCTATGTACAGTACCGGTGGGCACGCTTAGCGTGACCATTAATTTCTTCTTGTAGTGCCAGTCACACGGTTCACCGCGATTTGTAGGCGGCATCGCTAAGGACAAGGTAAAAACCACGGCGGCAGTGAAAGTGTTAAGCGCTCATTTATCAAGAAAGGCTAACCCCTATATACCTACTCAGAGCACATTATTATATAGGAACTACTAGCTCTTGCCCGCGGCTTCGCTCGCGTTAGAAAGAGACAAAAAGTAGCCTATGTTCAAAAAATCACGTCAATTCATCGCTCCGTTTTGCCGTGAAAGAAAGACAAACAGACAGACAGACACACTTTCCCATTTATAATATTAGTATGGATATGTCGCAGTCATCTGGTTGAATCAGCTATTTAATTGTATGGCTAGCGCGTTAACTGAATAGCGACATTTAATTGAATGACTAGGCCGAACGTTGATTGAACAAGAGTCGCTCAACGTCCAACTAGATAGCGGATTGAAACATAGCTCTTTCAACAGAGCGGACGTAAAATCAGTCAGGTGATTGAAATTTAGTTCATTTTTTTCCCACTGCGGCGTTAGTAGTCACCAAAACAAATATGGCGTAAAACAGCTTGTGTAGATAGCACTGTCTTGATATTTTTTTGACAAAATTTATATTAAAGTGACTTATTAGTAATAAAATAGCGTGACCTTCAAATAAGATTTATTTTGTTTTAGCTTCAAAACGTATTTACGGTCTATAGTCACTCTAAGATTCGGTTAACAAGTTAATTCCGCTACTTGATCACAGATGGCGCTATTCTCAGAGGTCGCAATTATCAACTTAACTGCATTGTACATACGGCTGACATTTGCGTGATCGGTCGAATTCAGCTCCTACTCGGTCAAGGTTGCACCACGTAGCATATTATAATTCTTTATCGATATCGATAGATACCCGATATTTTGATCAATTAGCATAAATAAGACTTCTTGCGAGTACTTACATTTATTTATTTGGTACACAAACCGCTGTTTAATTTAAAACAATAATTAATAGATAATTATAGATAGACAGGTAAATTTAAAATAAAATAAAAGTGCTGGTATACTTGTATATTTAAATTTTACACAATTACTGCAACGTTATGAATAATGTATTTATTGCCCTTGAAATAAAATATATTAATTGTTAGGTTTCTTATTAACTTTCGCATTATTTGATTTATCGCCACTTCTTTTCGAAAAACTTTTAAGTAAACACAAATTATTCTTTGTATCGATATCAATCGACAAATTCAATATTCGACTTGACCACATCACTACTTGAGTAGCGCAGTTGTACTATTGTAATAAATCAATCCAAAATAAACTTTCTCGTAATGGAATAAGGTTGATTTTGACTAACTGTTCTATTAAATATTAGTAAATTGAAACAAAATAAGATTTTTATTGGAAAACAGTGAAAATCATACATAACGATAATACGAAATACCTCCATTTTTAAGATTTATTCTCCTACTATCATTTTTGCTCTCTAAAACGTAACAATACGGCATAGCTAGGGAAATATGAATTTGTGGCGAGACAAGCAACTCGTCGCGATGTCAGAACGCGACTGGTATGGTATCGGTTAAGAGTTACAAGGTTACAACGCTTAATTGTGCCACGCGTGCCACGCCTACTTAGCACTTCCACTGTTTTCAAAGTCGGCTATATCCCATTCAACGACAACGCTAAATGACGTTCAGTCAAGACGTTGAACGTTACATTAAACAACTTGACGAATTGTCCTTTAGTCATTCAATTAAATGTCGCTATTCAGTTAACACGCTAGCTATACAATCAAATGGCTGATTCAACCAGATGACTGCGACAGATATACACGCTGTAATCCACGTGAGCCGAGCAGTCACCAATGACGTGTTTCTTACTGGGCTTAGTGGTGACATCTATCGCCCACCATGGCAACTACATAGAACTGACAACCTACATCGCAACTAGAGCATTCTTTTATCCATACTCCATAGCGGTCCTTGAAATATTAATTGTAAGCAAATTCAGACACCCAAAACGCAAATCCTGAAAATGCAAATTTATAAATGATTCGAGCACTCAGCAAAAGAAATTGAATTTCATTTAAAATTGTCTGGTTATTTTTATCTGTGGTCGCTGAAGCCAGAAAGTTCTTTCTATGGAAATAGTATGTACAAAACAGAACAAAATCTTCCGGCTCTCTTCCTCGTTCCCCCGTTCCCCGATCTGATCCATTCTTTCTGATAGCCACCGACCAACCGACGGCCGAGTACAAGTGTCAATTTTTTTGTTTTATACGATCCTTGCAGATTGCCAGTGCGGTATTCTTCATTTTCATAAATAGTGAGAAAATTATTATCATTTTACAATACTTACTGTTATATGTTTTACAATCAAATCGATAATAATGTTTTTGTGACATGTTGTGTTAATTATTCATTTTGCCGGCAGCATTACAGTGACAATCAAGAAAAATGAATTGCCCGTTCAACGAGGAGCAACTGAATCAGTTAAAAGTATTCGTCGAATTTTGCAAAGGAGAACCGCAAATAATAAACCATCCCAAATTAGCTTTCTTCAAAGAATACCTAGTTGCTCTGGGGGTTACAATTCCGGGCCCAACGCCTAGTGCTAAGAACTTTACACCTTCTGGTGATAAGTAAGTAATAGCAAACGAATAAAATGTTAAATTTACCTAAAAAATTATTGAAGCCACTGTAGACAATCAACACAAGGGCTAAAATCAAGCCAGATTACTAACCTATCAATTGATTTTCTAAATTCATAGAATATCAAAATTAAGATATGCTACTAACTCACTTGTGTTGGATCATACAACATCCACATCATGAGAGTATAGCTGAGGAAGCATTCCACAAAACAAAAAGTTTCTAATATGCATTCAAAGTTTCAGCAATGCATCAAACACAAATACTGAAGATACCACCCCAACATCATCGGGAGAGGAATCAGAAGAAGATTCTAATGTGGAGCTCAATCTGGAAGGTAATTTTAGAAACTATAACATAAAGACTTGCAGATATGCTTTTCTCTTCGTACCATACAGTAGTAGTAGCTAGCCAACATACCAATACCATAATCTAACCATAAACTAGAGATTTCTTAGTTTCTGAGCTTATGCTTCTCTTCACCATGAAATATCCTATTTCTTACAGAAAGTAGACAATGAGTACAGTTTCAATTTTATTTTCAGAGTATTTTGCTATGTGTGATCGTGATTTTCCAGATTATTACGATTATTAATATTAATTTTTAAAGATTAGTAAATATGTTAGTGCAGATCTTTAAAGCATAGATGTAAGAAGTTGTAACATTATCAGAATGCTGTTTATATGTTTATGGGACAAGATAAATGAGTTATTTATAAAAGAACACAACAATATTCATTATTGTTATGAAGATAATAACAAACTGCCAGTGATTATATTTGATAAGTTGTTGTTAAGACCATTATATATTATAATGAAATACAAAAGTGTAAAGATTACTACAGACAGAGAAGTTCACTAAAAGTTGCTTTATAAAGAAGGATTTCTAATAAAGCTAATTTATAATTTTGTTTAATTAACTCTGAAGGATTCCTAGACACTACCTGATTACTATGAACCTTAGCTAGGTATACTCCTTATTCTTTTTTTTTACTCCTTACATCTCTTATGCTGTATTTAATGATTATGAGTTTAGAATATAACTTTTCTTAATTTACAAACAGGTGTCATAGAAGCCGATAAACTGGATGATTCTCAGATAATGGGTGATGAAACAAAAGAAGTGACAGATGAAGAACGAGACCAGTCCGATGAAAAGAGGTCTGAGGCTATGAGGGCCTTCTCTGAGCAGCAGTATGATGAGGCCATCAAACTGTACAGTGAAGCCATACAACTCAATCCTCAAAGTGCTTTACTTTTTGCTAAACGTGGACAGGTCAGTTTTAAACTAAATATTTACGCATGTAATTTTTCGCTCAAAAACCATTCTTATTTTATATTTTGGACACACACTAATGAGTATTAATACACCCTTAGGCAATACATTTTATTCCTAAAAAACAATAACTAAGCCCAAATTTTATTTAGACGTCAGAATATTTTATCATACACTATGCTCAAGACATACACTGATCATACTGGTCTCTGAAAGAAATGCTCCAGACATTCACAGTAACATGTAAAAAGCCATATTTTAAATACTGCTAAATGATGTCTTATGAAACGGCTGTTGATGTCAATCTAAACCATTTGTTTCATTTCATTTATTTAATTATCTTGTATTCTACTACTTCCGACAGGTCTATCTTAAGCAGAACAAACCAAATGCTTGCATCAAGGATTGTACTCGCGCTCTTGAACTAAACTGTGATAGCGCCGCTGCTTATAAATTCCGTGGGCGTGCTTACAGGTAAGTTTTGTAAATATAAATAATAAATAAATATTAAATATATATATATATTGAGTTATAAGTGTTGTAACAAACCCGACTTTGTTTTAAATATTGTTTTATATATATATATATATATATAAAACAAAGTCGGGTTTGTTACAACACTTAACTCAAGATCGGCTAGACCAATTTTCATGGTTTTTGGTTCGTTGGATTTGTCCCCGCCCCGAATAGCAGAATACATCTTAAAAATAATGAAAAATCGACGAGAACATAATTATAAAAGATGAATCATTTCCGCTATAGTTAATTCTAAATTCAATTAAAGATTGAAAACTTAAGAGAACAATAGTACTAGGAGCGCAGTAATGTGAAGTGAAAATGTGAGAAAATTTAAAATACTGAGATACTTAAGTACTTAAATCAATCAAAAGTACTAGGCGCGCAGTTGTGTGAAGTGGTTAATAGAAAATGTGAGCGCAATTTTAAGAAAATATATGTTTATGAACTTAAATAATATCCATCCATACTAATATTATAAATGGGAAAGTGTGTCTGTCTGTCTGTTTGTCTTTCTTTCACGGCAAAACGGAGCGACGAATTGACGTGATTTTTTAAGTGGAGATAGTTGAAGGAATGGAGAGTAACATAGGCTACTTTTTGTCTCTTTTTAACGCGAGCGAAGCCGCGGGCAAAAGCTAGTATATAAATAATTACGAAATATCTTTCACAAAAAAAGTAATAATAATTCAAGCTATTCTATGATAACTAGATAACGTTTTTACCAGATTTGTTTGTGATATGTATAATTATGTTAATTGAAATTGTGGGTTATAATACAATTGTATAAAAATATGCTAATGTAACTTTTTATTATTCTGTCCAAATTGATGAATTATTTAAACTACCACATAATTTTGTTGTTATTAAACTTCTATTCCAATGTTCTCTTCATTGATATCTTCCATCTATATAGAAAAAAAATACATTTACCAATTTTAGTGGCCATTTCCCATCCTTCTGATAATCCACCTCAAAAAATCATGCATGTTGCATTTATTAAATTGTTTTATAATCTGTACCTTTTCTTACAACAGGTTACTGGGCAAATTTGAAGAGGCATCTCACGATCTCTGTGAATCTCTTAAAATTGACTATGATGATCAAACCAATGAATGGCTGAGTGAAGTCAAACCCAATGCTGAGAAACTGCGTCAACACAAGCTTAGTGCTCAACGCAAGAAGGAAGAAAGAGAGGTAATATCTTTGTAAAAACTAGCTTTGTAACAGTAAATGTAATCCTAACTAATATTATAAATGCGATAGTAACTCTGTCTGTGTGTCTTTCTTCTTCACACCTAAACCACTAAACCAATTTGAATGAAATTTGGTACAAGTATAGTCTGGGACCCGAGAAAAGATATAGGATAGTTTTCATCCCGGAAATCCCCTGGGAACGAGAACTATTAATCCACGCGGACGATGTCGCGGGCAAAAGCTAGCTCTGCTCTTTGTATCTTTTACCGTCTTTTCTTTCTACCAGCACCATGTTGAACGTGAGTCGCACAAAAATAATAATAAGAAATTCAAAATTACAGCACCGCGAAAAGCTGCGCAGAGCTCGCAAGGCGCAGGAAGCCCGTGCTCGCGCGGCGCGTGCACAGGCCGAAGCTAACGCCCGAGCGCCCCCCACCGCCCCGTCCGGCTTCCCGCCCAGTGGAGCGGGCGGCTTCCCCGGTGCCGGCGGCTTTCCCGGCGCAGGCGGCTTCCCTGCTGGCGGCGGCGGCTTCCCCGCGGGACTCAACCCGCAGGATTTCAGCAACCTCCTGTTTGACCAGGAAATCATGTCGGCATTCCAGGTAAATCCGTACTTTAATGAATATGGTAGGTTAGTATTAATAAATAATTAAGAGAAGATATGCAAAGTTACTCCATTCAATTAAAATGCCCTAGTAAATATTCCATGTGTGTTAAAGAGTTACAGACACACATTTAAGCAACTGTCTATTTTTCGTACAGTGAGTACAGTAACTTACTTTCTGTTATTATTTTAAACTTTAGGACCCAGAGGTTGCTGCAGCATTCCAGGATGTGTCCTCCAACCCAGCTAACTTCGTAAAGTATCAAAATAACCCCAAAATCGCGGCCGTTATAGAAAAACTGCAAGCGAAACTCGGCAAAGGCGGAGCCGGCGGCTTCCCAGGTAAGTGTTTCAATTTTTATGTTGAGAGAGTGTTGGCCCACCTCTCATGTTAGTGTTTGTGGGTTCGAATCCGGGCAAGTTATATGACCTTTTCAATTCATATGTTCTTCCTAAAGTATATCTTGGATGTCACATGAAAAACGTATGTATGTAGTTTTGTTCACTTCACGAAATGTTGAAATGATCATTTTCTAATGATCAGATCTGGGCACAATATACATATTTCTTGTTACTAAACCGTTTATTGTCGCCATTGTTATATTTTAAAGTACACCATACAAATAATAATAATAATGTTCATAGGTTTCGGTGGCGCGGCACCCGGAGCAGGTGGACCGGGACCTAAAGCTCCCACAGACGACGACGTTGGTCTCGACTAGACTTACCATTTGTTATGCAATATTTGGTGTCAAATTAGAAATCAAAGTTGCATATTCTCTAGGTATATATATACAATACTATTCAACACATGTATAATATGGGGTGGGTATATTAATTATCTATGTGAAAACACGAACCCATAGCTATGTGTATTTTTCATGCATTATGATAAATTGAATTTCATAAAAAAAATCACTTTTCAATGTTGATTAAATTCTTTTTGTAAGTAAAATATAGCTGCTTGCTGCCTGTCTGCTGGGCAAAAAGTTTCTAATGAAATAATTTATTAGCAATAAAAGCAAATACATTCTTGAGAATCATCCCATACCGAGTGATTTATTCCGTTTTCAGCTTTTTACTTTAACTGCATTTATTGTAACTAGGTATTCAGATTATTTCGTTTTCGTTTTGCCATATTAATTGTACAATTTAAAGAGTCAAAATTTTAATATGGTTATAAAATTATATTTAAGGTAAAAAGGCAAATTAAAAAAAGTTGCTTTCTTAATTTTATAATTATGGCAATCAAAGAAACTAATAGTTTATTTTTATATTTTAAATACTGTAATTATGATATTAATTCGCTTTTTTCTATTATATCCAATAAAAAATTCTGCTCACTTTCACTCTCAAAATTAACCAAATATGATTATGGACTGCATAGATTAACATTTAGTTACAAAGTACAGAGGAAAACCAAATTTGTTGCACTACTTATAAAACCTTGTCCGATTGAGGAAGTTAATTTTATGTTTTAATGTTTAATAAAAGTACGTAATGGAAATAGTTGTTTTTTTTATTAGCTTTTCCCAAGAAAACATCATTATTATCATAGGCTAGCCGCACACACACAATAATATTGACAATAAAGTACGTATTGTCAATAATATTGTGTGTGTGCGGCCTGTATTGCGGTATTGTTCAGATAGAATCTAGATTATTGACAATCTTGTATTGACAATATTATTGTGTGTGTGCGGCTAGCCATAGACTCAAATATTATCCTTTATTGAATTAAAAATGTGATGGTAATGTGATTAGGGCGCCCGCCGCCGGTTCGAACCCACTACTTTTGACGGGCAAGTACAGTCAGCAAATTAGATAGGTATGCAGGGCTGTCATATAAAGGGTGTCTGGTAATTAGTGTACGATACTTAAACTCGTGATTATGCTCAAGATAACAACCAACTTTTACTATTGGAACAAAACTGAAATCGCGATAAAAAAAAAAGGCATAAGGCATTATATGCCTTTTTTTTTATCGTCGGTTCGTATTTCGGTGGCTTCTCTTCTAACAGTTAATTTGTGTTGCCACCGACGTCCGAAATTTTTGTTATTTTTGGGTTTTTAGTTTTTGAAGGCGGTTCTTTTTTTTGTTGGAAAAAGTTTTTTATTTTTTACTTTTTAATGTCGACTCCCAATGTCTGACTGTGTATTACAGTACTTGAAGAAACGCACACTTCGTCTATGTAATATACATAGACGATGTGTGCGTATCTCAAGTTTTTTGGTTCTTGGTGAATTTTTCGAGAAGCACTAAACCGATCGCCACAAAATTTATATGGGACCACTCCTGAATCATGACCTATCAAACAAAAAAAGAACCATCAAAATCCGTTAACAATTGACGGAGATATCACGTAACAAACATACAAAAAAAAACATACAGACGAAATGAGAACCTCCTCCTTTTTTGAAGACTGTTAAAAAGAAGATATTAAAAAGTTTTCTACGTCCATCCCCTGGTCCTAAGCTACCTCCCCACCAATTTTCAGCCAAATGGGTTCTGCCGTTCTTGAGTTAACGACTTTCTTTTATAAATTACTAGCTTTTGCCCGCGGCTTCGCTCGCGTTAGAAAGAAACAAAAAGTAACCTATGTTACTCTCCATCCCTTCAACTATCTCCACTTAAAAATCACGTCAATTCGTCGCTCCGTTTTGCCGTGAAAGAAAGACAAACATACAGACAGACACACTTTCCCATTTATAATATTAGTATGGATATACATTTGAAAGTTTAGCTGCAAGGGGGGCGTGGATTTTTAGTTTAAAACCTGTCTTTGATGTGGTCATGCATGCAATTTACAAAACATTTTCTTCATTTTACGTTCTTATTCGATTCACAGGAAATCATATGCGTTCAAATTTTCAACGTAATTAGTTTAGTAAATCGGTGGAGACAGACAGTGAAAATATGAGTGAGATGGAGGTGAGGAATTTGATCGAGTTATAAACATGTAAGATCTTACAAATAGACCGAGAAAAATAAATGTTACATCTTTATATACACAATTCTGCTGTGCGTGTGTATGTCATTGAACTCCGCCCGCTTTGTGGCGCCCTGGATGGTTTAGATTCACAAATCAGCCCGGCAGATGGCGCTGATTGCTTGAAAAAGCATGTGGTCTCGGAAACGGCCCTAACGAGTTCGCAGTTTGATATGTGGGGGTTTTCGGGGACGAGAAATCGATCTAGATCAGTCTTATGTCTGGGGAAGCGCATGTTTTCGAGTTTTTTCTTTCGCAATATTTCACGCATAATGTGGGCGCTAATTAGGCTATATTTATTGTAATCTTATATCTACCCGTGCGAAGCTGGGACGGGCCGCTAGTAATATAATAAACAACAATAAACACTACATTATTAACTAACTAATACGTTTATTAAATCTAAACATCATTAACTCTGCCCCATCCCAACCTTATCTTCTGTTCATGTAGTTTCAACCATGATGGCATGTTCTTAGGGAATGGTTGAGCATTAGGGAACCTAAGAGGTGGTGGAGGCGCCTTAAAGGGGTCCTCGTTTTTCAGCTTCCGTAATAAATACTCTTTGTTGATCTGCTTTGGATCTCTGTACTTATCCATGTACAGGTTGAATGGTTTTCTTCGAGGGAACCATTCTTGTGGCCTCAAATATGGTTTTGGAAAATCATACTCATAAACTGCAAAAGAAAAGAACTACATTAATTTAAAATTGACAAAATAGGACATTGAATATAAGTTGATCAGATCATAATATATATAATATAGGTTAGGACCTATTAAATCTATAAGATCGGAATCTTTATAGGATCGCTTTTTTGTCCATATGTCTGTCCGTCTGTCAAGACCCTTTATCTCGAAACCGCGTGGAGATATCAAATTAAAATAAAAAACTGTATACTCAGGTCTGCAGTCCCTTGAAGCTGTGAAATAATCAAACTTCTAAGTTCAAGCAAAACAGGAGTTATGGCCGTTTATATCCAAAAATCGTATTATTCGTATTCGTCATTGAGGGTGTGAAATCAAACTTCATTATGTATTTGCAATAGCAAGTACTTAATTTTGCCTCTTTCTAGGAATTCTTCTTCTTTCTGTATTATGGAGGTGTTTACAAACATACTCTTAATTATTATCTCTATTTCACAAATCCTGATAGTGGAACCCTGAAATATAGTTTTTTAACCCAAATTGTATATCTGCACCCAATTGCTATATGATATAGTTACCTGGCTCCTTGCTTTGCAGCACATTATGGAAGTAGTCTCTTACACTTTGATCCCAGTTGGTTTGGAAAAATGCTAGTCCTGCAGGAGTGATACTGTCCTGATACTTCTTATACCATTCTCTTGTAACAAATGTTCTGTCTTGTAGAGGTGATGATGAGGTTACTGAAATAAATTATCCATACTAATATTATAAATGTGAGAGTCACTCTTGTCAGTCTGTGTAACTTCACCCCAAAACTACTGAACCAATTTATATGAAATTTGGTACAGAGGTAGCTCATAGCCTGAGAAAGGACATAGGATAGTTTATCAAAAAATCTCATGAGAATGGGAACTAAACAGGTTAAATCTAGGTGAGATTCAATCCCATAGTCAGGATCATTAAACATTAGTGTTGTACGTAAGATGTAATGGGTTTGATTACTACTCTGGACAAATCTTTGTCATAACTGTGATTGTTTGTCGTCCAGGTATAATTTATATATAAAAAGTATGTATATATATCAATTGTCTAGTTAATATTGTCCACACTCTGCCTAGTCTGGGATCAAATGGTTGTGGGAGATGCCTATTAATATTTAATTAAGTATCTATACATATATACAGTAATACTAGATCCTATAGAGAAATATACCTTTGGTGACATCATAAGACACTTTTCCATCTTGTTTATAAAGAACAAAGGCATATCTGTGGTATCCAGTGCCTTTTAATGGAATAGGTTGCAAATATTCCACAACAGTGTCTCCTTTTTCAACAAAGTTTCCGGGAATATTGGCCACTAGCCAGTGAACATACTCTTTATCATTCTCTGTCAGGTGACCATCCAAGCTGGTAAGAGCTAGAGTCCATAATGTATCAGCATCAGATTCATAGTTAACCCTGGGATGTTCTTGTGCTTCTGTTGGCTTTATGTCATTTCCGGTATAAATTGGCAAGTATGAGCCATTTTTTAAATCATACAACACATTCAAATTAAGATATGGCACAAAATATCCTTCTCCATACAAATGTTCAAAAATTCCATAATGATCAGCAATTTGTTTTTTGTGCTGGGGTCCTAAAGTATCAAGCCACACTTTTTTAGCTTCTTCTAAGTCAATTTCTAATTTATGGTTGCGTGCAAGCTGTTCAAGGTTCTTATCCGCCTTTATATTTTTAAGATGTTCCAGTCTTGAGATACGGCTGCTCTCGGATGATTTTCTGAAAGTTTTTTTATAATTATTTTTTAATGTATCACACTTGAAGGTGTTTTTGAATCCAGTCACACAGGAGTAAAATGTTATTCTTGATAAAAATGATTTGGTATAGGTTACCAGCGAACAAGTCGTACCAACTTAGCTAGCCATCAGCCATATTCATACATTCTATACTTTTACGAACGAAATACTCTCAGTTATTAGATATACTTACATAGCTCGGGGCAAACCGATATCAATTCTGGTTGTATACAATTCATCTTTGTAATTTAGTTCATCCAAACGCTCCTTTATTGTTCGACAAAAAATAGGAGCTTTGCCTCTTATCCTATGAGCACATCTTATCTGTTGTAATTGAACATTAGCTGTCCAGGCTCCACGAAATGTATTTAACATAATTTAATTATAATTTACAAATTCGAGTTGCAAGTTACTTGAATTCGTGAGTGCAATAAATAAGTTGACTGTTGAGTGAGGTTATGTTTAATTTTTTGACATTGACATGACACTTTGACTGACAGATATCGTATCGTATTCGTCAAATTTGACAGCTAATCTTAGTGTTAACAGATATAAATTAAGAATACAAATGAGTAATAAACAGCTGCAAGTTAATACAAGAAATAAACGTGTCAAGGGTGATTGATTAAACTACACACTAGGGTTCTGTAAGAAGTAAGTTTCTTACAGTAATCACTTAAAGAGAATGGGCGGCATCCAAAATCCTTTGCTAATATAGCAAAGGATTTTGGATCTCTGAATACATAAGTAGGTACACTATTTAAGTACGTTGGTCGTGCGTGAATAGCCCAGTGGTTAAGACGCTCTCTAACGAACCTGAGGTTGTGGGTTCAAACCACCGAAAGCAGTATGAATGCAATCGGAGCAAGTAGCAATGTAAATTTTTATACTCATATGAACTTTCTAAGTTTATAGTTTATTCATCACATCACTGACACCGATTAGGAAACTTGGGTCATTATTTATACTAATATTATAAATCTGAAAATAAGAATTGTTTGTTTGGTTGGTTGCACGGAAGAGTAAGGTTGAAAGCAAATACCAGGAAAAAAAAAGTTAATTTGGATAAAAATGTATCATGTACCGCGCCGCCTTATCGTCCAGCTGATACCGTATCAGCTGGACGATAAGGCGGCGCGGCACGGCACTAACCAAAGTCACGGGTTAACTGCGGGGTCCAGCTGGTAACCAATGCTATGCCTTCTGCCTAGAGACACTTGCAGGGTGTGTTTTTTGTTAAGAGTAGGTAACCACTAAAAAAGGATTTTTGGAAATTCGAACCGGGGTGAAACCGGGACGGAAGGTTTGACATTCACACGGCCGAGGCCACGTGTGAAAGCTACTAATTAAAAAATTATGTTCTTATAATGTCATAGATAGTCAAAAGAGGAAAACCATAAGTAATTTAACATAATGACGGAAACCACAAAACACATTAATGCAACTATACCCATTTAGTTGATAACTATGTCTGACAATCTTCTGAACAATAATAAAAGTTTTGAAATCAATGCAGTCATCAATCAATCAACCATCTTTTTAATATTAGGTCAACTCCTTTTATATGTTCCAACAACCGTTTTTTATGTTAAGTAATAGGTACCCAATTTAATATTTTAGAACCTGAGCCAATTATTTACTTTGTGACCAGTACGTTCAGTTTTATATAAGCTGGCAATCAAAAAAATATCGATTAGAATTCACTGAGAAAATAGATATTGAAAAAGAATAACAAAACCTCTGTATTTAAAACTAAAACTCTGCAGAACGTTAATGCTGGTTATTTTTGTTTGATAATTCCTTTTATATACTAGCTGCCGTATGATGAATCTAACTTAGCAATAAGTACACCACATTATGTAACACGCAAAGAGTACGAATCAATACTGCTGAAGTACCTAGGTATACATACAAAATTGGAAGAAAAGTCATACCTAAGTTCATTTTTTTCAGGATCCTAGAAAGTCTAGATAGGTCTAGATTCTATTTATTTTAGTAACATCGCGTACCTACCCTGTGTGAGGAAAACGATAGCAGATAATAATGGCAGAAAAGACCAGCGATAAAAAACTAGCGCTAACAAAAAACATTTTTATTGGTTCTCTTGTTTATTTAACAGCGGTAGGTAGCTACTTATATAACATCATGAAGACAAGAACTGACAAATAATTAAAGATGAAAAATACATCTTAATGTAAATACATATAAAAAATCGAACTAAAAATGGGGAAAGTAAGTAGGTCAAAGGTATGACCTTTCGATCTCAAATCTGTATTAGTGACATCAAATTGATAACATAACGGTTGTAAATACAATATGTCTACAATATAGATAGCCATCGAGGTTTTAGGCTCTAATGAGTTATTTAATTTTCCGATGCAACATGGATGGATTACTAACCCTAGTAGTTCCGTCACAGTCACACACTCTGTACAGCGTGTTCTACGTCCGCCATCTTTTTAGTAGGTACCTACTAAAAAGACGGCTGTACCCCTGTACCAAACAATTTTATTACTAAAAGTCAGTCGCGTGCCAAAACGTGGTTTCTTTGTTGACGGAGAAACTTCTCAAATTTTAGATTTTTTATTTAACAACTAGCTGTCCCCCGCGGTTTTACCCGCGTAGTTCTTCCTGTGGGATTTTTGGGATAAAAACTACCCTATGTCATTTCTCAGGCTATGGACTATCTCTGTAACCAATTTTATTTAAATCGGTTCAGTAGTTTTGGCGTAAAAGTGAGACAGACAGACAGACAGAGTTACTTTCGCGTTTAAAATTTTAGTATGGATTTTTTAAATACCCATATCCATACTAATATTATAAATGGGAAAGTGTGTCTGTCTGTCTGTCTGTCTGTATGTTTGGCTTTCTTTCACGCCAAAACGGATCGACGAATTGACGTGATTTTTTTAAGTGGAGATAGTTGAAGGGATGGACAGTAATATATGCTACTTTTTGTCTCTTTCTAACGCGAGCGAAGCCGCGGGCAAAAGCTAGTGTAATATAACACCACGTACAACGTTCTCCTAGTTTCTTTTTTATTTGGTTGTAATTTCGTGTAACATGTAGGTACTTAGGTATAAAAGAGTTAGAAAGAGTTAGTTAAAAAAGTCACACGCAAAAAATGGGTTCCGTACTGTGTATTAATCTGAGTATTAATTAAGGTGGACAAAACACGTTTCTTGAACTACAAACTAAATGGAAAGTAGAAAAATGCTGTGTGAAATTTTCAACTCTACTATTAGGGTTTATCTATACTAATATTATAAAGAGGTATTTGTAAGTTTGTATGAAGGGGGTAATCTCTGGAACTACTGGTCAGATTTGGAAAATTCTTTCAGTGTTAGATAGCCCATTTATCGAAGAATCATCACGCTACGACCCACGGGAGCGGAGCAGTAACGAAAAATGCGGGTGAAACCGCAGGGGACAGCTAGTATTAAATATAGGCCGTTGACAGACGGACTAACGATCATCTGAAGCTGAAGCTCAGTAATAGAATCCAGATCAAATTGAAACTTTTGTGAGTTTGGTGAGTGAGTACGGAACCCTAAAAATGTTCCTAACCTTACTATTTTCTTTAGTTACCTACTGCCTGCCTACCCACGATAGGGAAAGGGGTGGGTTATGAATGCTTACAATTTTCAAACCATTTAAATATTTCTCTGAACTGATTCCTAAAATTATAACTATGTTCATTCGCAACGAATAAACTATTAAAAGCGTGTTGCTTATGGGCTACAGTGGGACGCCATTTTCTTTCTTTGTTTAAAAACTAAATAATAGGAAAAGGGTACCAACATTATAGTTCAACTCAAAATATATCTCCCTCCCTCACCATCGTGCATCGGACCGATATGCAAGCAGTGACCAATGGGGACATGAGGATCGAGGAAGAAGAGCCAAAGAGCAAGTAGGCAATATTATTTTAACGTGTATGTGTGCGTAATATTTTTGACGAGCACTCGAGCGAGCTGCGTTTGAACGAGGCTTCAATTCAATGAACAAACAAATCGTGGTCGAGTGAGTTATCAAGTAACTGGCTGGTTGTGAGATTGTTATAGCCTCCTGCCTCAAGATACTGCTTTTGTAAACGAAATCGTATAATCAATACTAATTTTGTTTCATTAAATTTATAATATAACTTACGGTTTGTGTTCAAGGCAATCAGTGTTGATATTCGTTTGCATTAAAATCGTCGCATCAGATGCGGAATATAGTAATGGCAGTGATATAGTGAATTTTACTATCTCTACATTTTAGGAGCCATTTACACATGGCGAGAAGTCACGTAGACTTTTACTACTGCGAGTGAAATGTTTCACGTACGTTGAGATAAAATATTGTGTTAATTGTTGTGGCTATAATTGATTAACGGAAATGGATAGCAAGAATATACAGAAAAATGCCATGCATAAAAGTGCAGAATTCACTTTCACTCCTCCACCTGAAGCACCCGTATTTGAACCTACACCCGAAGAATTCTTGGACCCGCTTGGATACATAGCGAAAATCCGCCCAGTTGCAGAGAAAACAGGCATCTGCAAAATAAAGCCTCCGTCGCGCTGGCAGCCACCTTTTTCATTAGACGTGGACAAATTAAAATTTGTTCCTAGGATACAGAAAGTGAATGAATTGGAAGCCATCACGCGTCTCAAACTTTTGTTCCTTGAGAAAATTTTAAAGTTTTGGGAACTTCAAGGATCGCCATTAAAAATTCCCATGATTGAAAACAAAACATTGGATTTGTATTGTCTTAAATTTTGGGTTGATGAAGAAGGCGGCTTTGAAGGCTGTAACACTCCTAAAAAATGGCGTAAGATTGCTAATGCGATGGGTTACAGTCAGCACATGGGTACTATGAATTTTCTCAGAAGTAATTATGAAAAAATATTGCTACCATATGATATATTTGAAAAAAGCAAAGCTGATATTTTGAAAACTGTTAAGAAGACTGATATCAAATTTGATGTGAAAGAAGAAGAGCCACAGATTACAGAAGTACCAATTGAAAGGATAACTGCAGCTAAGATCAAAATAGAATTTAAGGAAGAAAAACCCCACACAAGTATTAAGAAAACAAAGACAGGATCTGATATCAAATTTGATATAGATAGCTCAAAAAACAAAGTTGAAAGTGAAGAGGTAAAGCGAAACAGAGAATTGAGGAGGTTAGCTTGCTATGGACCTGGACCAAAAATGCCTGGGTTAAATGATGAAGAATTTGATATTACAAAATCAAGGAAGCGACCTCGCTATGATCTTGATCCTTTGGCAGTGTATCAGTGTGCTATTTGCCAAAAAGACCATAGGGATGATTTATTGTTAATTTGTAATGGATGTTCCGATACTTATCATACATTTTGTTTAAGACCTCCACTTAGTGTGGTACCAGATGGAGATTGGCGTTGTCCTTGTTGTATTGCTGAGGAGGTTCATAAACCAGCCGAGGCATTTGGGTTTGCCCAAGCAGAAAGAGAATACACATTGCAACAATTTGGAGAAATGGCAGATAAATTTAAATCCGACTATTTTGCCATGTCCGGGCATCTGGTTCCCACAACAGTGGCTGAAAAAGAGTTTTGGAGAATTATATCATCAGTGGAGGAAGACGTAACCGTTGAGTATGGTGCAGATCTTCACTCAATGGATCATGGATCAGGATTCCCAACAAAATCTTCAATTAATCTTTATCCTGGTGATCAAGAGTATGTTGATTCAGGATGGAATTTAAATAATCTGCCTGTTCTGGACGGGTCGGTCTTAAGATTTATTAATGCTGACATATCTGGCATGACTGTGCCTTGGATGTACGTTGGTATGTGCTTTTCCGCATTTTGCTGGCATAATGAAGACCATTGGAGTTATTCAATTAATTATTTACATTGGGGTGAGGCCAAAACTTGGTATGGAGTGCCAGGCAGCGGTGCAGAATTATTGGAAACAGCAATGAAGGCAGCAGCACCAGACCTATTTAAATCTCAGCCAGATTTATTGCACCAACTTGTAACAATAATGAATCCAAATATTTTGATGGCTGCGGGAGTACCAATTTATAGAACTGATCAGCATGCTGGAGAGTTTGTGGTAACCTTTCCAGAGCATACCATGCAGGTTTTAACCAGGGGTATAATTTTGCTGAAGCTGTTAATTTTGCCCCTCCTGATTGGCTTAAGGTTGGACGCGAGTGTATAATACATTACAAAAATCTCAAAAGGTTTTGTGTATTCTCCCATGATGAATTGATTTGTAAAATGGCATTGGAAGGGGATCGTTTAGATTTGGAGACTGCACTGGAAACACAAAAAGAATTAGTGAAAGCTACAGAAGAAGAAGGTTCTTTGAGAGCATTAATTGCTAAGAAAGGTTTGAAGAGTGTGCGCAGGACTGCATTTGAGTTACTTGGTGATGATGAACGACTATGTGAAGTGTGTAAAACAACATGTTTCCTGTCTTCAGTGGCATGTAGTGATTGTAAACACATGGTTTGTTTGCAGCATGCAGATGACTTATGTCAATGCCCCTTAGAGAAAAAGACACTGAACTACCGTTACGATATGGATGAGCTGCATATTATGCTGCAGACTATAGATTTTAGAGTCAACAGTTTTGACAAGTGGATGACTGAAACAAAGAACATATTACTTCCCACTGCTCCTGACATTGGGAGACTTCAAAAGTTAAAACTTTTAATAGATGAGGCAGATGAACTCAAAATACCAAAGTGTGCATTGTTGACACAATTAAAGGAAGAATATACAAAAGCTACAGAAAATGTTGAACCAATAGTTATAGAATTAGATGATGATTAAATTAGGATCAGACTGGTTTAGTACAAAACAAAAATAATTAAGATCCATTTTATTTTGTATATTATGTAACTACCTACTTATTACTACTTTCAGATAAATATGTAATGGTTAGAATAAGTAACAAAGGTACCTATGTTCTTATCTCATTTTTGTTCTCATCACAATTTATATAGGGCAGCTTTCTAGTTCAGTACCTACACTAGATTATTAGTGATATCTGTAAATTAAAAGTTCAAGCAGTTATGCACATCATTTTTAATTCATATGATAACTTGATGTTAAATAAGTTAACATAAATGTTGTTGCTTGGAGAAATAATACGAAATGAACATTCTTTTAAAATAAAAATACTTCTATGTATATTTGAGACCTGTGACTAGGGTATTTTACTAAGTAAGTAATTAGGTAAATATCGCAGATTTTCCATTTCTTGTCGAAGTTGGTATGTCGTGTCGTAATTGTAGTGATTTCCCACCGTATCATAATAAATTAGTTTCTTTTAGTTTGAAATAAGTATCTAAATATTATTATTTTCTGTTAGATATGCAAAATCAACAATTAATGATAATTTATGAGTCAATCATTTGGGAGTTAGATTATAGATATTATATATTATGCTAAATTCAAGTATTTATGCACCTAAAATATAAAAATAAGTGCATGTAAAATTGAGACAAATACCTACCCCTAGATACCCAAGCAGGCATTAAGCATAATTGTTATTTGAAATCGTAAAAAAACCATTAAAATAATTACCATTTTGTTAAAAATACTAATAAATAAATAAAAAATAGGTAGGCACATTCATGAATGGATTTATAATTTGAATTAAAAATTGTAAGTCCCCAGCTGAGTTACTATAGGCTGTGTTGATCTCAATATACAAACAGCATTATAAATATGTAATTAACCTTTAATTCTTAGCCTTATATACTTGCAGTATGGTTATTTTTTTTTATATATTTATGATGTTGACAGTACTGTACTGAAAAATTTATAAATGATAGCCTACACATTAAAACAATAGTTAATAGGGTTGGTCATTGATAAATATGTGCGTTTATCAATTTAATCAATAAGCATAGAAATAATCATAAATTGTTGCAGTGATTAGGTAGGTACGCACTATGTGCAACAGCTAAGTAGTTATTTTGCTTTCTTAAGTTTCCCGCACATTTCGTGAGGGTTACGGATATCATAATGTCTCTTCCATGGATATTGATTACACTTGTTAACTTGAGGGTTATTCGATTAAGCCTTCTTTTATAATAATAGTGTTTGAGTATGCATGAAAATTGTATCACATACTGTAGGTGAATTTACTTATTTGGCTTATGATTAAAACAAAATTAGAAGAAAATAATATTGTATAAATGGTATGAATGTGAATGCCATTTATTAGGTATATTAAAATAGGTAATGTTAAATTATAATACAGGCTATGAAATGTGTGTTACTGTCTTTGTTTCTAAATAGAAAATAGCCAAATTTGATATTTATTTGTAGAATATTAGATTCACTATCAATTATAGTATAAACACTATAATCATGACCATCTCAAGCTTATAGCATTGAATTCAAAGTAAAAACTACAACAATACCTTCATAAATAGAATAAATTTGCTAACGGCTATGCTGTGGCTGTCTGTAATTTTTTTTTTTGATGGTTACTAATTGTATTATTTTTGGTCTAATGTACTGTCGTCATTGTAGAGTGCAACCAATGTAGAAAAATATCAATTCCAAGCAAGACGATGGTCAAATTATTTTTATAAGTTCACCTGTAGCACATAATTATGTGATTAGGAACCTCGACATTACAAGAGCTGTTCGATTGTGTAGTTTTAGTTATTAAACATCTCTTAATACAGCCCCGTTATTCCATGTAATGTCGTTTATAGGCTAACACAATAAATATGTACGCCATTTTTTGACTGACTGCTTTAGTTCATCACTTTTAATGATTGTGAACAGTAAAATGTGTCTAGTAAATTATTTTTGAGTTGTGTGATTTATACTGTGATTCCAAAATTTTATTTGCTTCTGACTTGCTTAGGTATATGAATAATAATTAGGAGTGTGAGTATTAATTTCGATATAGTTACAATTAATTAAATTCTTATATTATTATATGCTTCTTTCATTAACCCATATCCCATCTTCAAATAAAAAGAAAACTTGTGCAAAAGTACTATTTATTAAAATCGTGTAAAACTTAACATTGTAGGTATAAATAAGCATAAATATATTTGGTGTTACAGCCGTGATTACATCACCGTAAAAACTTTACAAGAGCTTGTTATTCTTAGAATGGTATTATAATTTATTATGCCCATTAAAATTAATTTAAAAGTATCTTCTTCAATGTACACGTCTTACTAATAATCGCTGCATAAAGTAATGACAGGTTTATTCGTCAAAAAATGTATGGTTACACAGGCTTTACTCAAGTCATGACATAACTTTACACAGTGATTATTAGTAAGGGCATGAGTGAGTAAATACAATTTCAAATAGTCATTTGGGCTTCATTTATTGTACAAAATAAATGAAAATAGTAACTTATTTTGTAAAATGAATATCTAATGCAAATTCATTAATGCAATGTATGACCCACTATTAGGTTTACAATAAATGTTACATTCTCTATTTGTACACACAATAAACCCTGATCATAACGTGTTTGATACATGTATACTGGGTGGAAAGTTTTCATGAACCCTGGAGAAAACTACTTTAAATCGGCTACCGGGGTTGCGGAGTAGTTAATGGTTACCGTGACTCCGGAACATAAAGGGCAATTGAAGGAACAGGAACGGGTTTTAGTCAGTAAAAGTCTGACACGCCCTTCCGCCCCGCCCAGGGCGGGAGAAGTCTTTTGATAATTTCCCACTCCAAAAAAAAAGCTACCGTGAAGCATCCCCCTTAAAAAAAACATCTTGTACTTCTATGACGTCAATCGGTAGGGATAAGGATAAAATCTTCCAAATAAATATGGTAAAATCAGAAAAAAAAAGAAATTATAAGTTTTGAAATCAAAGGATGAATTCTGTAGATAATATCATTCAATTGAAGTAAAATTCTTCACATTTACATTTTACCTTTAGTATTATCAACCAAGTTTGTGACAGAGATTTTGCCCTTATAAATGAAGATCTGATGACATAAAAACAGTGTTATCTTTTAGAATTTCAACCGGCTAGATTCCCGAGTGTGGCAAGCGAATTTCCAAAAATATAGGAGTGTCGTATTGCTTCTTAAAAAAAATAAACAATGTTTCCTTTGAGTAAAATAATCCATCTTAACGATTTAAAGTAGTTTTCTTCCGAGGGGCATTCAAACTTTTTACCCTGTGTATATTTATATTAGGTATTATATTTTACGTATTTATTATAAAAGTAATATCATAATAATACTAGGTCTGGAAAACCATGATGAGATTCTTAAATGTTCTTTTACAAAACAATATAATAATTATTATTTCATTCAAAAATATGCACCGCCAAAGCACATCACTTAAGTACTGCATGCTATCACAACCGTCTGTCTATAAATTACACTTCTGGTCACACTAGTTACAAGTATCATTTATTCTCAGGTATACGATGAATTACATTGCAAAGATTACATTTTGACCAGATTCCTAACAAATAGAATAAATGCTGGTTTATCGTTGTTTTTTTTTGTGGATGGGAAATCTTCAAATGACTTCTCCTGCCCTGGGAGAAGCGGGAGTGTCAGACTTTTACTGACTAAAACACACCCATGCTCCTTCAGTTGCCCTTTATGTTTCGGGGCCGCGGTAATTCTTTTGAACAATTCCGCAACGCTGGCATGCTGTCTTATCTGGAGATTGGGTTTGCATGCCACGAGCCAAGATGATAATATGTCAGTCCACTCTGTCCCGAACATATTCGGGATTTGAAAAGGTATTCATTTTACTTATTATGACAATGCAGTGTGGAATGCCTGACGTAATTAAAATACTTATCGGACATCAGCTGGTCACGGATAAAACTGATAGCCACGTAATTATTACTGATACTTGAATACTTTATAGATAACGATGATAAAATCGAATGCCAATGTGCAGTGGTTGAAAGTCGCGGGATATTTTTTTCCCAAAACTGGTAATCCATACTAATATTATAAATGCGAAAGTGACTCTGTCTGTCTGTCTGTCTTCTTCTTCACGCTTAAACTACTAAACCGATTTGAATGAAATTTGGTACATTTATAGTCTGTGGCCCAAGAAAGGACATAGGATAGTTTTCATCCTGGAAATCCCCCAGGAACGGGAACAATTATTCCACGCGGACAAAGTCGCGGGCAAAGGCTAGTATATTATATATTTTCTAGTTATTGGTTAGGTTAGGTTATTTTTATTTTATTACAAAACTAGCTGTCCCCTGCGGTTTCACCCGCATTTTTCGTTACTGCTCCGCTCCTGTGGCTCGTATCGTGCTAGTATATAGCCTATGGGCTATCTAACATTGAAAGAATTTTTCAAATCGGGCCAGTAGTTCCAGAGATTACCCCCTACATACAAACCTACAAACTTACAAATTTTACCTCTTTATAATATTAGTATGGATTAAATTATGGATTTTTGAGGCCTTCAGGCATAGCTGCTTCAAAATGCATCGTATATCTGAGAACTACAAATATATTAATAATAGTGTCATACTTAAATACTTACTAAAATTTTTATGTAATTATAAAAAGTTTACTAACGTTTTAGGTAGTGGAAGACATAGATCATTAATAGGACGGATACATTTTGGAGTATTTTAAATGATTGAGTATTTAAGTACATTTAGCATTTATAGTTTTATTGCATTAAAAATATAAAAATTAGGTATATATAGCTACTCAAAAGCAGTCTTTTAAGAAATTATTTATAAGCAGTTTACACTTAAATCTAAGGAATACTCCTTTACTTAATGATAGGACTATTAATAGTGTCACTATTTGTTATTCGTAAGAGTTATTGCCAGTCTCTTCTTTTTAGAAGAAATCTAGAAGTATACTCCAAGTATTAAAAACATTATTAAAAAACGATTTATAGCATTTCAAAAACTTATATAAATAAAATTATAAAATCGACTCCATAACAATAAATTGTTCCCACAAACATTTTGTCAGAAATATGTTGCCATTGTAGTCTAATAGTTGAATATTATTTTATTTTCAACACACGTCGTAAAATGACCCAAATAGCACCGTTTTATGTGCGTAATAAAAAGTATTACGCAATTTATAATTTTATACCAGACGCCATACGCGATGTTATGGGTAAGTGACAACATGATAGCTTCTTAAAATTATTCATAAGTCATATTTTGAGATTGACTACTCTTATGAGATTATAAAATACAAAATGTATATAGTCTTTTTAAGGTTTAAAATACACAATGAATGGTTAAACGTGGGATATATTCAAGGACCGATTGAAAACGCATGTGAATCGTTTAGAAAACTGGTGGGTGTGCGCTTCGATGTCGACAAGTACAAGACAAGCGGGACTGAGAAGCTTTCCGCGTGTACGCCGCCATTTCGACGCCTATTTCAATCAACGTCTTTAGGTGCCCAGCACGCGTGTCAATAATTTATTTATTTTACGAGATAATTAGGTAAAAATTAAGTTGTATTTTACATTTATATTATTTGAAATGATAATCGAAAACTGATTACGTTTCTTCAAGATGTCCCTCGTTTAACCACTCATGGTGTAAATAAATAAATAATTAATAAAAAAAAAAAAACATTTGAACGATCTCAAGAAAAATCGTATTTTGATCTAGTTAGTAACCGTGACGGTGTCTCTCATCTCGCGTCCTTTGGTTTCTATGGGCAGTGCGAGGCACGCGCCGGCCGCTAACACCGCGACTAGGGAGTACACACTTGTCGCTATCACTATAGAATTCTTCAACAGCACCTGGAAAGAGATAGGCTGGTTAATGTAGCAATAAATAAATATACACAACTCACACACGGTCATCTGATCCCAAACTAAGCATAGCTTGTACTGTAGTAACCTGCAACAGAACAAACAATCATGCTCATAGCCATCACACAAAGTTTGTCCTGGGTGAGAATCGAACCCACGACCTCCGGTTTAGCAGTCAGGGTCACTAACCACTAGACCTCGATTCTATCGCTTCAAATATTTAAAACAAGTAAAAAAAATCTTTCATATAAATCCAAGGATTTAGGTACGCCCCTAAATCCTTGGATCTAAATAAATAAAATTAAATATCTTGGGACAAGTCACCCACAGCCGACTTATATCAACTATCGCTGTATTAAATGCTAGCCGTGCTCCGCGGTTTCACCCGCGTTATATCAGATCTTCTGTTGCTGCTCCGCTCCCATAGGTCATAACGTGATGTTACAAGCCTATTCGTTATTCTGACGCATAAGCTATCTGCGAAGTTTCACTTTATTGACATTGTCATTCTTAATAGGATACGCAAATAGGTTTTAATAGAACTCACTTAAGAGATTTCATAAATCTTCAAACTCTGTCTACTAGAAATAACTGGCCGTTATTTCTAAAAAAACAGGATACGGCCATTATTTGTTGAGAAAAATAAGAAATAAAAAGAAGCTCAAATGGCGTTTGTAATTTTTTTTCGATAAAAGCAGGCCAGCTAAATTAAAGAAGATCCAATGAGATTATATTCAAAGTAGTATATTAGAGCTTTTACAAAATACGACTATGGTATTCGTGGTTTTCCTGTAAGGAGTCTGTAGTCGTAAGAACTATGAGCAGGTATTACGCGATGCTGGCACTATATAACATCAATAAAATTAGAAATGCTAATGTCAATTGTTTTTTTTTTATTTATCGACTACTTCTGAATCACTCACTACATAGTATAAAATAAAATCGCTTTCTCTGTCTGTGTAATGTGTATGTCCTTATGTATGCATAGATTTTTTCGCTGGTAAATTTTTAGATGTGAAAACTTTTAAGTGAGTCGAGAGAGTCGTGAGTTTATAAAAATAATAATCTTTTTGAATAAAATCGGTTTGAGATTTCAAACATGTGTAAAAATATCAAAAGCACTGAGGAGATATCAAATTCGAAGCAAATCCCTCCCAAGTAACTTTCCATTTTACGTTTTCTATTTATTCTGTTAAAGAATGTTAATGCAAAATTTGAAGTAGATTGGATCAAGTAATCACGTGGTTCCATAAACCTTACCCCCTTTTATACTCCGTTACGGACAGAATTTCGAAAAATCCGATGCGGGATACAACATAACAAAGCCTTCAATTTTTGGGCCTCTACGATCAGCGGTTAAGGCTGTGCGTTTATCCGCGTTATCATGTTACTTGTGGTCAAATTATTTTTGTGAAAACTAGTTATTGGCGCCTAAAAAAAAAAATAGCAAAACTCTTCTAGTTCATATCAGATTTGTAACATTTTATAAGACCTAATAAAGGCTACATGGACCTAATAAGATTTAGCCAAGGATTCATACGTTAGTATATTGTTGGTTAACAAGATAGATGTGGAAGTTTACCTGTGCTACGTAAGGAGTGATCATGGCGCCCAGTCGAGCTACCGCGCTGCACGCGCCCACCGCAGTTGCTCTTAGAGCTGTTGGGTACACCTGAAACCAGAACATATATTTTATTAATGCATACTGTTAAACTACTTTAAAAAAGACGAGCAACTGGCTTCATTTTTCTGACAGACTGACACCTTGACGACTCAAAAGTACCTGTAAATGGTTTATTTGAATAAAATAGTTTTGAGTTTGAGTTTGTTGGAATACATGACGTAAGAAAAGCTTTTAGTCTTTTATAGCTACTTATGCACAAAAATATTATAAGGCACGATGGTGCTGATTGTCACAAACTTAACTAAATTTAGGTTAAGTGCGTCTTTATCTTTCCATTCCATTAAGAAAAGGACAGAAGATACATATTAGTTTATTCCTGTAAAATTAGACAGCGCCTGAAGTAAATCGACGTGTTTTTAGTCGCCATGTTTTTAATCACGTCCAAATTGGGTATTTTACATCATTAACACATAAATGTAAGACACAAATTTTATAAAATTTCTCTTAATTTTAGCTCTAAAAATGCGGTTGATTTTCAATTTACTGTAAAATTCGATTTTTGTTGCTTTAAAATCAATAAATAGTAAGTCAAGGGAGTTGTTAAATTAGTGACGTCACAAGGCGACATTTCCATACAAAATCTCATCGTACCTCTGGCGTGTAAACGTAGGCAGCTTGAAACAAACCCGCTATAATGCCTCTTGCGAGAAACAGAATACAGGTCAGAAATGTGCGGCTGAAAATATAAAGAAGACATAATATTACTGACTGAACATACCTAGCTATCAAGTCAGTGGCTTGTCTTGGGGTCAAAATGAGTACAAGCGAGAGAAAAACCCCAACAAGTCACAGTGACACTTTTTTGTTTTTTTTGGCCAGGTCACACACGGCTGCCTGATCCCTAAGTAGAGCTTGTGTTAACCAGACAATTGTTATAGGTGTGGTTTGGTTAGGTGAGGTTAGGTGTTATGTGCCTATATCATTTATAAACAAAATTAATACATACTCGTACATAAATTACACCCAGACAAAGAACAATTAATCATCATACTCATCATACGAAGTTCGCTTAGGGTGGAATCGAATCCACGAACACTGGCTTAGCAGTCAAGGTAATGACTATATAGAGCAAGAGGCCCGTAATATTATATTTTTGTGTTTGCTTACTGACGAGCTCTCGTCAAATTGTTGGTGTAAGCCAAGCTTTTCGGTTTGTATTAAGGGCACTTCACTGCCAATGAAAATTGAAGCTACTAAAAAATAGAGCCTAATGAAAAACTCTATAATGTGGGTCTAACTATGGGAGGACACAATTAGCGGAACGTGCCTACATAATAAAAATTGTATATAAGAGTATGACTTACTTTCCATTGTATATAAGAACGCAGACGCACATAGCAAATATAACAAACTGGACCGCCATCGTCTTCTTGCGACCATACTTCTCAATGATGAAAATAGTAGCAAATATACCTGAAAAATATACATTGAATACCTGATAAAATACGTGGCGCACTATAACAAAAAAAATATTACTATTGAAGTTTTGAAATTCCTTGAAAAAATGTAAAAATCAATATTGACAGTTCATTGAAGATACAGTTTTCAGGGCTAAATAATAAAGTGCTTGTTTAGACAATTTGTGTATTAGAGTTCTATTGTATATATATTAATATTCATTTATTTAAAACTTTATGCACATTTAAAAAAACAATGCACAACGGCGGACTTAATGCCTTGGGCATTATCTACCAGTCTACCTTAGGGTGATGCAGAGACAAAACATGGCAGGTGCAAAGATATAAATAAAATTTCATAAGTACCAGTTGAATATATAAAAATACACATATATTATACATATAATATACAATAGTAATAAATACATACTATATACATACATATAAATATATATACATAACAAAGTCATTGAGAGATATAATTACTAAGGTGGTGAAGAACTGCAAATTAACTATTAATTGAGTCTGCCAACTCCTTTAGTAGGTGTTCACGAGCTTTTATCTTAAAAGTAAATCGACTGGTCACCGTCCTGATATTCTGAGGGAGCGCATTCCAAAGAAAAACCGCCTGAACAAGAAAAGAAGATTTAAGAAAGCCAGAGCGGTGAGAAGGACATCGAAGAAGGCGGTTATTAGAGGAACGAAGATTTTTGGTATGCGCAGAGCAATCAGAGAGGTAGTCAGCTAGGAAATGCCGACTCCATCTAGTTTAAAAAAATGACATGTAAAAGTGATTTAATATCCTACTTGCATAATAAACAGTTTCATTTCATTTCATTTCAAGAGATAAAATTATAAAGATGGTGAAGAACTGCAAATTAACTGTTAATAGAGTCTGCCAACTCCTTTACTAAATGTTCACGAGCTTTTATCTTAAATGTGAAACGACTGGTCACCATCCTGATATTCTGAGGAAGCGCATTCCAAAGAAAAACCGCCTGAACAAGAAAAGAAGATTTAAGAAAACCAGACCGGTGAGAAGGACATCGAAGAAGGCGGTTATTAGAAGAACGAAGATTTTTGCTGTGCGCAGAGCATAAGTATTGAAAGTGAGTAGTCAGGTAAGAAGGAGAACAGGGATTGTTTAAAAAGAGAAAACAAGGTAGTCAAAGCCCTTAACGCTCTGCGCTGTCTGATAGGTAACCATTTTAGGATCGACCGATAAGCGGAGACATGATCATACTTGCGAAGATTAAACACGAATCGAATGCAATTATTGAGAAGTCGGTCAAGTTTATTCAGTAGATCTGCATTCAGGTCGAAGTAGCACACATCACCATAATCAAGGATTGGGAATATGAGGGATTGAACAAGCATTGCCTTTATGTGTGATGGAAGAACATTTTTCAGCCTATACAGCGACCGCAACGTCCCGGTGACTTTTTTGCTCACAGTCGCAACCTGCTTTCGCCAGTCCAGGCAAGTGTCAACATGCAGACCCAAATCCTTGACGTCGGAGCTAAACGAAATAACTGTGCCATCGAAGGTAACAGGAGCCACTACTAAACCACTCAGTCTACGTAGGCTAAAAGAACTCCCTATAATAATAGCCTGACACTTGGTTGGGTTAACGGCTACCCCAAAACGATTAGACCAATCTTTCACCACTGATAAATTCCGGTTTAGCTCCTCAATCGCATCGGATAAGTTGTCAACACTTGCCTGACTGTAAAGCTGCAAGTCGTCAGCATACAGATGATACGCACACTGAAGCTCGGTGGTTATAAGATCTATAAAAATAGAGAACAAAAGTGGAGATAATATACCGCCTTGAGGGACGCCAGAAGCAAGATCAAACCAACTGGAAGAAGAATCTCCCACAAGGACAGATTGCTGACGCCCCCGAAGATATGATGAAAACCAATCCAGGACCTCAGGAGAAACCATTAAATAGGAAAGGACGGATAAAAGGACTTCGTGACTGACGGTATTGAAAGCGTTCGAAAAATCTATCAAAACTAAAATAGAAACTTTAGTATCTTCCATTCCCCGCCTTATATCGTCAGTCACTTTAAGGAGAGCAGAAACAGTACTGTGACCAGGCCTGAACCCGGATTGGAAAGGGCTAATAAGGGAGTTTTGGAGAACGAAGTGAGAGAACTGCTTATGAACACAGGCCTCAAGTACTTTAGATAGAAAGGGAAGGATAATTTTTTAGTACTAAGGCACGCGCCCATTATGTAAGAGTTTGTGGAGTTCAAATCCGGGCAAGTCAATGCGACTTTTCCAATTTATATGTAGTTCCTAAACTTTACCTTGGGCATCGATGAAGGAAAACATCGTGAGAAATCCTGAATATAAGTCTGAAATCGCCAATCCGCTTTAAACAAGCGTGGAGATCAATGCTTGTGCCTTCTCTATATGAGTAGAGACCTTTGCCCTGCAGTGGGACATTGGTGCTGATTCTCTTGTTCACAAACTTAACTAAATTTAAGTTAAATGCATCTTTCTCTTTCCATTCTCCGTAACATATCGACCATCCCACTCGTCTCCGCCTGGGTCCTTTGTCCTTCTAGAAGTGGATAATGATGAAGTGGACTCCATCGTATCTAACTTGAAACAAGACTGTGCCACCGGCTGGGACGGTATTCCTGTCAAACTGATAAAACTTTGTAGACAAGTTCTCGTACCGCTAATCACCCACATAATTAATTGCTCCATAGCTACCGGTATATTTCCTAACACTTGCAAAAAAGCCGTAATCCACCCAATATTTAAAAGTGGGAGCAGAGACTGTGTAAACAACTATAGACCCATTGCTGTACTGCCTGTAATGTCGAAAATAATGGAGAAAATAATAAATAAACAATTAGTGAACTACTTACACAAATATAACTTACTAGCAAGAAACCAGTACGGGTTCAAAAAGGGAGTTTCTACAGAGGACGCTGTGCTAGATCTCACTGAACTTGTGGCTAAGAAATTAGACAATAAACGCAAATGCCTGGGTCTTTTCCTCGATTTAACAAAAGCTTTTGACACAGTCTCTGTTCCCACCCTTCTTTCTAAGCTTCACAACATCGGCATACGAGGTATAGTTCACGATCTCTTTAAAAGTTACTTGATGGATAGAAAAATCTGCGTCAAAATAGGATCGCACATAAGTGTCGATGAAAAAATCTCATACGGAGTCCCACAGGGCAGCGTCATCGGCCCAACGCTCTTCCTTGTTTACATTAATGACTTGTGCACCCTCACTCTGCCAGCTGATATTTTCACCTACGCTGATGACACAGCCATTATAGTACATGGGAAGAGCTGGGAAGAGGTCAAAAACAACGCCGAAGAATCTTTGCAAATCGTGATGGAATGGTTGCACACGAATTTACTTACTTTGAACCTGCAGAAAACAAACTATATCCCGTTCTATATGCATGCAAGTACGAAACTCCAAACACATACTCAATTAGAGCCCATACTTGTCTGGACACCACAACCTGCCCATGCATAGCTATTCCCGCAGTGACATCTGTCAAATACCTAGGCGTGACAATTGATAGTGAACTGAAATGGAGCAAGCACATAGATTCTACCGCTGGCAAAGTCAGGAAAACCATTCACCTCTTCAAATCACTGCGGCATTCTGCTGACATAGAAACACTAAAAATGGTTTACACTGCACTTTGCCAGTCCATCACCGGTTACTGCATCCTAGCCTGGGGTGGATCAGCCAAAACTAAATTCCTTGTTTTGGAGCGTGCACAAAGGGCAGTGCTTAAAGTAATGTCACATAAGCCCTTCCGGTACCCCACTCATCAGCTCTACACTGAACTGAAACTTCTAACAGTGAGACAGCTATTTGTTCTCAGAGCCACCCTCTGGAAACACCAGCAAATTCCACCACCAGACACAAACAAAAGAGGTCATAAAATATCTTGCCCAACCCCTATTCACAGAACTGCTTTCGCCAGAAGGCAATTCTACGTTTTGAGCTCGCTTGTGTACAAAAATGTTCACAAAATCTCTCAAATAGCAGGATTAAACAAAAACGAAACAAAGTCTAAGGTGATAAACATGCTAAACGACCTCGACTACGCTCAAACGGAGGAATTGCTGACGACACTAAAATAAATTTCATTCAAATTCTATTAATCTTCACACATTAGACTGAGCTCACACTAACACAAACAAGTTCCACTCTCGACACCATCACACTCACTCACACACATATGCACAAGCATACACATACGCACACAAACACACACACACACACCACATACAGTGCATCTTACCTAAAGTCATTTTACTCTTTAGTTTAATTTTTAAAATAATTATAATACTTTTGTTGTATATAATAACTATCAGCTTGCCAGCACCTAATAGTCATAAGGTTTATATAGTGTCCTAGCGGCAGTAGAACACTGCCTCCTAAGACACAGGGATTCCTAGTTTAGGAGGCAGGGTTACAATTTTTGTACGCCTTTAGTTTATTAAGAACTACACTTAGATATTAAGTAAGCTGTAAGGAATTGTATCAATAAAGTTTTTATTTATTTATTTATTTCTTAAAGATAAGGACAGAAGATACATTTTAGTTTAATTCTGTCAAATTAGACAGCGCCTGAAGAAAACTGGCGTATATTTAGTCGCCATATTTTTAATTATTATTATATATTCGCGATTAAATTATCTATGGAGTGTCTAAATTTGACAGGACTTAACTAATATGTTATCTTCTGCCCTTTTCTTAATCAAATGGAAAGAGAGAGATGCACTTAACTTAAATTTACGTTATATATATTTCCTAAACCTTACCGTTAGGACCGTTAGGAAAATTCGTTGTTTAACTGATTTAGAGACAGCCCGTTTAGTTTATTTTAGTTATTTTCACAGTGTGATGTCGTACGGCATTCTATTGTGGGGAAATGCCGCCGATATTCAGACAATATTTGCGTTACAAAAAAGGGCTATTCGTGCAATTTATAAATTGTGTCCCCGATACTCCCTCAGAGACAAATTCAAAGAGATTAATATTATGACTGTGCCCTGTCAATACATATATGAAAATCTGTTGTTTGCACATAAAAATATTAATCAGTTTAAAAAATACAGTGATATCCACAATATTAACACACGAAACAAGGACAAATATATTGTTCCTTCAACTAGGCTTATGAAAATAGGTGGTTCCTTTAAATGTCAATGTATACACTTTTATAATAAACTTCCAATCAAGATTCAAGAACTTAGTATTACCAAATTTAAATTATTAGTAAAACGTAAATTATGCCGAAATGCTTTCTATTCTGTTAAAGAGTATATTGAGGACTCAAATGCTTGGAATTGAGCTGCTTCAATGATAATCATGGGCCTATATTGACATTTATGTTTACATAATTTCCTTCATTGACATTGATATTATCATTATTTGACATTGATGTGTACTTTTATAAGTATATTATTTTGTATACCATATTTTTTTTCCGTATTTGACATGTTAATTATTGAATCTGACATTTGTGTACTTTTATAAGTATATATTTTTTTTACACTATATTTATTGTGAGTGTGAGGACTATGTGGGCTGTTAGGTTACTAGTATGTTTTACAACTACTGACGGTTTGAGTATCTAATGCGGCCTACCCAAATGTCCCTACTTTGGTATTGTTCGTCAAGACGTTAGGCTCCTTACGTTTTAGTTGAGCTAAACGACTTTTGACAAATGCTTGCACTGTTTGGACAGGTCCACTCAAATCTGTGTGCTTCTCTCATCAAGAGATCACTTCAGTTATTACCTTCATGGTCCTCGCATAATTTGATCAATACAATATTGTATGGACTTTAAAAGAGACTTTGACCTCTGAGTTTGTTTCGGTTGTTTCTTCTCAGAGTAGTCCAGCTAGGAAACACCGGCCCCATCGTTCGATTAAAATAAGAAAAAAAAATGACGTGTAAAAGTGTAATTTTTTACCTATTTACAAAATAAATCATTCTATCATTCTTACTTTATTTTATTATTTTTTGGAAAACTTACAGCTGAACGTGTACAATACGTGTACAGTTGCCAGTTACATATTTTCTCAAGTAAAACCTTACCAGGGAACTCTGCGAGTGTGGTCCACAGTAGGTCCATGTAGTCGGTGGTCTGCAGCGGTCTACAGTCAGCGGCGCAGGGCTCCTCCAGCCCGCTGGGGTCCGTCTCGAACAGCTCCGTCGTCATCAGTACCAGCCCGTAGTAACAGAACGCGCATGACATCCTGGAGTTTATAAATGTAGTTTTAATAGGTGTGTCAAAAACCGATAATTTAGTTTACTGGTACACACCAGGTTCAGCAGTCAGGGTCACTAATCACAAGACCCACTTATAATCTAGTGGTTGTGACCCCGTCGGCTAAACCAAAGATCGTAGGTTCGATTTCCACCCAGAACAAATACATGTGTGATGAGCATGAATGTCTGTAATGTGTGTCAGTCTTTTGTAGCTATTCCAAAGACGTTACGACAGCAAAAAAGACGACAATTGAATTTTCGAACACACGTGATTCGAGACACAATAGAAATATAATAGCAGCGAGACAGCCGGCTGTCGCTTGGTCGCCGAAATGTTTAAAAGCTTTGGACTACAAATGTGAGCATTTTTGTTCTAATCAAGAACACAAGCAGAAAAGGTACATACTATCTGTGACTTAACTGTGTAACGAAATGCTATCGCTACCAAACGAACGAGGCGATAAAGGGACATCGCGCGGGGAAGGAGAAGAGGGTTTGCTGTCCAGCTAGACACACACATAAATATGTACTAGCTTTTGCCCGCGGCTTCGCTCGCGTTAGAAAGAGACAAAAAGTAGCCTATGTTACTCTCCATCCCTTCAACTGTCTCCACTTAAAAAATCACGTCAATCCGTCGCTCCGTTTTGCCGTGAAAGAAAGACAAACGAACAGACAGACAGACAGACAGACAGACACACTTTCCCATTTATAATATTAGTATGGATTTCTTTACGTACTTTTAATCGTAAGGGTAATTGTAATTGTGGATACGAACCATATAAACCACAGTAGTAAGCTAGTGTTCCTCAAATGCGGTATGAGCAGATGTTTCAGCCTGCCTCGCTGGCCGATTCCCACGGAGTCGTCGCACACTAAGCGACCGAGCAACATCGGCCTACCGTTATCTTGAGCAATCTGAAATGTTAGGAATGCACTTACTTCATAATTATTTAAGGGTGAATTTGAATAGGTAGACTAAGGGCCTGTTTCACAACCTCGAAATAATCCTTATCTACAAGGTAAATTCAAAAATAGAACAGATTTTGTATGAATTTATCTGCCAAATATTTTAATCAGAAGAATGTGTAACAGGCACTTATTCTTATCACACTAACTTACTTCATGATATAGTATAAATCTGATCAATTGGAGTCGTAGTAAGTACTAGAAGGGTAACATAACAACTATCATTTTTAGGGTTCCGTAGCCAAATGGCAAAAACGGAACCCTTATAGATTCTGTCTGTCCGTCCGTATGTCACAGCCATTTTTTTCCGAAACTATAAGAGCTATACTGTTGAAATTTGCTGAGTGGATGTATTCTGTGAACCGCATTAAGATTCTGATACAAAAATAGAAAATAAATAAAAAAATTTGGGGGTCCCCATACATAGAACTTAAACTCAAAAATTTTTTTTTCATCATACCCTTATGTGTGGGGTATCTATGGATAGGTCTTCAAAAATGATATTGAGGTTTCAAATATCATTTTTCTCTAAACTGAATAGTTTGCGCGAGAGACACTTTCAAAGTGGTAAAATGTTACAGGGGGGGCCTGTAACTTCCAAAATAAGAGTATGATAAATCAAAAAAAAAATATATGATGTACATTACCATGTAAACTTCCACCGAAAATTGGTTTGAACGAGATCTAGTAAATAGTTTTTTTTTAATACGTCATAAACCGTATATCGTAATTTACCTTTCATTCAATCAACTCAAATATAACAAGAACTTTATATTATATTACTTGCTGCTACGGAACCCTTCATGAGCGAGTCCGACTCGCTCTTGGCCGGTTTTTTTTATACTAGGATGTAAGTCCGCACAACCGTTCATTCTGGCACAAATTACAAAATAGCACTCAAATGTATTGCCGATAATCTGACGTTGATTCCCAAAACCAGGCTAGGACCTATATTCTGGGGATTGGGGTTCAGCTACGGGTTCTCTCTTGTGTATTTTAGTTAAGGATGCGTATCAGTAATTGACAGTTAAGGTGAGTGCTAAGTGCTAATAAGTAGAAGAAGCTAAATACATGTTATGTATAAGCTTATTTACTTATTAAATGCAAAGTGAGGGACTGGCGAAGGGAATTATTTATTGCAATTTTGCGCGCCATCAGTTGAAATGTGCCCGAGGCATTGCCTTACCTGCACCTATATTTGCTTCTGCCCGTTGTACGGGCTACGATACGGTTATTGCATTCTGAAGTACAGTCGGCAAATTGGATTTATGACCCATCATAAGCTAATTTTCCTACAGACATTTAAACACAATTAGGTCGACATTCACTTAAACATTTATTGAAAACTAGCTGTCTCCTGCGGTTTCACCCGCATTTTTTGTTACTGGTCCGCTCCCCTGGGGCGTAGCGTGATGGTATATAACCTATAGCATTCCTCGATAAATGGGCTATCTAACACTGAAAGAATTTTTCATATCGGACCAGTAGTTCCACAGATTACCCCCTACATACAAACTTACAAATTTTACCTCTTTATAATATTAGTATAGATGAAACTTGTCACGTCTTGTTATTTTGACGGTGGTGCTGATTCTCTTGTTTACAAACTAAAGTTAAGTTAAATGCATCTTTCTCTTTCCATTTCTTAAAGAAAAGGACAGAAGATACATTTCAGTTTAATCCAGTTAAATTAGACAGCGCCTGAAGAAAATTGACGTATATTTACACGCCATGTTTTTAAATCGCGTCTAATTTATCTATGGAGTGTCTAAATTTGCAGGACTTAACTAATATTTTATCTTCTTTCCTTTTCTTAATTAAATGGAAAGAGAAAGATGCACTTAACTTAAATTTACGTTAGTTTGTGAATAAGAGAATCGGCACCAGTCTCAAAAGATTTATCGTCGAAATGGATCTCAATTCCAATTCGTCGAAATAAAATAAAATAAGTAAATGTGATGACTACATAGGTACATACCTTTTCTAACGTGGTTAGTGCTTTATCAGGTTCTCCACTCGCAACATGGTACCTTGCGGATTCAGGAAGCCACTGAAATATGTATTTCATTAAAATTTTTGACATTTTGTAATAAGTTGCTTTCATAATTATAATTATGTTTAATTGTCGCACGCTTGTTTTGTTTCCAGTTAACATGATTTTTTGATATCTCCGATACTCAGTTTTATTTCAACCAATGAAACTATAAAAATTATACTTTATTATGGATGGATTATTATATTTTTTTTTTTTGGTGAGTGGGAAATCATCCAATGGCTGCTCCCGTCCTGGGTGCGGCGGGAGGGCGTGTCAGACTCTTACTGACTAAAACCCACTCATGTTCCTTCGATTGCCCTTTACGTTCCAGGGTCACGGTGACTACTATACACATTCCGCAACCCCGGCAGGCGTTGGCCCTGTTAGGCCCCCTTCCTGTGCTGACTCCTTCTCTTTGAGGCGCGCGTGGAACACTAACGCGCCGTCGACGCGGTCCTGGTCCTAGCCGGGCGGCGAGCTACCCATCGCTCGCCATCCGCAGAACCGCGCCTACGGTAGCCGGTAGTCGTCTTGCGACTCTCGACGTCTTCGCCTGGGTCTTAGTCCGGGGCGAGAGGCTCGTCGTTGCCTCTCGCGCGCCGCCGCTTCCTTCACTAGCATAACTGCTTCGCAGAAGGAGACGACGGCATCCCATTCCGTCTCGCCCCGCAGCATGGCCTGAACCAGCGCTGGGCGCGAGAGGTCACCGCCGCCGATCGCCTCTACGAGGACACGTCTATGGTCCGCCCATGCGCGGCACACCTCCACCGTGTGCTCGACCGTGTCCTCCAGGCGACCGTTGCTGCAGTGGTGACACCCAGGCGTCGCTTCCGCCTGAATCCGACACAGGAACCTCCCGAACTGACCATGTCCGGTGAGGACCTGTGTCAGGCGAAACGTGAGAGCGCCGTGGCGCCTCTCCAGCCACTCCTCAAAGAGGGGTCTTACCGCCGCTATCACGGCGTGCCCATATGGATGGATTATACAGGTAAACCTTTGCCATAAATCATTTGCTCGTTAAGGTAGTTTTTAAATTGACCGGTTTGTAGAAAAAGGTGAATAAAATATGAATATACTATGTATTTACATATAAACATTTATACAAATCACGCTGTGAGCCCACGGAAACATAACAGTAACAAAAGCCTTATAGGGGACAGCTAATTGGTTGTAAAATTTAATTAACAGTACTTACGGGACATATGAGAGCGAACAACAAGAGTGGTATAGTCGACAATGCTAGGAGCCAGTGAACACCTAACGTAGGCATCACCACCAATGCTAGCGCTACTTCCAAACAAGCGCCCAGCGCCCAGAAACACTGGAAATGAATACAAATATTGTATTAACTGAAGCCCAATAGTTTTTGCATTATACACAAAATACATACAAGTTGCCAAGACAATTTTTGTTTCCTACAGACATTCAAATACAATTAGGTCGACAATCGCGTAAACATGTATTAAAAATGTCACACGTCTAGTCTTATTATTTTGACAGCTTCAAACCATTTGTCGTTGAAATGGGTCATGATTCAATTTTGTCGATAGTACATACATGCTATTTCGTAATTATATGACTGGTTCATTATATGGCATAAACGGACTAATAAAAAACACGAAAATATTATAGACAACTTACATCAAGGAGTACAACACATTTAGCCCTTTGTTTTGTCGGCAAAAACTCTGCGTATAATGTAACACTGAAAAAAGAGAACAATTATATTAATTAGCATCTGTATTGTCACTGAGAGTTTACTAATCAGCGGTTCTCAATTTTTTCAGTTGATGGTACATTTAGGCCCGGTGCATACCGCTGGAGGCGCAGCGTAGCGCATTTGAAGACTGCAATTTAATATAAACCTTAACTACCTTGTCATATATAATTTATACGAGTGTTTTTAAACAAGAAGGTTGCATCTTAGACTGATTTTATTTTTACTTACGATTGTGGTACGCATCCTATTGCAAATCCAACGAGGCCTCTCAGGAATAATAACCAGAGGAAGTTTGGAGCTATTGAACTTAGCAGCCCATAGTAAAACAGTAACACTCCACACATACTAAGCGCCTGTAAACAAATTAATTAGGAACGTAAGAATACAATTGAAATGTTGAATATCATTTTATTAATGGCTATACAGGATCAGGGATTTTTTTAATTTAAACAAGTAAGTGTAGTGTAGTAGTAAGTGTGTAAACAAATAGTTTTAAACAAGTGTTCTTTTTGTTTTTGTTCTTTTTAGTTTAGGATGTATTTTTTTTTAATTTTATTTCACCTGTAATGTTTCATTTCTAGACTAGATCTTTATAAGTTCACGATCAACAATCAATGAATAAGCATTTATTTCATTTATGCGTCTTTGTCTTTGTGTATCTTCAAATCAATATTGAACACTTTATATTAACTCAGAATTTTATAACAAATGTTTATTTTTATATAAGGCTACTTAGGGACTTTTTTAAGCGGAACTATTTTATTTATGAGCTGTGAATTCGTCCTAGACACACATGAAAGGTTAATCTGAGTTTTTAAATGTGTGATAAAAAACTCTGTTCTCAAACTATCTAAAAAACTGTTTTAAACATAATGTATTTCTTGGTCAATAATACTAACCCATACTAATATTATAAATGGGAAAGTGTGTCTGTCTGTCTGTATGTTTGTCTTACTTTCACGGCAAAACAGAGCGAAGAATTGACGTAATTTTTTAAGTGGAGATAGTTGAAGGGATGGAGAGTAACATAGGCTACTTTTTATCTCTTTCTAACGCGAGCGAAGCCGCGGGCAAAAGCTAGTAATTTATAAATTGTGGAGTTTCAATTTAAACAGCTTATTCTTTAAACAAAGATGATTAGTATACTATACTAACAGTTTTCCTTCCATAGCGGTCACTGATATTGCCCCAGAATGTGGAGCTCAACATCATTCCCATGAAAACTATGGTGGTGGTCAATGCTTGCTGGTATCTGCAATTGAATAGAATGTGGTGGTTGTTGTATTCTATACAATGGAAGCGCATGAGAATAGGTAGCCTATTAACAAAGAAATGACAGCAAAACTTCACTGTTTTAAAATAAAATTTTCAAAGACACATGTTAACAGACAATCACTATTAAATTTGTATGAGATGAAGTCAAAAAGAGGTGTTTAAATTACTTCTTAGACCATACAGATTGGTGATAGGCATGGACATGCCCAGCTTATGGCTTAAGCAGCTTTAGAGCAAGTCAGATATTTTAGGCTGGGTGTCCGAAAATGTAATGAACTCTCTTAATCTTTCAATGTCCAGGGTGAGGGCTTATGATTTAAAAGTTTAAATAATTGATGGGTATAATCTAGCTTACTGTACCAATACTAACTTGCTGATATTCCATTCACAGTGCAAAGCAGGTGATAAAATGCTCAATATAGTCATTTCCATTGAATCTGCCATCCAGCACAGGCCAGTGAAAAGTGACAGTTTGACTTGAAACCAGCCGAAACCAAGTGCATTCACTGCTTGAGTGACCGTGAAAGTGTCTGAAATATTTACTGTATGTTAGCTGATTCAATCTGTGTTAATTACTGCTCTCATACATTATGAGATTTGTTGATAACGTTTTTACATGACAGATGATTGATACATGGCAGATTTCTAAACAGTAAACATGAATGTTTAGGTATGATTCTTAAAAAGGTACTTCAGAATAGCCAATATCAACTTTTTATAAATACCGATGGTCTACGAGACCATTAATATTGTTATTAAAATCTCTGTTGGAAGTGTTCATGTAAGAAAATGAAAGTTAGCGTACCATCAGGGACTACAGACACTGAAGCCATTTCAATCTCTTGGGGTGGAGGCATCGGCGGTCCTGGGGACCGGGTCCTAATATGGCTATCATCTAAGTCTTGATATCCTTTCGATCGACCCATCTCGGCAGCTTCTAAAATCAAGAATACACTTCTGACGTGGATATGAACTTGCGAACGCCGAGTAACGGGAATATTAGCGGTTTTAACATTCATACACTTAACTGTTAAGATTCTGCTTCCTTAAAGTATTCCAGATTAACTGGAAGGATGCAATGAATGGACAAAATAATTACTTTCACATACATTCAGTCTTTATATTATTAAAAAGTAAACAAAAATAAGCGGACGATTTGTTTTGATTTCACCTGTGGAGGTTTCACAATGACTTTGACAATGACGTCAATAGTTTTGACATTTCATTTAAGTGTTGCTATTATCCATATTTAGAGTTAGTAATTTTCTACTTTGAAACTTAGGTTTTTTGCTCAATTTTATAAGTAAGCGTCAAGTACCTAAAGCCGGATTTACATTACGAAACTAGTGGCTTTAAATTAGTTTTATAACACAAATTTGACCAGTAATTTCAAGTATAAATGTTCCTTACTATGATTTGCATATTACTTAGAATTTATTGATGAAATTCTCATTCAATTTCATTTCGTAGTTAAACAAGAAGTTGTACATACAAAGATACAAACATGTAACTTCATTCTATAGACGTTCATTTTATTTAGGTACCTATGTAATCATAAGTAAAATCGAATTTGAGGACACGCTCATAATATTGATAATACAGTTTTGCTGTAGAAACTTAAAATTTGCGAAGAGAGAACTGCACACATCAACATGGTCTAGGGATATTTCAATTAAACCTAAATAACTAAAATTCTATTAACTTTTTATTAAGACACCTACACATTAAAATAAGCCTTATTTAATTGCCTATCTAATCTGATAATAAGCTTTTAGATAAAGTGAAAAAAAAAATTTTTTTTGAAGAAGTGGAAAATCTCAGACTTCAATCTTAACTTTATTTTTGAAACATCAAAACCAAAACAACTATTATGTTTACAAAAATTGTTTAAAACTTAGAATTAATAATCCGCGGATCCACCTTAGACTCTCCTCACACATCTGCTGCGATTCTGCTTACTCAAAACAAGGGTGTCAATATCCTGTTGTGGAATACTGTCCCAAATTGCGGTTTCTGAAACCATGAGGACCAGTCAGAGCGTTATATCCAGGCTTTGGTCACGTTATCGTGTCACGGGGGAAGTGGTGGAACGGCACCGAGGACCTCAACGCATTACAACACATGAACAGGACCGATTCATAGTAAATGCTGCACGAAGTCAACCAAATGTAACGGCGATGCAATTGGTTCAAAGGCTACAGAGAGAGTATGGTTTGCTGGTAAGCGGTCAAACTTTGAGAAAACGACTTTGCCACTTTGGGTACCAACGCTAAGGAGAGGCAATCGAGGAAGAAGATTAAAATGGGCAATTGCACACAAAAACTGGAACCATTCCATTCCTTTCTCAATGGTCACTTGTGCTTTTCACTGATGAATCCAGGTTTGGATTTCATCCTAATTCGCGAAGAGTACGCGTTTGGAGAGAACCTGGACGTTGGAATCGACTGCAGCGCTTTCATTTTATTATGGTTTGGGCAGGAATTCGTCTCGGTGGTAGAACGGACCTCGTTTGGATACAAGGCAATATGACTGCTCTAAAATACCGAGATGAGGTGCTAGAGCCTGTAATCTTGCCTCACAGATAGAAAATTTCCAGCTAATGCACGACAATGCCCGTCCACATACGGCGCGTATGTTACAAGTTGGTTACAACAGCATGATATCCAAGCTTTAGACTGGCCTGCACAATCCCCTGACTTAAATCCTATTGAGCATGCCTGGGATATGCTTCAGAGAAGAGCTCTTAGGAATTCCTTTGAAGATATTGTGTATAAAAACCAGCTTTTCTTGCATCTTAGCAGGACTTGGGACAGTATGCCACAACAGGATATTGACACCCTTGTTTTGAGTATGTAGAACCGCTGCAGATGTGTCAGAGGAGAGTCTTAGGTGGATACACGGATTATTAATAAAAAATAGTTGTTTTGTTTAGGTTTTGATGTTTGAAAAATAATGTTAAGATTGAAATTTTGACTTTGATCAGATTGACTGAGTTATTAAAAAAAAACTAAAAAAAAACTTAGTAGAAGAGGGGAACTCTTCTACTAAGTTTTTTTTTAATTTAACTTTATCTAAAAGTTTATTATTAGATTAGATAGGCTATAAAACAAGGTTTATTTTAATGTGTAGGTGTCTTAACAAAAAGTTAATAGGATTTTAGTTATTTAAGTTTAATTGAAATATCCCTAGACAATGATGATGTGTGCATACAAAAGTAAGGTGTAAAGGTTTTACCAATTTAATGAAACTCTTTTCAAATTTATAATCAAACTGGCCGGAAACTTCAAAAAATAGGTGGCGGCCATTATTTGTTGAGAAAAATATGAAATAAAAAAAGAAACACAAATGGCGTTCCTGATTTTTTCGGCGAAAGAAGGCCAGCAACAGCAACCCTTTTAAAATAATAAATTAAACAAGATCCAATGAGGTTTTATTCAAAATAGTATTAGAACTATATATTACAAACAAAATATGGCTGTAGTTTTCTTCGGTAAGAACTCTGAATATGTACCTATTACGTGATACTAGAAAAAATATTCATCAAAAAATTTAGAAATGAAATTACATTTTTATTTGTCTGTACCTACTGGCTTTCACTTGATTTATTGGGTTTACCGGCCAGTTCCGTATATTATAATAATAATACATACTTAACCTTTCAACGACCAAGCGACAGCCGGCTGTCGAGCTGCTATTGTCTTTCTATTGTGTCTAGAATCACGTGTGTTCGAAGGTTTAAATGTGCAAAAAGTCTTATATTTTATTTTATTTGATACAAGCTTTGTTTTAAAATAATAAACAAAAAAGGAAGAATCATCCAATTTAGTACAGTACCTAGTTCGGAAGTTTTGCGCGTTCATATAGGTATTTCAACGACTCATATTATTTACAATTCATTTATTTTTTTGTAGACTAGCTTTCACCCGCGACTTTGCCCGCGTGGATGTCGAACTTCCAACCACTATTTATTATCCTATAACGGGTTGAATTTCCAAAAAAACTTGTTTTAGTGGTTAACTACACTTTTCATAGAACACACCCTGCAAACATGTCTCTCTCAAGGACCAGCGGTTAGGGCTATGCTGTCTAACATAACCTTTGTCATCGTCGTGTACTGAAAACTTTGCTTTCACAAGAAGCCTAATTTTAAAGGAGAAATAGCACTTCTGAAAAGTGAAATACGTACCCTGTACCAAATCCCTGTAATAAAAAAAAAATTGTATATTTCCTCGGTGCATTAGTAACATTTTAGAACTTACACCCTAGTAACAGTCTATTCGAAATAGACTATTGCTACGAGTGCTACGGCGTAGGCGTCCCCGCATTTTACGGCTACGCGGCTACGAAGTCACTACTGTCGCAGTAAACAGGATTAAGCCTGTGCTCAGAATACTCATATGTTTTTGTTATATTGATCACTATTAAGATGGTCAAAGGTTTTTGCTTTAGTGTCGTAATGACTTAGTGGTTCAGTCAGGCGCCCGTTTCTTAAGTTGTAGACGAAAGACGTTGTAGGTTCGAAAGCGGCCAAGTGCCTTATTTGCCTTATGGTTATGTGCCTTATTTAATTCATGCGTATTTTCGAAGTCTTTTATGACATCACTGATATCTTGTGCCTCGCAAAGCGCGTTGAGCTGTCCTAATTATCATACTTATTTAGATGTTTGACAATCGTTACAGGTAGTAGCTAGAAAGACAAGAAATCAGCCTAACCAAGTAGTAAAGACCAACCGACAGCCGGCTGTCGGGCTGCTATTGTCTTTCTATTGTGTCTCGAATCACGTGTGTTCGAAGGTTTAATTATTATCTGATATTCACAGTTTCATTATACTTTAGTAGTTTATTTTTTTATTAAGGAATAATTTTCTACCTATTTTTTTTGGGGAGTGGGAAATCATCAAATGACTTCTCCCGTCCTACGCGTCAGACATTCACTGACTAAAACCCACTCCTGTTCCTTCGGTTGCCCTTTATGTTCCGGGGTCACGGTAACTATTATAAACATTCCGCAACCATTTTCTACCTATCAAGCATACATTATGTTTGTAATGTAATATTTCCCTGTTTTAGGACGGTATTGTAAAAGCTATAAGGTTTGTTCGTTTTAATTAAACAACGATCCTATCCTTGAGCATCTCTGTGGACTTTCATAAAATATTCAGTTACCGTCACTATAATAGATAGTTGAAACGAGAATTACCTACGGAATAAATTAGAACAGTTAAAATCTGCTTTATGACGAATTAATATAATTAAAAATAACATGGTGACTTTAAAAATGTTGTATCAAAAATTTTAAAAAGGAATTTAGGCAATATGACAAAAATCTAAGTATTAACAGTAGGTATAGGTACTAAGTTAAATGATAGACGCAACTTTTATAAGATCACTCGGGCGCTGGTCTGTCTGCCAAAAGTTTTTTAACAGATATCACCATTTATTTACGAAACTACGGAGTCAAAAATTTTGAGAAAGTGACCTAAATATCTAAAACTACAGTAGTAAATTACAAGAAAACCGATAAGAACAAAACGTTGTGTATGCGAGTTCAACAAAATAAACTGACTCACTTACTATAAATAATTGTTAATATATCAGCGCACAGCCCAAAACGCTGGTCTTAGAGATTTGAAACTTGGAGGGTGTGTTCTTTGTGAAGATTAAGTATCCACTAAGAAAGGGTTTTTGTAAATTTCAACCCTCAGGCAGTAAAATAGGGTATAAAAGTTTTGACATCCATGCGGACAAACCTGCGAGCAAAAGCTAGTTAGTTTACACAAATTTACTGGAATGCGAAATTAGAAAAGTAAATCTGTAGCCTTTATCATCAGGCGTGTGCTATAATTACGGCTTGTGAATATTTTAGCAAATATCAAAACGTAATTATGCATAATCCTACAAAGTTAAAACTCTTTCCTAGAAGAGAGCAGCTTTAGGTCTGATTCACGTTCGTTGATTATTCAATTTAGTCGAGAAATTTCGCAGTATGAAAATAAAGGACGCGAGTGGGCGTACTGAGAAAAGGTTAAAGGTGAAACGCGTAGGAGTGCTGTATTAGCCTATTTTATTCCATTTTCTGTATTTATTTTAGAAAAAATATACAAGATGATTTTGCTAAGGTTCGTTTCATTAGTCCGCCTTTTGTGCTACTGTTATTTGAAGTTCTCATAATTCCTGATAAAGTTTTTGCTAATTTGAACAGGTACTTAAATCAATATTATACTTGTACTCCGTGTACTCGTAGCTACCTACACACATGTTGAAAGTACTCAAATTTACTACTAGTCTATAAGAATATCTTGGTCGGGGCTTCAGGTGTATCGGGTGTCACCTTTCTTAGAAATATGTAGTTGCTTTCAGAAGTTAATACCTTTATTTTCGAAGATTATTAGTTATACAATAGCGAAATATTTATTCACTGTTAATTATCTGAAACCGAATCTTATCTTTCTTTTATATTGCTGAGAGATGTAGTGTAGTATTTCCTCGTGTCATGCTCATCTGACCTTTGATTCAATACATACATTTGTGACACTTAGGAACTGCTTTACCAAAACTTTCCGTCAATTAACATATACCTATATATAACGACTAAGATGAACGCACACAGGTAGATTCTCATCTCCTAAACAACTCAAACTTCCCTGAATAGGTTAGATTAGAGAAGCAGCGCTGCAGCAATTTTTTAGGTATGATATCGTATAATTTTATCCGTACACTCCCGTGCCTCGGAAAGCACGTAAAGCCGTTGGTCCCGGTTGTCATTCGTAGAACTTCGACAGTCGTTACGGGTAAGCCAGAAAGTCTGACCAGTGTAATGACCTCTTTGCTAAAAGAGGATTACTGGCGAGCCATACTGTCAATGCGACAAATGATGTGCCAAAAAGATGGAAGACGGAAAAAACTCTGTCAAATGTTTTTTACTGAATTTCGGCAATTGAATGTTTAGAAACGCAGCTTATGGATATTAATTAAGCAATATTCACAACACCAGGTTGTAGACGTGCGGAAACGGGGTGAGTGTCTGCGTTTACATTACGTAGCTGTTCCTTGGTTTAATGCCAATATTTTGATAGGCTGATCAATTGGCATTATCTTGTCCTCAGCCTATGGATACGCCCTCGTCGTGTATGCTTTATTTCGGGCTGCTATTGTATATCTTTTGGGTCAAATAAGGAAGCGGGCCTACGATAGTCTGAACATATTCGCCACGGCCCATCAAGTGATCGGTTGTCTTCGTGCATAGCGCCGCCGGCATTGCGACACGTCTCTAATCACAACCCTGAGCTCAAGCTAAGAGATTACATTTTCCTTTGTGTTTTTACTATTGCTATATTTGTTTTCATGTTTTCTTAATTAATTTTTGTACTAAGGCTATAGTATATTTATTTTCTTTTATATGGACAAAGTGTGCCTACGGTTATGTTATTAGGAAATTACTCATAATTACATAGACATCAAAAGATTCGTTAGTCTTTCATTATGTGTCTATCCCTGGAACCCTGGTCATCTCAATGGCGCCCATGGGTTAACTTAATGAAGGATTAACAGAGTCTACTGTAAAACCGTGTTCTATAACAGTGTTTTAGACTTTTATTCTGGACAAACGGTAACTACCACCAATTCTGGTTTCGATTTCGTAAGTTTAAACTATATTGTTTTTAACGCGTTAAAATAGTTTTTGTTTAAGATTTTATTACTGTGTCTAAACATGGATGTTAATGCATTGTATAAGGATGAGCTCGAGTTTGAGTTGGCTTGTCGAGGGGTTTTGGATTGTAAGACCGTGGCGACTATGCGCAAATTTTTGCGGGAAATGTTAGTTCGTGAGCAGTCAGGCGAGTCATCCATTTCTTTTAAGGCACCTAAATCCTGCGTTGAAAACCCAAGAGATGAGATATTGATTTGCGAAAAGAAATTATCAGCTATCAATTTACTTATTTATGAAGTATCACACAGTCCTGAACTCTCGTTTTGTAGACGTATACGCTCTCGTTTGACGCACTTGTCAAACCGCACTAATCTAATAATACCTACGGAGTCTAAGGATATTGAGAATCACTTGTCTTTGTTAAATAATATTCAAGATACTTTATCCTTACTACGGCAACTTGAGCAAGAGGAAAGCGAGGAGGATGAGGGAATTTCGGAACATGATAAGGACATTTTGCAGAAATCTTTGGGCGAAGAAGCCATGCAGATCTTAGAACAATTGGATAACGGCCAAAACCCAGAAAAAAGTTCCTCATCGAAAGGTGATGCCGCGGTGATTCATCAGGACCGTACATTACAGTCATCGGTGGCTTGCGCTGGTACACCACGTACCGGTCTTTTCTCACGTCATCCTGGTTTACAAATGACGTCTACTTTTCATGATGGTTGCCACAAACGGAAGTTGGTGCCGATAAAAGATTGGGGTATCAAGTTTAGTGGTAAGGGTACCATTAGTGTAAACGCGTTCTTGGAAAGAGTTGAGGAACTTAAAGAGGCGCGGAATGCCACCGATGAAGACTTATTTCGGTATGCCATAGATTTTTTTGAAGAAGAAGCGTTGATATGGTTTAGGGCTTATAAAAGTTCAGCGACAAATTGGTCACAGTTAGTAAGGCTTCTGTTAGACACGTTTCAGCGGCCGTATTATCAAGAAGAGCTATTAGAGGAGATTAAGCGGCGAACTCAAAGTAGTCAAGAAAGCGTTTTGGTCTATATAGCTATTATGCAGAACATGTTCAATCGACTACCGAGCCCAGTTTCTGAAATGGGAAAATTGATAATACTTAGAAGAAATCTGCAACCATATTTCCAGAAAGCTATTTGTCGAGACACTTTCGATACAGTGAGCGAACTAACATCAATTCTAAGGATTATTGAATGCACCAAGTTGAGCTGTGATAATTTCAGGGAACCCACACAAGGTGATTACTCTTTGGAAAAAGATTTAGCTTATAAGGGTAGTGCTTTGAGGGCTTCACGAAACGAAAATACGGCTAAACTAGCAGCCATAGATAATAAGGAAATACTTTTGACGAAGTGTTGGAACTGCAGAACTCCAGGACATCGCTTCAGGGAATGTAACTTGCCAAAACGGAGACTTTTCTGTTACAAATGTGGGCGTTTTGGGATGACAACAAATAAATGTCCATGCAATACCACCGATAAGGGAAACGACAAAGCGGAGTCGATACCAGCCGATCGTACTCCAAAAAACTAAGTCATTCTGCCTCGGATGACTGGCAACAATGGCTGCACACGGTTTCGATGTTTTGGAAAACAGGGGAAATCTATAATATCAATAAACGCGATCAAGATAATCGATATTATGCTGAACTGAAAATTTTAAACAAGTCTTTTGTGGGATTATTAGATTCTGGGGCCACAATCTCAGTAATTTCGCGGCAATTTGCAACGAGAATTATGAAATTAGGGTTTTCAGAGCATAAAGTCAACAAGGGAATGATCTCTACGGCTGATGGCACTCACCATACGACGGATTCCATTGTGCATTTACCTATTGAGTTAATGGGAAAATATAATGTGGTGAATTTTTATATCATGGATTGTTTAAAACATGATATTATTTTAGGTATGAATTTCTTTGAGTTATTCAACCTGGCGATAGGAGCAGGCAAACCGATTGCTAATATTACGGAAATTAGTTTACAGCAACCTGTGATTTCGCGAGATGAACTATCTATTCCACAGAAAAAGCGTCTTGATAAATTATTAGCGGAGATGGCAGCAGCTATTGGTAAAGGTTTGGGGAGAACATCGTTGATCAAGCATAGGATTGACACTGGGGACTGCTTGCCTATAAAACATAGACAGTATCCCTTTGCTCCCCCAATCATGGCAGAACTTGAGAAGGAAATTCAAGACATGCTGAATAATGACGTAATTGAACCCTCTTTTAGTTCATGGCGTTCTCCAGTACTACTAGTGAAGAAGGCATCAGGTAAGAATCGATTGTGCCTCGACAGTCGTCAGTTAAATAAGATCACAGTAAAAGACTCTTATCCCTTGCCTAGGGTAACAACTATCTTAGACAGTCTTAAGAATGCTCAGTTTCTTTCTACTATTGATTTACGATCAGCTTTTTGGCAAATACCGCTTGAAGAAACAAGCAAAGAAAAGACTGCTTTTGGACTCCCTGGAAAAGGACTTTATCAGTTCAAAGTCATGCCATTTGGACTAGTTAATGCATCTCAAACACAACAACGTTTGATGGATCGGTTGTTTACGCCGGAATTTGAGTCCCGAGTGTTCACTTATTTGGATGACATCGTCATATGCGACAGCAGTTTTGACAGCCATTTATCGTCATTGTCACATGTGATAAATAAGCTCAAAGAGGCAGGATTGACAATCAACTTGGAGAAATGTGTATTTGCGAGATCTTCTTTGAAATACTTGGGCTACATCGTAGATAAGGAAGGATTACGGACGGACCCGGATAAAGTAAAGGCTATACTCGATTATCCCAGGCCTATTACTTACACGGAGTTAAAGCGGTTTATTGGCCTTGCTAGTTGGTATAGGCGGTTTGTGGAAAATTTTGCCATTGTCGCAGCTCCTCTTCATGAATTAACCAAAGGGGGCAAAAATACTAAATGCATCAAATGGAATAAAGAGGCTGAAGATTCTTTCCTAAAACTAAAGACTGCCCTGACCTCGACACCAGTGCTAAGAGTGCCAGATTTTACGAAACCCTTTTCGATTCAATGTGACGCTTCTAACAAGGGAACTGGTGGAGTTTTGATTCAAATAGTCGACGGACTTGAGGTTCCCATTGCGTACACGAGCAGAAAACTCTCAGAAAGAGAATGCAAGTACTCAGCTTCTGAGCGAGAACTGTTAAGTGTTCTACATGCTGTTGAACAATTTCGCCCATATGTTGAAGGGAATCATTTCAAGGTTATTACGGATCATAGTGCCCTCCAGTGGCTACACCGTAACAAGGATCCCCACGGACGCCTGGCGAGGTGGGCAATGCGCTTGCAACAATTTGACTACGAAATAGTCCATCGCAAAGGCAAATACAACACTGTGCCGGATGCCTTGTCAAGAGCGATTGAAGATGAAATCAACATATTAGAAATAAGACCAGAAGAAAAAGATGACTGGTATAAATCTATAGAAGATTTAGTGCTCTCTGGAAAGAATGAACCGGATTGGGAAGTTAGCCAAGGACATCTGTGGAAATATTTGCGATTAAAACAATTTCCAGATGAAAATGATAGTTGGAAACTTGTAATTCCAGAAACGCTACGCCAAGACATCCTTAGGGAATGTCATGATGATCCCACAGCTGGTCATTTTGGAGTTAAAAAATCGGTCAATCGTGCGAGGCAACGATACTTTTGGCCAACGTTAATAAAAGACATGAAAAACTACGTACGGAAATGTGAAGTGTGTGCGAAATATAAGTACTCACAAAGTAAGCCATCAGGTTTAATGGGAAAGCTGCGAGAGGTGACAGAACCGTTCCAAATTATATCTATTGACCTAATGGGGCCCTTTCCAAGATCGAAGCATGGTAATACTATGCTGTTAGTCATAACATGTTGGTTCAGCAAATTCTGTTTTCTGTATCCTCTTCGAAATGGAAAGTCATCATTTATAACTCGAATTCTGGAGGATGATATATTTTTAATGTATGGAACCCCTTATGCAATAGTTTGCGATAATGGGAAACAATTTGTGTCCAACCAGTTTAAGGATTTAGTTTCAGAGTACGGTGTAAAACTATGGTATACTCCTTACTATCATCCTCAGGCCAATCCTACCGAAAGAGTAAACAAGGTCGTTGGCTCGGCCATAGCTTCTTACGTTGAAGATAATCATAAGGAATGGGACAAGTATATACCCCACATAGGACATGCAATCAGAACATCAGTTCATGAAGTGACAGGAAAAACGCCAGCCTATTTGTTTTTTGGGCGTGAGACAAAAATTAAGAGCTTGAAACCCTACGTCTTTGAACCGGACGAACCGATTACTTTGGACAAAGAGAAATTCGAAAGAAATATAGCTTTCCGGAACAAAATTTACGAAGAGGTTTCTGAAAGGATGCGGCAGTCGCATGAAACCAACAGCAAACAGTACAACAAGAGACGTCGCACTTGTAAATATAATGTGGGTGACCTAGTTTGGAAACGCACTAAATTTCTGTCCAATGCTGACAAGTCTTTCATGTCCAAATTAGCACCAAAATTTGAAAAAGCGGTCGTAGCCGAAAAGTTATCAGATGACGTTTATAGATTAAAGAGTTTCAGGGGAAAAGATTTAGGAAAATGGCATTCTTGTGACCTTAAACGTTGGGTTTGAATCCGGTTGGATTCTTCAGAGGAGAGGGGATATTGTAATGACCTCTTTGCTAAAAGAGGATTACTGGCGAGCCATACTGTCAATGCGACAAATGATGTGCCAAAAAGATGGAAGACGGAAAAAACTCTGTCAAATGTTTTTTACTGAATTTCGGCAATTGAATGTTTAGAAACGCAGCTTATGGATATTAATTAAGCAATATTCACAACACCAGGTTGTAGACGTGCGGAAACGGGGTGAGTGTCTGCGTTTACATTACGTAGCTGTTCCTTGGTTTAATGCCAATATTTTGATAGGCTGATCAATTGGCATTATCTTGTCCTCAGCCTATGGATACGCCCTCGTCGTGTATGCTTTATTTCGGGCTGCTATTGTATATCTTTTGGGTCAAATAAGGAAGCGGGCCTACGATAGTCTGAACATATTCGCCACGGCCCATCAAGTGATCGGTTGTCTTCGTGCATAGCGCCGCCGGCATTGCGACACGTCTCTAATCACAACCCTGAGCTCAAGCTAAGAGATTACATTTTCCTTTGTGTTTTTACTATTGCTATATTTGTTTTCATGTTTTCTTAATTAATTTTTGTACTAAGGCTATAGTATATTTATTTTCTTTTATATGGACAAAGTGTGCCTACGGTTATGTTATTAGGAAATTACTCATAATTACATAGACATCAAAAGATTCGTTAGTCTTTCATTATGTGTCTATCCCTGGAACCCTGGTCATCTCACCAGTCTTACCAAGAGATATCGTGTCGCCTAGTTACTGGGTTGTGGAGGCCTGATAGGCAGTCGCTCTACGTAAAACACTGGTATCCAGTTGAATCCGGTTAGGCTGAAAGCCGATCCCAACATAGTTGGGAAAAGGGCTAGGGAGATGATGATATCGTATAATTTTATGTGCCTTTAGTTTCCTCGCTGGTGATTGTAAAAGGTGACAGTCTTATAGCTCTGTTATCATTGTGTAGAAGAATGTATTCTGATTCGGTGAGCTTGACATCATAACTTTAGCTGAAGCATTTATACTAATTCGTGCTAATCCGTACTAATATTATAAATGCGAAAGTAACTCTGTATGTCTGTCTGTCTCTTCTTCAAGCCTAAACCACTGAACCGATTTGAATGAAATTTGGTACAGATATAGTTTGAGACCCGAGAAAGGACATAGGATAGTTTTCATCCCGGAACTCCCCTGGGAACGGGAACCATTAATCCACGCGGATGAAGTCGCGGGTAAAAGCTAGTATTATAAATGCGAAAGTGACTCTGCATGTCTGTCTGTCTCTTCTTCACGCCTAAACCACTGAACTGATTTGAATGAAATTTGGTACAGATATAGTCCTGGACTCGAGAAAGGACATAGGATAGTTTTCACCCCGGAAATCCCCCAGGAACTGGAACTATCGATGCGGACGAAGTCGCGGGCAAAAGCTGGTTGTCTATATTTTTCCTACACTTGAAGATTACCATCAAAGGCAGATACTCTCTTAATATTACTGTGAGTGTTAGAGGACTTTATAAATGTAAATGTTTCGAGCTGCTCTATAGCATTTGCGCGTAGCCTTTTCTTTGTGTAAAAAAAACTTTTGAAGTGGAAAGAGAGAAAGATATGGTGAGATTTTCCACAAGGAAAGGAAGCAGGTAAAGGTCGCAGGTAGGTAAATATTAGTAAAATAAAATACATTAAGATGCTCGTACAATTTACGTAATGATTTTAAATTTTTTTCTCATTTATATTGATACAATTTCATAGCTCGCTAAGGTCCGGATTTGTATCCATAGGTTCTTTTCAGTTACAAGTAGGCAATAATTAAAAAAATACCTATCTATTAAAATACAGTAATGCCTATACAAAATACACAGATAGCAATTTATGTATCTACAGATAGACAATATAGTGAGCAAAACGGCATCTAAACACCTGCTTGGACAAGTTACTAGGTAAGTATACAAAATTACTTCTTAGGCCTTCGACTATTTCAAGATTTTGCATTTAGTAAAAGTAATAGGTGTGATTGAACATAAACGTGTGTACAGAACCCTAACTGTATTTTACAATTTTTATTTTAAGTTTAATGTTTAACATCAACTAGTAATACTTTACAGGTCAAATTACTTAACATTACAACTAATTTCAAGGATCGTGTAATTCAACATAGGAAAGTAATTTAATGTTACTTCAAACAGATATGTATTTACTTTTGAAAGATACAATTACTTATCAAATCTTAACAATGGTGAATTCTTAATCATGACAAAGTAGGAATGTTAGAAAACGTGGATATAAAAGTTTTACGAACATAAGTAAAATCTCATTTTAAATAGCAAATAGAAAAATGGGTTGAAACAAAGAATATATTTTTTTGTGTTTTTATCGGTCTCATAGACCAGATGCATATTAAATAACGTTAGATAAGAAGCAGTAAAGCTAAAATATCACGTTATCCTCTGCTTCCCGCGAGAATCTTAACCCTTACAGATAAATAAATATATTCATATACTAAGTATGTGTACGTTTTTGCTTTGCAAAAAGTTTAGTTTTATGGTATTGTCTGCATAGACCGTTAGTAAGTTTAACTTAAAATAATGAGTTAGCACCCGAGAGAAAATACAATGTTTACCAGATAGGCCAATAACTCAAGTTATGAACAAAATTATCAAAGTTACAGTATTAATTGTATATATATTTTCATATATTAAATACTTAGTAATTTTTGGTTTGAAAAATAATTCGAAGAATTTTTTTGAAAAATAATTCGAAGAATTTTTATCATAGCTTTGCAATTGAAGAAGTAACTGTATTCCCCTGCAGTTGTTTTATACAAAACTGAAAAATACTTTTGAAAATTTTTACTTATTCTTAAGATTTTGATGTATTGACTTCTATCTAAATAATTATAAGTCTTAGACGATCAGTACCTACCCATATTTACAAATTGCACTAATCGTGCGACATAGCTGCCAATAGAAGGAGCAACTTTTTGTCATTATTATACTATCATGCATTTTCAGTCAACGACTCATTTGTTCTAATGGAGATTATAGTCACATTTTGTACCATCATTTACACCCGTACTCACGCTTAACATAACTACACTAGTTCTGTTCCGGAAGTGTTCAAAGAGATAGAAAAGGATCTTCTAAACTTTTTTTTGTATTATAATCATTGACACAAAATTACTTATTATTATAATTCGACGTGGACGACAAAATTTTATGAAATGGATACACTATACGCGTGACAAATGTTAATATTTTTTTGTTATTTTGTTTGCCCCTAACGCGAACGTTCCATGATGTCGCCGCTGCGTAACTATTAAGTCTACTTATTACTCAGTCTCATATTTGTTGGCGATATTTCAGAAGTGTTTGTTTAAGTGGCAATGCGGTGTTTTAGGCCTCGAAGTTCTCCAACAAGATCAGAGTCGTCTGCAATAAAACGTTTTTCGATTCTTCGTCCTTTGGCAGAGTCCTGTAGACAAGGTTACATAATGTTAATCTAGGAGACTATGTTCATTAATAAATGGAAACAATTTTGTGCTCAGTCGCTTATAGCGATGCGCGAGGTAGTGTTGGTACTTGTGCCGGCACCCCCCGGCGCCAATTGACCCGGCCTCGGGGCCCACTGTGTCACCCGCCAGGCCGCCACTCCACCTCCCGGCCCGGCCATGCTATTTTTAGACTTCGGAGCTTTCACAGTCTTAGTGCGTTTCCAAACAGTGAAATATTCATGTTTATTGACTTCAAGTACGTAAAATTTAATGAAGTCAAGAATAATTATTGTTTATATAAAATTTTGCGAAACCTAAATATCTGAGGAAAAATATGTTACGGTAAGGTATAAGGTTACTCACCTGTGAGTTTTTATTCGCTTTCTTGTCTGCATAGTATTGTACGATAGTATCGAAGAAGGCATTGCTCCTTTTGTCCTGGTTGTTCTGGTGTTTGTGGAATGGATTGTTTGCGGGTCGCGGCATCACAACTTCCTTGTCACCACCCTGATGTGCTTGTGCTTCGGTAGTCATTTCTGGAGTAGCTGTAGTTACACTTCTCTTGTTTCCATTCCAGTTGATAAATCCATCGTCTGAAGCATAGTCATCGTCGTCGATCCTGGGCACTGTCTTGGGCACGTGGTACAGAGGCTTGCCTGCCAAAGCTTTTAGTTCTCTAACGTCTTCGTCCTCGGCGTCATGCTCCTCGTAATCAACAGGCGGGAAGGCTGCGCGGGCATTCTCGCGCCGCCTCTGTGCGTCTTGTGCCATTTGAGTAAGGATCAAATTGTCGAGGAAGGCTGCACTGACGTCATCAACGTCGTTGGACTGCCAACGGGGCGTGGTGTCACTCTCGAACCAAGTTTCTTGTCCGATAGGTAGCGCGGCTAGCCTCTCTTCTTGCCTCTTTGGTGCTTCATTGGCAATGAAGTGGCCATATGGGTCATAAAAATAAGGATATGGCACTTGAGCGTGCATTTCCGGGACACCGATTCCAGCAATCGGGGCTGGCGCATCGTAAAAGTATTGTACTTTCGGGGCATAGTAATATTCGTCATCGGGGTACTCCCTAGAGGTTTGAGGGTACATAGGCCATCCCTGCATAGGGTATGCCTTTGCTTGAGCTACTAAGTAGCCAAGTAAGACTGATAATAGCCTAAAACAAAATTAACACTATTAAACTTACATATAAATATTTTTTATTAATAATAGTTACCATCTTTTTTTTCAACTTTTTTTTGTTTAAAAACAGAGCATAAAAATCACTGCACTCAAATATATTATAAAACTACTTCTGAATATTTTACCGGTAATGAAAAAAACATTGTAAAAAACTCACCTCAAGCTCGGAAGCTGCATGTTGCACATTATTCACAAAGAGATGTTAGTCTAGGCGCGATCAGAACACGACTACGTGTAGGAGGGGAGGGCCGGCGAGCTTTATAAGCACCTCGCCCACGCGCGCCGCCCACACGTTCTCAATGAAACAGCGTTCCCCGTGCACCCCCTACACACCTCCCCGTGCGGCCCCAGTTCACCCCCGCCCCACGCCAGTCCAGCGCTCCAGCCCTCACCCATCTACCCTCAACCCGCGGCATTCTACTATCGATCGCACCCACAGATTATTCATCTTGCTATGACACTGTTTTTACTCCTACAAAAGTGTTGACGACAATTGACAAAAAGTCACTTCATAACGTTTAATTACATTTTAGATATACCGATGTGTACGTCAAGGGGTTAAATGTTCTAGAAGGGTGTTCCTCCCGCGCCGTTGATATAGGGTATTCATCCACGGATGCCGGACGGCTGTAGATGCAGACATAGTAGAGTGTAATATAAATGTATGGCTACGAGTTAAAATTAGAATAGGTTCTGTAAGGGCGAATTTTGAATGTGTTTTGAACATATTATACTTCAGTCCTTCTTGATATTGTTAGTATTACTACCAAATACGTTAAAGCAGAATAAATTTTATAATAGTTTCTGGAAATGTTAAACCTAGTATTGGGAGCGTAAAAGTTTAGATTTTGCATAGAACTTCTGAGTTTTCACTTCATTTGAAAGTTAATAATTTAAAGATGCATTGTACAAGAGTTGTATGGTTGTAGAACAATATAATTTTATTTTATTACTTGAATTCATCTTCATTCATGCCAAAATATTCATTCAGTTTCTGCAGTGCTTCATAGCATTTATATGTATGACGCAGTTAGGGCAATTAACCCCTAGAGCCTTCTGTAAAGTCGTACTCTAACTTTAAGTGTTACTCAGTATGAACCTCGTGTAGGACGTAATAACTGTACTGCGTCATGGAGAAGGTGCTTCACGAGTAAAGGCTGCGTCAATTTTGTCTGCGTGTGGAGGCGGAATATACCTAACTACGTTTTATGATATATCTTATATTTTTTTCTGCGTCTTTGTCTGCTTAGATTTGTTGATATTCTCCTACTAATATTTTGTACTCGAATACATTTTACGTCCAACTATTTGTGTCTTTAACATCTACCAATTCAACGCCATCTTCACTGAATTCTGATATGCCTCTCTAAGATAAAAATGTTTCATACACACATCAAAAAAAGATTAAGAAGAATATTTTTTGTTACGTTAGAATAAAGTCTTATTTTTCTCAGATTCGTCATTTAAAAATCAAATCTTTTAATAAAAAAATCATTTAAAATATCCATTGCTTTTTTGTTTAAAAATAGATTAAGTACTTGTTTACACTTATTTAGAACTTGATTCAAGCGTTTTCTCTCACTTTGCAAAGGAGTTCATTCAAAAAAATGCCGAGAGAATTACCAGAAAATTTACGGGCAAGAATTGTTACTTTGGGGGAAGAAGGACATGCTACGAGAGAAATAGCACGCAGAGTAGTTGTATCCCAATCCGGTGTCTTGAATACGTTACTGAGGTATCGTGGCGTGGATAACTTTGCTGATCGACTGCGCAGTGGTCGGCCAACTGTTCTTACCGCTGCTCAGAAGCGTTACATCAGATTGCTGACTGCTCGAGACCCAATAAATCAATGACACTAAAATAAGTGCTGAGATGCAGGCTGTTACTGGACTAGAAATTAGCACTCAAACCATCAGGGATTGCTTACACTAGACAGAAAGGATTACGAGCGAGGAGATCCTGGCAAGCACCCTTGAACTCACAGCAACGACTGCGATAAAGATTGAAGTGGACTAGACTTCGCCAAAATGAAGGAAACGACGAGAAAAACATTTGGCAGAATTTTCTCTTCGTTGTTGACGAGTCCAAAATTAGCACTCATCCAGACAACCGACGTCTTCGTGTCTGGAGAAGACATGGGGAAGCTGAAAGACAAAAAATTGGTGCTAGAACACCGTTGATCCCGTAACGAATCAACGCTGCTCTGCGTAAATATATTTCATTACCAGGTTAAATTGGCCAGCAGGGACCCTGCCTTAAACCCGATAGAGCACGCGTGGGATGCTGTCAAGCGAGCTGTTTGGAACCGTCAACCATCTTCGCAGACAGTGCCAGAGATCAGGGAAGCCGTTATTCAGAATAGGACATGTAACCATGCATGTGTTCAAACCAGAGAAGGGTTTATCTTGTACTAAATAAAAACCAATCCATACTAATATTATAAATGGGAAAGTGTGTCTGTCTGTCTGTCTGTCTGTTTGTCTTTCTTTCACGGCAAAACGGAGCTACGGATTGACGTGATTTTTAAGTGGAGATAGTTGAAGGGATGGAGAGTAACATAGGCTACTTTTTGTCTCTTTCTAACGCGAGCGAAGCCGCGGGCAGAAGCTAGTTTCATAATATTATGTTGTCAATATTATGAAACTAGCTTATTCATTAGTCGATTAGGACTTTTAAATTCAATGTTTGTTATTAATAAATAAGTTAAATTTTTAATTTAACATTTTTTTTACAAAATAGATGTTAATTAACATTCCTCTAAAAAGTAAAATTTTAAAAATATTCAATATTGTGTTAATGATCTTAAACGTATTTCGATATTAGGCGTGCATGTAAGAAGTCAAATAGGTCAAGATTGGAGAAAAATAATCGTGGAAAGGAAAAAAAAGCCTAAAAATGGATAAAAGATTACTTCGTAGTTCTGAGTTCAACTTCGGTAAGTATTTGATTCAGCTGTGTCATGTTTCGACAGTAACTTAAAATGATAATGAATGATGTTGGATTTATTGTTATAATACAGTTTTGGAGACCCCGAGTTATTTAGGTGTAATTTCATAGAGGTGAAATTTTATTATATCTATTTAAAGGAAAAATGAATCGATACATTCAGTTCATATTCAATTATTTTGAAATATTGGTAATCTACTTAGAATACTAGTTGGTTCCTAATGCAATGCTAGCAGTGTGTGAGTGTCTAAGATTGTTTATAAAGAAAGTCAAGAATCATAAATGTTGATAAGGGAGAAAATAACGGATTATTTCATAAAATGTTTGATTCTTCTATACTTACTTACTATTGAGATTTTATCAATTTGACATGTCACCAAAGGTGATTCGGGGTTCAGAAATATATGATTTGATAAAAAAAATCGTTTCAAATATATTACATGCAATGGTACCAGTATGGGATACCAGCCCAAACTTCAAGAATATGTGTATCTTTGTCAAAATATCTTCTTCTGTACGACAGAAGCATTATACTATTAATTTGTTACTGGCATGAAGCTTAATTGGCCTGAAATGTTTTGAAACATAAACATGTTTTTGTATCCCGTGGCGCAGATTATTGCAAACACGTTTGAAATAATTTGCGGCACGAGTTTTAAAGTAAGGTTAACGAATCACGTTTATAAAAACGTAGTTAGTTACAGTTTTGCGCAATCAATTTCTGGTTTTTCCCACCTGCCACGCCGCTTTCGTGAAAATTCAAGACAAAAGTTACTTAATTTTAAGTGAATAAACTATGCGTAGGACGTTGTTATCGGTCTTCAACCTACGTCGTGGAAGATATTTCACCTAAAACTTACTTTATTTTTTTTACTTATTTTTTTTAGGAATATGTAGCTACTTTTCCATTTACAGTGGTGGTCAATAATTAAGAACGATTTGCAGTACCTGTCATTTTGATAGAAAAACCATGTCTGGTGCGTTTTTATATTCGTTTTTAAAAGTAATTCCTTTCGTCATGTAACAGCTACACAGATAGCGTAAACGTGATTAGTACGAAATATTAAAATTACTTACTATTTTTATTACTTATTTAATAAATAATCGATACCTACAAATTCACATAGCAATAAAGCTGGCCAAATAATTAAGAACGATTCTTAAACGCCTCGAGAGTTTTTTCAGTAGATACTTAGATTTTAAAAATCTGTTTAAAATAAAAAATAAAATAAAATAAAATAATGTTTATTTGCACCTTTAAAATGAACAGGAAAGACAGGTTAACATAAAATAGGCTTAAGGTAGTTACATATTACGTATTAGAGTTGCAACTAACACCTAAGCTAAGATAACTTAATATCTTGTAATATAGGTATTAGCTCCCACCCCCATATTTATGCAATGAACATTTGATTTTTATACAAAGTAGAGATTTTTAACCTTTCTAGATTTGAAACAAAAATAAATGAGCATTTTAAGTAAGCAACAATAATCAGGAAAATTAAATACTATTTAAAGGTTCTAAGTAAACTTTCATGCAAAAAGGGAAAAAAAGAAAACAAAAAATAAGAAATATGAGGTAAGCATTAGTATCCTCATTGATTAAGGAATTGTTGTATGTGAAATTGTGAGTGTGTGTGTGAGTGTTTGTGTGTGTGTGTTCGTGAGTGAGTGCGTATGTGAGTGAGTGCGTATGTGAGTGAGTGTGTGTGTGTGTGTGTGTGAGTGTTTGTGTGTGTGTGTGTATGTGTTTGTGCGTGTGTGGTGTGAGCATGTGTTAAGTGAGTGTGTGTTTTTAGATACAAGAGTATTTATTATGCAGGCACATGGAACAGTTTTTCAGTTTCTTCATATGTAAGTTTAAATAAGATTGTGAAAATGTTAAAAAAGCAATATAATACATTGCATGGTTGCGGAATGTTTATAATACATAGTTACCGTGACCCTGGAACATAAAGGGCAATCGAAGGAACATGAGTGGGTTTTAGTCAGTAAAAGTCTGACACGCCCTCCTGCCGCACCCTGGACGGGAGCAGACATTTAATGATTTCCCACTCACCAAAAAAAAATACACTGCATTCTAAGTTATTGGTTTGTAGCGCGAGGCTTTTAATGACTGCATTACATCGGCAAAGCATTCACTCTATATTTTTATGTAATTTTTCAAGGGAATACAGCACCATTATTCTAAGAAGACGTGTTATAACCCACTTACGTTACCTCAAGACCAATTTGACACTTTTTGCTTAACTACGCACCAAAAATGCTCTATGAAATTTAAATCTGTGCTGCTTGGTTGCCATTCTAAGACAGAAACTGATTGAAATAATTTCGCACGTATGAAGTTATTTAACGGTGCGTGTATTGTGCTCTGGACCATTGTTGTATTAGAATGTTCAAATAATCGGAAGGACGTCTTCAGCATGCGTTATCATTGTTTCATTCAGTGTATTTTGTACTAGATATGGATCCATGTTTTTTTTATCAGTCTAAAAAGTTCAACACAATGACATCGAAGCATCCCTAAATTTTCACATTTCCACCATCGTGGTTTTATGTCATTTTTGTGTGCTTACGGTTGAAAGCTGTATTCGGAGGGCATCAAACAGATCGTTTTCCATCAGAACAATATGTGTAAATGTTTTTTTCGTTAGAGAAAATAACATTTTTCCACTGTCTTACTGTCGAGCCTTTATAACTCCTAGCAAATGCAACCTGGGCTTGCCTATGACACAATATCAACATGGTAATCTTTCTTGCTATGCTTTTGTTTGACTTCGCCTGTACCAGAAGTAATCTGTTAGTCTATACTTAAATAAAATAATGAGATAACTGGCATAATGTGTTGAGTTCAATGACGTAGGAAGAAAAAGGAAAAAAAAATAAAACAAATGCTTGTGAAATTGGCGTATCTCAACAGATTCTTTATTGTGCTTTTTCATTTTTTCCTCGCAATATTTCAGAAAAGTATTACGATTATACAAACTTTGACCACAACTAGGCAATCGTGGAATCACTTATAGTGCCTAAGCTGCTCTTCGGCCACATGTGCCTGATTTTACTGCCGCTGCACCAGGAAAGAGTAAGTATCAAGTAACTATCAACAAATCTTTTAAAATTAACAGTTTTTTAAAAACGCGAGTCGAGCATTACATTATTATACTCAATGGAGTTGAGTGACATTTTCTAGTTTCTAGCTTGTGCTATAATCCTGGGTGGGACCAGTTAAAGCTAATCAAATAAGTAGAAACGCTAAGAGGTTACTAATAACCGTTATAAAGATTCAAGGCAATGAATGGAAAGAACGAGTTGAAATTAAGATATTCGTGTGACGTTTATGAATGTTACAAACTTAGATGTTTCGTATTTCAGTCAATGTGTGTGCATATATAAAGTAGAAAACAACTGTAGCAAGATTTGAAACAATAAGTATGATAAAGCCACATAAAATCGTTTAAGAATGAACATTCACTAGTCGATTAAATATTTTTGGTTAACGTGAGGTATCAGCTATTCGAAGTTTGTTCAGATCTCAGATGAACATTGTGAGAGGACTAAATTAAATTAATGTAGAATGAAACGTAACATTACACATGTAGGCAAACGTGGTTTTACTAACTTGTCTTAGTCCCATGTTTCAGTCTCAGAACCCATTACCATGAACATGGGCACACACCTAAACTCCGAGCTACAGAAGCAATCGTAAACTCAAGCATTAAATGTTATTAACTTTTAGTTAGTCCTTATAATATATTTTTCAGGGAAACTGCGTGGCGCTGTAAATACTTTAATGAAGACATTAAATCAATATTTTTTATTGGACTTGAGGTCAGAAATAGCTCCATCAAACTATAGCCGGTATTTTTAGATCAGTTGGTACTATCCCGATTATTTTCTCAGTGATCCAAAGTTTAAAGCACTTGGTATTTTCCCACGTACCCTCAATATAATCCTAGCTTATTCGTGACGTCTATTTTCTGTGACATGTTATAGTTCAGAGGTAGTTTGAATCTAAATCGATACCTGTACTTGGGTCGGTTGTATGGGTGCATACAGGTTTCGTAACCGTTATAAATCGTGGAAAGTTACGAAGGGTGGTACTTCTTGGCTCCATGGGGTAGGTCGGGAGAGGGGGTCGTTTCGGGTGAAATTCGGTGCATTCGACGTGCATCGTCAGGTTTGGGAGCGGAAGTCGTCACAAACAAGAGGTCGATGGCCGACTGGCGCCTTGCAGTCGATGCACTAGTCTATATGTTGCGAAAATCTACCTTACTGTACTGTTATTGGAAGACTGTCAAAAACGTCCGTTTAGAAGTAAATACGCCGATGTTGAAAACTCTGTGAAACTGTCAAACTTTACACAAAACGACGTTTGTCAGGCTTCTTTTGGGAACAGTCACGTTGAGACCCAGTCGCGTTTTAATTTGTTTGTTCGTTGAATACGGTCACGTTTATGTGACGAAGTAACGATTGGTTACATACAGCAAAAATTGAGTCAAGATAAATTCTTTTTTATGTAATCTTAGTTAATATTATTTGTACGTAGTTGATATGAGCGTTACGAAGATTTTAGCGTCATTCAAATTATTGAAAGGAGAAATAACTTTTATGTTAGATTCTTGCAGATAGAATGATATTAGAGTATAATTATAGGAGTTTTTATTACTATTCATAAAAAGTAGTCTGGACAGATATATAGGCCAATTTTTTAAGAAAAATATAATATCTGGGTAATATACGGTTTAAAAATTCTTTATTTCTCAAAGATTACACATCACTTACAAGGAGAAATAAAACAAAACAAAACTTAACTAATTTACTGTACAGATTCGCGTAGACGGTATTCTTAACAATTACAATTTGCAATTACAATATACTCATACTCACGATTTTATCATCACGAGCATGATAGTTTGTTCTGTGTCTGGGTGTAATTTATCTATAATATGTATGTATTTATAAAGTATATAAGTATGTTTATCAGTTGTCTGGTTACCATAACACAAGCTCTGCTTAGCTTGGGATCAGATGACCGTGTGTGTCCTAAGATATTTATTTATTTTATTTATTTATCAAGAATTAAGTTTGTAGCTTTATGAACAAATACTAAATTAATATTGAATTGAATTTTGTAATTGAACCAATGAAATTCCCTTTTTGTATGAAAAAAATTATACCGTTTTTTGGTCCCGCCTAGAAGTTATCCAAATTCTAGAAAAAGTAGTTGTCTGTAGGCGCGAGGCCTGGTGAGTAGGGCGGATGACGGAGAGCAACCCCAGTTCTTGCAACTTGGAGACAGTCTGCTGTGCAGTGTGAGGTCGCGCGTTGCCATGCAGGAGCAGCGGAGAGGAGCGATAAACCAACGCTGCTGGAGATGTGCCAGTTTCTCCATCATTGTGTTCAGTTCTTTGCAGTAATGCTCATCCCGTTTGGTCAGAGAGGAATCACACCGGCGCGCTAGACCACTAAACAGTGACCATAACTTTTCTAAGGGTAAGTTTTCGTTTAGGGCATTGTTTAGGTGCTGAACCAGGATCCAATCAACTTGCCTCCTTCATTTGTGTGTCTATTGGGCACTGCAAGGCACGTCTCAGTTCGTGGGGCACTCATTCGTCAAGCTTTTTTACCTTGCCAATTTGACGCTAATGGACCAATATTGTTTTGACGCTAACGTCGAAAGCTGCTGCTAATTCAGCCGTTGATTGTGTATCATCAGCTTTTACAATCGCCTTTAATTCGTCATTGTCGACCAAGGTCTTAGGACGACTGCGAGGTTCATTTTTCAGGTCGAAATTCCCAGAACGGAAGCGAGCAAACCAATAACAAATGGTGCGTTGGTTTGTAGTGTTAGCTCCGTAAACATCGTTGATGTTGCGTGCCGCTTGTGTCGCGTTGTTGCCACGACGAAAATGTAACACTAATCAATAAACAAATGACAACTTTTGATAAAAGAATTCTATGTTTTTAAAATAAAATTAATTTAAAATTGGAATTCGCAGCCAAACAAAAATTATTTTGATTTGAAACGGCCAGTAGTGCAGAACGCCAATTTCAATTTTTAAAGACCTAATATCCGCTCGTGAAGTATCTCATATTGCACCGCTTAGGATCAATTAAAAAAATTGAAAATTGACCAGGGCCGTCATTTAATATATATTATTAAAAAGCCGATAGATATCTAGTGTTGTCTTATAAGTCTCAGTAATGGTGCGTTTTTAAGCTTCATTCCAAATTAAAAATCCGTTGGCAAAATATGAAACAACTGGTGGTATCTACAGTAGGTATATTGCTATTATTCAATAAGACACACAGACAGACAAACAATCAAATACAAAACTTATTTTTTGGTTGGGGTTATAAATCAAATTTTTATGGAGGTTTCAGTATTTTATTATTAAATTAAATTAATTAATAATTAATTGCTAGAAGTGGTAAAATAAATTGTTTTATTTTAGTAAATTATATATAAACTAGTATAGTGTAATTTAACAATTTAAAACACTCTGACCATGCTTAGTCTTTATTCATTATGTAATATGATTATTATTTTAAAATTATATAAGTATCCCTCAAATGCTTATTTTGCGCTTTGATAGCTTGAAACACAGGTTTAAATAAACCTAGTTCGAGTGGTCCCTATATTTAGTTTAGAACGTTTTTTTTTTCTCGCACATAATATTATATTGTATATGCCTAGATTAAGTTAGATATTACTATTGTTATTACTAAGACTTTTTATAACTATAACTTATCTAAGCCATTTTATATAATTCTTGTGATCCTTGTTTTTTAATAATTTTTTTTTTTATTTTTTTTTTAAATTTAAAAAAAGCCAGAAAAAAACTTTTTCACATCACTATTTTTTTCTATACTTCCTTCGTTCCACTACAATCTTATCTCTAATGTAGTATCACTTTACATCACATAATTGCCGGTATTTGCGTCATTCAAATATTAATATTCTATTTTTATCTCCACTCGGCTTATGGCTTTATTGACATTAGTATCTACACTGAAGTATTTATTAAGTATTTATTGTTTTTTTTTCATAATGTTTAGTAAGTGTAAACGTTTATTTTGGGCGATAAACAATAGCTAACTTGTGTTTTGTCGATAATTATGACTCGAATTCGACATTATTCTTTATTATGTAATCGTTTTTAATTCAAGATCATAAAGTTACAATCAATATAGTACACATTTTACGAAAAACTTGAATAGTTAGAATAGTTCATATAGTTATAAAGTAATTGTATAAAACTATCGTAGTTTTTATCATGGGAATTTGTCTCGGAAAACCAGGAAAGTAATGGAGATATTTTCATAGCATGGAGTATTTGACGCTTTTTCTCTAAGTCGAGGATAGCTTTTAGTAAATTGGTTTTCAGCGAATTCATTATAAGATATCGGTAAGGCATAACATTTACAGGTGAATATATTTTTTTACAATACAGCAGCAAAAGGTCAAAAAGTAAAATAAGATTCATTTAAAGTGGTATCATATCGATCCCAAGTTTCTGGGGGGGCCGTTATAGCGGCGGTAAGACCCCTCTTTGAGGAGTGGCTGGAGAGGCGTCATGGCACTCTCACGTTTCGCTTGACACAGGTCCTCACCGGACATGGTCAGTTCGGGAGGTTCCTGTGTCGGATTCGGGCGGAAGCGACGCCTGGGTGTCACCACTGCAGTAACGGTCGCCTGGAGGACACGGTCGAGCACACAGTTGAGGTGTGCCGCGCATGGGCGGAGCATCGACGTGTCCTCGTAGAGGCGATCGGCGGCGGTGACCTCTCGCGCCCGGCGCTGGTTCAGGCCATGCTTCGGGGCGAGACGGAATGGGATGCCGTCGCCTCCTTCTGCGAAGCAGTTATGCTAGTGAAGGAAGCGGCGGCGCGCGAGAGGCAACGACGAGCCTCTCGCCCCGGACTAAGACCCAGGCGAAGACGTCGAGAGTCGCAAGACGACTACCGGCCACCGTAGGCGCGGTTCTGCGGATGGCGAGCTATGGGTAGCTCGCCGCCCGGCTAGGACCAGGACCGCGTAGACGGCGCGTTTTGTTCCACGCGCGCCTCAAAGAGAAGGAGTCAGCACAGGAAGGGGCCCAACAGGGCCAACGCCTGCCGGGGTTGCGGAATGTTTAAAGTGGTTACCGTGACCCTGGAACATAAAGGGCAATCGAAGGAACATGAGTGGGTTTTAGTCAGTAAGAGTCTGACACGCCCTCCCGTCGCACCCAGGACGGGAGCAGTCATTGGATGATTTCCCACTCACCAAAAAAAAAAAAAAAAAAAAAAAAAGTTTCTGGGGGTAAAAATTGTTGTTTGTGTGTTCAAACTAGCTCTTTTACTTGAACCCAAAGAAGTGAACCCCAGAAATGCATATATTTACTGAACTATATGAAAATAAAGTACTTGATCAGTATAGAGTCTATCACATTGTAAAGTCTTGATGGTTTTTTATGTCCTATTAAAATGTATTAGGCTCACCTTAATTCTTTTTGCTGGGCACGCTATTGTACCTAATAAAATAGTTTAATCAATATGAATATACAATATTCTTCTTTACATTTGAGCTTTTTACTCAACTAAATTACAACTAGCAGCCAATAGAACGTATTTAGAACATCCAAATAATAATCCATTTTACGAATATTGATGCAAATTAAATTCAAAGATTTGAAATTAATAATCTGATTACCTATATTTACCAAGTTTTCGTTCTAACGGCAACCACGTGAATCCCTATATCTTTTCTACACGGGTCAGTATTTGTTAGAAGTTATAAACATAATATAAGTCGTTATGTTATGTTATAACTTCTAGGAAATGATTTCCCCGAAAGGTTAGGCAGGGGTGGAACTACTGGAACTACAGTACATTCTCATTTCGCTAGTTATGTTTATTCCCCACGTGTAATATGAAAGACATAAACATAATATAACCAGTGAATAAAATTTGAGTAGGTTAATTGTCGTCAACCGGACACTAAAAATGAAATTAGTTTAAGATATTGATTAAGATTTGATTAGACTTTAAGGTTGGAATTTTCAAAAAATCTTTTTTAGTGCACATTTACTAATCTAGTTTCATGTCTTTTGCATTTATTTGCATCAATATAGCTAAAATGGATTAGCAAAGAGCGACATCGCATAAGAATTCAAGCGAGCGAGTACGTACAAGTAAGTTTTCGCTCGCCTATTCTTAGTTAGCACACAGGTATTACTATATCTACGCAAGCTCGCTGAATAAATGAATCATGCGAGGCCAGTGGAAAAGTTCAGCGGAAAACGACCATTACTGCCATCGCGGAGTAAAACACATTGTTTACTATCGCCAGTGACAGAATATACACATCGCTCCACATAAATGAAATATCTTCTGACAAGCTGACAGTCCATTGGTTTGACGGGCTAGCCAAATTTGGCGGGGCTCTCTTATAAAACTGAGCATTTATAAATTCTATAATGTGAAAGAATAAAGATATTGAAAATGATAAACTATCATTTTATATTTTCGATCAATTCAAAGAAAGCCATTTTCTTGCTCTTGATTGGTGAGAACAATATTTTATTTTAGTTTGTTGAATGTTGTAAAGCTACCGATGCCTGCCATCTTGAGGTACATAATGTTTCAACAATTTTAAGGCTAATACTTCACTGAGTCTAACTTGACTCAAGTTACTTTATTATACTTTGAGAATCAAGAATGCTCTTCTACCGGAACTTGAAATTTGGTTCTTGTACCTAATAACCTTAAGCTCATAATGAATTTAGAAGTTCGGGCTCTCAAGAGCCCATTGCATATTTAGCAGTTACAATAGCTGCGAAAATAAAATAACAAAATGATCTCCTTTATATAAATACGCTTTTGCTTAGCTCTGGTAAGTGGGTACTGACCTGGATGTGCTTGGGGAGGGTTCCAGGTGTCCTATGGGTCAACAAACTGTGTCAGGTCGCTAAACTGGGTCATAGCCCCACAGGTCCAGTTGAGCTCGAGCCTGAGCTTGGGATGCTAAGTAAGCAACTCGATACCGTAGGCTTTGATGTGGAAAGATGTAAGGTGTGGAAAGATGTAAGGTGTATTGCAATATTTTGGCAACAACTTTTACTATAGGAACAAACCTGAGTTATTATGTGCACAATCACGCGTTTATGTATCGTACACTAATTACCAGTCATCCTATAATAATATATGTACGTACAATGTATGTTTTTGTCAATCAATGTAATTCAAGCACATATTTGAAAAGCGTTGCAAACATCTCAGCCAACGCATGTATCAATATTTTATGGTATGCCTTTAAAATGTAATACATAAGAGGAAATTGCTTCCACTTTGAGAGGAGACACATGTATTCATCACTACGTTATACTTAAGTATTGAAAGCAAAGTAAGTTTTTTAAAGCCGAAATTGGTAGATCTTTTGACATATTTCTTTTACTCATCAATGTAATTCAAAGATATAGATAACATTAACTTGCCTCATGCATAGTAGGGTACTGTAGTAATTATTTGGTTGAACTTGTAAAGGCTACATAGTTATGATAGTTTATTTTCTAACTTTGTTATTACCATATTATGTACGGTGGGCAAAGCAGATAAGTATCCAGGGCCGTCAGATACAGTTAAAGTTTTCCCAAAAACCCACGGATATTTTCTAATAAAAATTTAAACTTTAGTAGAAAATGACTAGTTTTTCAATTAGGTTAAATTTTATTTGAATACATTCATTGGTATTCAAGAAAACCTCAATTGTATATGACGGCCCTGGATACTTATCTGCTTCTGTAACAAAAGCAAAATATATTTTTCCGTAACAAAAAGTAACACTTTAACCTTTCAACGACTAACCGACATGCTGCTATTGTCTTTTTATTGTGTCTCGAATCTCGTGTCTTTGAAGGTTGAAGGCTGAAAATGATAGTTTACGCACCCACAACATTTTAAAGACATATAACGGCACCAAAATATCATAAAGAGCGATGAAAAACAAAAGCCTCGCCATTTAAGAAGAAAGGAAGGATTTTTTAACCTGCAAACTTTTTTTCTAGATTTCATTCCATTTTCTTCATTCGATTTCTTGCTAGTACTAAGACTTTCAAAGCTTCTTGGTCAATTAAAAGAACTCTAAATGTAATAGTATTTCAAAAACTAGACAGAAACATGGACATTTTAATAATGTAACGGATTAATTTTAACATGAAACAATTTGTAGTTAAATATTTTTTAGTTTTTCTTTCTTTTCTTTTATGTTAGTAGAATTTTCTCTGGTTGTAATAAGTAATTCTAATACAGCCATGCAATAACTTGGCTTGGCGGTATACATAGGAAAGCCAAACACACAAGACATGATTCATTGGACTTGGAGACTTTACAGCAACGCCCTCGCCTCTGCAGATAATTTACTTGGAAATATTACTTTACTGCTATGACTGTATTGATGGCATTATACATATAGGATTCTTTAATTATGGGGAAATATTAAAAATAGATTGTCTTGGTTACCTACAACTGTGCTACAACTATCGTTTCTGATAGTATTAATCCCTCGAACACACGTGATTTGAGACACAATAAACAGACAATAGCAGCCCGACAGCCGGCTGTCGGTTGGTCGTCAAAAGGTTAAGTATCAAAACATTGAAATAGGATAGAAGAAGAATATTTCTTTTTGTAGTCCTGATTTAGCAGTTTAGCTTATAAGTGATGAATAAATACATAAAAGCACATTAAAAAGCAAAATACAATTTACAAAACATGACAATATATAAAAATCTTAGAAATAAACTGGCAACTCAATAATATTAATAAACATAAACCGTAATTAAATGAAAACAATTTATAATTTGACAAATAAATAAGTAAAGTGTCATTGTAGTGTAATGTGTAAATTCAGTTCAAAACTCATTCTTTTTTTTTCAATTGTTGTTTCAATAACCTCGAGCCAATATCATCGCGGGTATATTACATATTATATTCTCAAAGGGTTCAGCGTTTAAATATGATCTCAATGTGAAATTAGTGCGTGGGCGCATAAAACAGACCGAGTTAGTTGAAATACTTAATTAGCTTTGATGTTAGCTTGTTGTCATTATTTTATATAATTTATCTTTTTAGTTGAACCTGTGGAACGCCTACGTTCGTATCTTCAGTTATTGTAACTGATCTGCTCGGGGCTACACTTTAGGTAAAAAAAAATATGTGTAATTCCAGCGATATCATTGTATTTGATATTGAGTGAGCGAAAACCACTAATTTAGGTGAATAACAGCTATTAATACAGAAAATTATGTGATAAAAATATCAAATAACTTTTATCGTAAGAGTATTAACATTTAGAGAAATATTAAGATAATAATGCTATCTCTTCACCACCCTAGGTTGACTGGTAGAAAATGCCTGCGGCATTAAGTCCGCCTATGTACCGTTGTGCATAAAGTAAAATAAACAAATAAACTTTATTTTACATTATGGGTTTTTTAGAATGTAAATGGTTATGTCGCTTTTCATATCATCAGACATGATTCATTAAAGATATATTAAGTACACAGTTCACTAATGCACGGACTGATGTATAATTGTATGATATTAGCGTTTATTATTAACTGAACAGAAGTAAAGTTTATTAGTATATAGTAGTAAGAATATTTCAAAACATTACTCAATTTACAGACTAGTATAGGTAAGAAAACTCTAGTAAAAGTTGTGGAAAAGACAGCTGGAGAAACGCCTTTAAGACGTCATTGCTGACAAGTCCGGTAATATAGCTTCCTATTGGAAAACTCGCCCACGCTTTTCTTCGTAATAGCATTCTATTACAGTTTTAGTTACGTAATTGGATTCTTCATTTGTTATTTAAGAGTAATTTAACTGTATTAAATAGATAACCAAGATATGTTGGTATATGATAAAAGATATAAATTTTGTATATTTTAATATAACAGATAACGATTGATTGAAATATATGAATTAAACAAACGAAGCTTTCGTCTTTTGTTTAATTCATTTGTTTAAACGTGTAGGACGTTATCGTGGGTCTCGTTAATAGTGTATTAAAAGCGGATCTTTACTAAACCTAACTCTTAAGTACACTTCTATTAAATTGGGTCTAACTACACAGTTTCAGGTTTAACTTATAAAGTTATTAATCAGAGCAATGAGGTCTTGTTCTAACATTGAATTTATTAGTACTAGCTTTTGCTAAACCCACAAGAACTTGAATATGCTAATAGTTTCTTAAAACTTGTCGAGGCTCTCGGGAACGTTTGTTATAGGCGTACCAAAGTACAAAAGACTTAGAGGTATAGATAGAATATATCAGATTATTTTCGCTCTTCATACAAATACAAACTATGGCAATAAACACATTTATAAAATAACTAGGTGTCCCCCGAGGTTGATCATAGGTTACTGCTCCGCTCCCGTAGGTCAAACTGTGAAATTACGAAGCCTATTTATTATTCTGACGTGAAAGCTATTTAACGACCAAGTTTAAAAGTTTACGTTCAATAGTTTTGGTTGAAAGAGTAATAACATTTATTTCCATTTATAATAATAATAGAATCACTAAAGAGTTTTCATACCTTCAAACTTACAATAAAAACTGCGTGTCAGAAAAAAAACAGGTTACGGCCTATATTTGATCAAAAAAAATTAAAAACAAGGAAACACAAAGGGCGTTTCTAATTTTTTTTCGATGCAAAAAGACCAGCAAAATCGAAGTAGATCCAATGAGGTTTTATTCAAAATAGTATTAGAGCTTTCGAAACACAACCGTAGTATTAAAGGTTTTCCTGTAAGGAGTCTGTAGTCCTAATAACTATGGGTAGATATCTGTGTTACGCGATACTGGCAATATAACATTAACATTTTTTTGTGTTTATAAATATGTTTATTTATTTTTATGTAACTGACAAAATTTTAAGATCTTCGGTTCACGTCGTCTGGAATCACGTCGTTCCACACTAACTTTTCCTCACTTTTATACTCCCTTACGGGCAGAATTTCGAAAAATCCTCTTTTATCGGATGCGGGCTACATTCAAAGAAGTTTTGGGCTTCTACGATCAGCGGTTAAGACTGTGCGTTTATCCGAAGTCAGGCAGTCATTCAGGATAAAGCATTTTATTCCTCTCAAGAGTGTCATTAAGGTAAAAATTCTGACAACTCCGTTATGGTAGCTTAGCAAGTCTAGATAATAATTGTTTTTACTTCGAAAATTAAGGGGCTTTCGTACTAAACGTTGTCCGCATTTTTAATCCTTCATAGGTGAAAAATAGGGATGACGAATATTAAAAAAAATGGCATTCTGTTTAGTCTGTCCTTTAAACCGTCTAAAAATAATGGACACATGATTTGCTTGATTAAATTAATAAAAAATAGAAAAGAGAGATAATACAGGGAGTGGAGGCTTGTGACGTCACATCACAGATAAAATTGTACCAAACCGTGACGTCACGCAAAACTTTATAAAAAAAAGAAAAAAAAACTGTTAATTTTTTTTGATAATTTAACTGACGGACTAATCTGAATTTTCAGTCGTCTAGTCTAGTATTGAAATAAATGAACTTTTAATTGACAGTGTAAATACGAATAAAACATTGATGGAACTGTGGAGGATTGATTACTGAATCTCAATCTCTCAAGCCTTATATTTACGGGTAATGGTCCTCGCCCACGAAAAATTTGGCAAGCGAGCCAGATGTCCACTTTTAAAATGAGCATGGGTAGATTCGCCCAAATCAGTTTAGGTGAATTTGCCAGATGTCTCCTATTCAAATAAAATTATATATGTTGTTTCAACTATATATCAGAAAAATTTCCTTAAAAAGTTTCAACCCCTATTTTAAGTTTCCACACTTAGGGGTAAAATCAAAAATCATTTCTCACCTAGTTAATGGTAGGTGCCATTAACTAGGATTTTAATGGTTTTTTATTTTAACTATTGATTAAATTTCATCATTCTAAGTTTAGGAAGGTTTAAACCATGATTTTGATGAGTTAGTCAGTTTCTCTCTTTATATAATAGTATAGATATAGATTACGTTGACGACTAGACTTGGCATAAAATGGATCACAGACGACAGAAATAATTTAATCTTATACACAAATATTACGATTTAACGTCTTTTAATACAGTATGTATTTTATTATTGAAAACCTAATTATATAATCCAAATAAAATAAGGACATAACAATAATTAGACTTGTATCAGAATTCATAAATAAGGAATGATCAAAGTATTTTGTTGAAATAATGGAAAAAAAATTCTATCGTCTGAATATTTCCAATTATTCCAATTAAGTTTAAACAAAACACAGACTGCTGGGGTCTCAACAGCTAGTGTAGGATTAGGTTAAGTTACGCAGAAAAAGTGGCTCATACTTGAAAAAATAATTTCGTGGTAACGTTTCTAGCTGTTTAACTTTCATCCTCTGTTTTACCGCGTCAAGCGTGGAATTTTCCAAAATCTTACTATCGAAATTTCACAATAGTTTCTAGTTTCAGAGGTTCCGACTGTGTGTTGATTAATATAGGTATAAAAGCCTATCTCTTTATTTATATACAGAGAATACCCCAGTGCATTAATTAGCACCACTTATAATTCACGTATACATTGTACATGTATTCTAAATCTCTTCTTTAATTTAAGTTATAGAGTTTATGTTTACTTTTCGCAAAAAGTTCCGTTACACTTCTGAGGAGCGAACAAGTGGCTTTAATTTATATAGAAATGTTAATCACTGAACAACAAAATTAACCTTGACATTTCAAAATCGTGTAAAGTCGAGTATGGCATATATCTGCATGAATTTTCATAACAATGGACTCAAAGGTCTCAGCAACAATTTGTTTGTTGAAACATTTTGTTCACTTACTAATTTTCCTAGAAATAATTAGATATTCTATCGTTTAGAAATACCTGTGGGTGTAATAATCCTTACGGCCCAATTTGCGACCCTGTAACTTCCACCGCTAGCGTATTTACCCAAGTGGAGTATTGGACAAACTTATTTATTACTATATTTTATAGCAGTTAGGTATAACGTAGCTTTTTACTTAATAGTTTCCGAAAGCTTATCTGAAAAAATGGAATAAAAAACTAGGTTTTTTTTTCTAATTTTCTAATTTTCTTTCTGCAAGAAAATATATACTTATATTATGTTTGTATCAATTAAAAAAGAACGTGGTTTTGATAGAGGATTTGGAATAGTAAGTAGTAGCAAAAATGTAGGTTAGTGGAAAACGAATATTAAAAAGTATGAGAACGCTTCTAAGTTATGCAAGTTCATTTTGTACTTAAGTACTGATATTCCGTCATGGTCGGCGTAATAAGTAAGCAAAACTTGAAGAGTTTCAGCTTTACGTAGTAATACCTAAATTTAGATATGCAAAACATGTTTTAGTGAATCATTAACCATTTAAAATATAAGGTTGCAGATTAAATTTCGATTACAAAAAAATAATTTTGTCAATACGAAGAAAATAATTAATATGCCATGAATGAAATCTGTGAAAAAAAACCTAATTATGTGAAAGGAAACCGAAAAAAATATTGACAAAAAATACAGCTGCTATTTATGTTTTCCTCTTTTATGAATTCGCAAATTGATTATTAGCATTCATTATTAAATAATAACGTCTTTTAGAATTCCACGAACATGAAATACTTGCGACATTGAACGTGCCTGGATTATTATTGGGTACCACGAACATTTCGCAATATCGGAACTAATTCCCAGGAAAAACATCCATGAAAACTACAGTGCGCAGGTATGTGTCCTCTTTCTCTTTCTACATAAGCTTTCCAAATCACATTGTCCCTTTCTTTAGCAGTGGGTAGCTAAACCTATTTTTAGAAGTGGCTGGTACATAGTACTAAAATATTATTAGTCAACTTAATTTTAGGTCTGTCGGGGTTAAAATAGAAATTGATGAAACAAATACAAGTGACCACTAAAATACCTGTAACTCAATTTTATTTTGTAGGTATTTTGGGACTGCCTGCTGAATCCGTCGTTTTATTGACGGATTCAGCATTTTATATTTATTTACTATCCAATTCGGAAATTAGAGGAATAATTGTTTGATTGACTAAAATGATTGTTACGTAATAAAATATTAATTTACTCATCGCCTAATGGTTTAATATTATTTAATTCCGTATTTATAATAATAAAATTTATTACGTACATACAATAGAGGTAGTATTTGGTTTATTATATGAATGGTTAATGCGTATCAAGCGTAGTAGTGATGGCGCATAGCCCACAAACAAAATGACTGGCGGGAAATATTGGCTGTTTGCCTAAAAACTATACGAAATGCCAGACTACGTTAGTCCAGACAGTGGAAAATATTGTAAGTTAAACAGTATAAATACTATACAGTAGTATAAATAATATACAACAGTATAAATAATATATTTGTTGTTGGTTATACATTTATATTACCATTTTAGTTTTAAGTTCTTAACCATATTGTAATGTGTAACCGTTTATTTTCCCAAAAAAAAAAAAAAAATACTGAATTATTACTATCTATGTTAGTATCATAAACTTAAACCAATGCAGATGAAATTCCTATCTTCGCAAAGATCATTACAGTAAACTCTTGGCCTTTTTCTGTTCTTTTGCAGGTAAACGTAAACCATTTAATTAATAAATACAATTCAATATAGTAGCAAAGTACATATATTAGAATTTTCGCATAACCTTTAGTTATTGCATTGGACAGAGGGTTGGTATACTGCCCACGCACTGTGCTCACGGAGTCCTGTCGCCCACGGCAGTTACGTGACAATAAGAAAAGGTCAAGTCCATGCACCTATTTCTCTCATAATTCCCGGGCTCAATAGAAACTAAAAATAAAAATCCAGTAGAGACCATTCCAGATAACTTTGACGTAGAAATATTTGTAACTCAACTTGAAATCATATTTACACAAAAATCCTATTAATTATACTGAGTAGGTATTTATTTCTGTCTTGCTCTGTTTTTCTAGTGTCCGTTTATATGCATCGCACCCTAAAGCCTTAAATTAAAGTAAATACTGGGTAGGAATTTACTCCTTTTTTCACGCATCGATCTCAAATTCCCGGCCTATATTAGATTTTAATTCCAATTTTTGAGCAATACTCGAAATATATGAACCAAATACAAAACTGGCACAGAATTTATAAGAATGTATTTTTAGATGACATGGAAACAATCGATAGCATTTTACTATCACACAAGTAAACATTTTTACTGATTTTTACTGGGGAGCAGGTATAAACAAGGTCATTGCTATGGTTTAATAACACCGCACTTCTAATCCTTGATAGGTAATCAGAGCAAGTTGCTGAAGTAGGTCATAAATCGATAGAGCTGCACTACATAATAACAGATAGTTCAGCCTATGCTATTATCTACAGTGCAGCCGGGCCGTTTCCTTGATCCACTTTCAAACTAGCACGGGATGGTAACAACTGCGTAGGTAATAGGTATAGCCTGTGTTTTTGCCTATGTCCTAGATTTACAAGGATAAATTATTAAAATTAACGTAGTATGTCTGCACGAAATAGAAAAAGATTAAAATCTGTCCACCTATCAGTGCGATGGTTATGAGGCTTACATATTAATGTTTTTAGAAGTAGTGGATGGATAGCTAGATTTATTTCAAGTAGAACCTTAACAGTTCTTACGAAAGTTTAATAATATATCATGTTTTATTATCCGGGCTTATAAGATTTCTTATAAGTATATAGTATATATATTTCTTATCGCCGTTTGATCCTACCGCAGCAGGGGAACGTGAGTAGTTTCTAATTAGTTTCACCTGAATAACATTAGGAAGATGTTCAAAAATTGTTCTATTAAATAACGATAAGTTTCTCTTTGCCTGCTTGCCCGTGAAGAAAATCACAATCTGTATTTTGTTGGGAGCAATTGATGACACACATAAAACAATATCACCTTAAATAAACCACTTGAGAGCTCACTTTGTTATGAGAATGTACTATAATCAATACAACTTACGTATGGGTAGGTACTAATCAAGCCATAGCGGGCTTGGGCTTCAATCCATTCATGAATGTAAGTGCTTACGTCAGCAGCGCCCCCTAGGAGGCGCGGTCCCCCCTCGACACTAGCGCACAAAAGGTAGGGGGGGCTGTGACGTCAAACCTTCATGCAACAAGTGCCGATAGAAAAGTACCTAGGTATAGCACGCAGTTATTTTTAGACTGCCGAAAAAGGCTCTACCTTTGTGCTGTAAGTAGGTTCAGATTACATAGTGCTATGATGTTGAATGGTATGAATCTTTTTGATCTCTGAATGAATGGTAACTGGTCTCCTTTGGGAATATGTTTCGGAGTAACAGTTGATGTAGCAGTTACTTATCTTGTGAAGACCTCGTTATCCCTCAGTAATTGGGTTGTGAAGGTCTGAAGGATACCAAATAGTTCCGAGAAGCTTGCTGTGAATTAATGAGAACCTACATCGTACCAGTAGCATTCTTCGAAAAATCAGACTTCAAGCTGAAGGAAACCAAATAACATATGTAGGCAAAGGTCAATAATTATAAAACCAAATTTTTAACGATATTTTTTTTTATTCTAAGTTTTATTACAAAATTGTCTAGCATTTCTTCTCTCTCATAATTTAATATTAACTAGAACATAACTTGATATCTTTTTGTTTCCTTTTAACTATTTACAATCTAATTCTAACATTATAGAAGTTCACTCCAATTACAGAGTTAAAAATAATCTGACATTATTGACCACAAAGCACAGCACTTGACCTTAAAATGTCAATGAATGTTATAAAAGACTTGATAGAACTATTTTAATCCCAAAGAAAAGCTAAAGTATGAGTACTAAAATACAATTTATAAATAGAATCTAGTCGATCGTTACACGTAGACGCAATTATTGTCATTCCGTGGAGACAAGAACTCGCCTTCCTCCCTGTTACCACCCCTCGATGTATCGAACTGGTTTGTTCATATACTACTTTTCAATAAGTAACTAAGTAGATTTTCTTTCTCAGAAAATATAGCTTATTCCAGCTATTGTTTTTTGAATTAATTTCGATTCATAAATATTTACATGTATTTTGGTATTAAATAAAAGATATGGGAATTAAAGTTTTTTTTTGAAAATAATTTGATTTGATGTTCAGTGCCGCCATCTGTAGTCGAAGTAAAATATAAATGGGAAAGCTTACACACTGCGAGATTAGCTGCTGACTGCTCGTAGCTTCGAAAGATATTTCTGTTTTAGACATTTTTTCATAAAACTTATAAATAATACAAAATAATATATATCTTAATATACATAAATTAAACTTTTAAAATCATGTTTAATAACATCTGTAGCAAGAGTAAATACACATATGTATTAAAGCCGTTAGCTGCGAAAGCTCGTAATATTTGCAAGCATTTTTGTACTTACTGTAACTAAAATAGTATTTAAGCTAGTAATTCCGACTTATTGGATGTTATTTAAATAAATGTATTACTATTGATGTATAATATAATAGGGAAAGTAAAAAATGGTAAAGCGCCATCTATAGGAAAGTTGCTAACTCTGAAGGAGCTTACTTTAAAAGCTTATGGTCTCCACGTCCGAGTATATTTACTATGGGACTATAAGAGGTTTCCACAGCGGCCGATAGATGGTTACTTGCTTATTCTAAAGCATTTAAAATGGTTTTCACGAAGTTCATACTTGCTTTGAGGATTATGCCATCAAAGAGTGAATTAAGATTTATATTCGATAATTTGGACGTGTACAGAGTTAACTCATTTATACTAGGAATAATTTCTTAATGCCTATCATTTAAAGCATATACGCTACTGTTCATGAAAAATTGTAAGGTTTAGAATCTTTCAGTTATGTTACTTTGACAATAAAGTAAAACGTCAGCATTTAGTTTTAGGTATTTCATTGTTTTCTAAGTTTATTTGATTATTTAATTTTAATAGCAATTGTGTTTTGATTTTATTTTATGAATTTTAATGTTGTGAATGTACTTTTAATGTGATGATTTGTTATTTATTTTAATTTACTAATTGTTTTTAAATTAATTTACATGGATTATAATGGTCTGAAATAAACGTTAATAATAATAATAATTAGTTACAGTCGTAAACATAAAAAGTAATTATTGTATTTTTTTCTTAATTGTTTCAATTAGATTTTATGGGTAGCTCACAGATTCTATCAAGAAGACAAAGAAATTAAGAGATTTAAAAATATGTTAAGATAACAACGAGTAGTAAACACGGCAATTAAATAAACAGTGTAGCAATTAAGCAGCATTGTGTCAACTTGACACGGAACTAACTGTTACAAGTACAGCTGTTGGATCAGGGTATATGTTCTGTGTGTTGGATGCGCGGGCGCACGCGCTGTGTAGCTACGTATAATAGACTTCAACGCACGCTAAACGTTTGTGCCATCCGTGGAAAATATTATAATTACTTTAATTATTTTTACTATCGATCGGGAAGTTGTTTTCATTTAATAATGTCGTTTACAAATACGATTTAGGGCCTTAGTAAGCATTGGTTAACTTTGTGTTGCTACCACACATTTTTAGGTATTTTATGTTACGTAGTTTCTCACCTGATCCATTAAGATAATTTAAAAAAATATTTTCAACAGATTTGTGTTAACGCAGTTCCGTAAATAAATAAGTCGTGTTTTAGAAGATTACAAACAAGTTTCCAAACTAAATAACTTTATTCACAACCTACCTGCACCCGTAAGCTTTCTTGGAATGGTAAAGTGACTCGTATCGAACAATAAATAGTAGAATCCTTCGACGTCCATTATCTCGGCATCATCATCACGCAGCTACAGTCGAGAGCTTTCAAAGCTGCGGGGGAGGTTCGATGCGACGGAGGGAGGGGCACGGACCGGCATGGAGGCCTCCGCCTGCCAGTGCCGCGCCGACTGCGACGCCGCCCGCATGCCGCATACTACGCGTTCTTCGCTTGTCGAATATAACAAAAACATAACTGAAAAGTGCTTTCAAATTGTGTTGCGTGTTATCGGGTGACTATTATAGTAATAAGAGTCCAGTTCAGTGCACATCGGGACATAAGTGTGAGACGGCCGTAGATAGTGTTTTGTCACGTGTTTACGAATGAATGTGACGGCGTAGGCGCAGCCGCGGCGGGTCGCACTCTCCGTGAGATATTCGTGCGCGCGCAGGTCGTCGCGGCCATGCTGCATACCTGACGAGAGCGAGTGCGCGAGTCTGCGGGAACGGGACACAGCGAGCGCTCCCGGTGCGCGTCAACTTTCCCTGACGAAGAACAACCCTGCGATGTTTTTGTCAGTGTCATGACGAGGATGGGGCGATGGCACGTGGCGCTGGTCGCGCTGGCGGCGCTCCTAGGCGCGGGCGTCAGCGCCGCCGCAGAGCAGATGCAGTCCCGCGCCGTCGACACTGGCGTCGACCTTCGTGTGCCCGAAGACCAGCCCGTCGGCACCATCGTTGGCAGGATTCCCACAAAACCTGGTTTCACTTACCGTTTTAATGAGCCCCCCAAGGAATTCGTCCTCGACCCCGTATCTGGTGAGATCAAGACCAACATGGTCCTGGATAGGGAGGCCGTAGACCGTTACGCGTTCGTAGTGTTATCCAGTCAACCAACTTATCCGATAGAAGTGCGGTTACGGGTGACAGATGTGAATGACAATTACCCAGAATTCCCAGAACCAAGTATAGCGGTTGCGTTTTCCGAGAGTGCTGCGGCCGGGACAAAGTTATTGCTTGATGCCGCTACCGATATGGATTTAGGAGAAAACGGTATCACGAATGATTATAGAATAGTAGACGGTGATAATGAGGGGAAGTTTCGGTTAAACGTCACAGTAAATCCGAGTGGTCAAACATCTTATTTACATCTAGAGACCACAGGAAAGTTAGATCGAGAAACTATCGACTTTTACATTCTGAACATATCGGCGCGCGATGGTGGCAATCCACCTAAATACGGGTATTTACAAGTGAATGTAACTATTTTAGACGTTAACGATAATCCTCCAATATTTGATCAAAGTGACTTTTCAGTGTCTCTAAATGAGAGTGTACCACCGGGAACTACAGTTCTAAAAGTTACAGCCACGGATAGTGATTTGGGTGATAATAGTAAAATAACTTATGAAGTGACTGATACCGAGAGACAATTTGCAGTCGATCCTGAGTCTGGAGTCATTACAACTACCAAGAAGCTGAATTGCCCTAAGTATTGTAGCAACACTACTTGCAATATGACTTGCGTTCTTACTGTTATTGCGAAAGATCATGGCGTACCGCGGCAAGATGCACGAACCTACGTCACTGTTAATCTCATAGACGCCAATGATCATGATCCTGTAATAACGTTTACATATGTTCCTCCGACAGCTAACTTCGCTACTGTTGACGAAAACGCAAAAAATGGTTCTCTCGTAGCAGCTATTACAGTGACGGATTCAGATGCAGGTTTAAACGGTATTACTAGCATTAGTATAGTTGCAGGTAATGAGCTTAACCATTTTCGCTTGGAAAATTCATCCAGTGTGTATATTGTGCATGTCAATGGTGTTTTAGATAGGGAAGAAATAAGCAAATATAATTTAACCGTTGTTGCTACTGACAGAGGATCTCCTCCACGTACTGCTACCTCATTTTTAGTTATCCATGTTAATGATGTAAATGATCATGAGCCTGTGTTTGAGAAATCTGAATACTCTACAGTTTTGACTGAACTCACTCCGTCTGGATCTTATGTGGCTAGTATAACTGCTACCGATGAAGATACAGGAGTAAATGCTGAAATATTTTATGATTTTTATGATGGAAATCAACAACAATGGTTCACCATCGATCACTTGACAGGCTTGGTCACAACAAAATCAATGTTAGACCGGGAGATACAAGGAACAGTTGAATTAAATGTTTCAGCGAGAGACGGAGGTCCTAATCCTAAATGGGCATACACTAGACTAAAAGTAACTATTTTAGATGAGAATGATGAAGCACCCTGCTTTTCACAACCTCAAATCAATGCAACTTTGCATGAAAACATAAAACCAATCAAAGAAATACTAATTCTTACTGCATCCGATTACGATCAAGGTACAAATGGTTCAGTATCATATTATTTACCTTCCAGCATAGAGAGGAAATATCCAAATACTTTCATATTAGATCCTATCACAGGACAACTTAGCACCGCAATCGAGTTGGATAGGGAGCGAATTCCTTTATACGAAATTCAAGTTCTAGCAAAAGACCAAGGATTCCCTCCACAATCTTCAACTGCTACAATATTGCTGAAAGTTCTTGATGTCAACGATAATGACCCAATGTTCTATCCTCAAAGATACATTGAAAGTATCAATGAAGAGTTACCAATTGGAAGCAATGTTTTACAGGTTAAAGCTTTGGATTTGGATGAAGGTGAAAACGCTCGAATCATGTATAAGCTTGAGAGTGGAGGAGACGGTTATTTTGAGATAGAACCATGGACAGGAAATATAGTGCTTCAGAAGGATTTTCGAAAAGCTCCGGAGACGTTGTATACACTTAAAATATCCTGCAAAGATAAAGGAAATAGAAGAGCACTTGAAGATGCTGTAGTTGAAATAGTAAAGACATCTCAACGTAAAAATCTTCAGTTTGACGGTTACAACGGATATACATTTAAAATCCTGGAAGATGAAGGTACGACAAAAGCAGAAATTGGACGTTTTGTAGGGAAAGTAAACGCCAGAATTTCAAGCGATACAATATCATACTATATTTTAGAAGGTGATCCAAAGCACATCTTCAAAATGGATGAAAAAACAGGAGTGATAACAACTGATGCCAATGTAGACCGTGAAGATAAAATGACCTATCACCTGAAAGTGATGGCAAAGACTGGAGTTGCTTTCGGTTTCACTACCGTTAATATTTCTGTTTTAGATGTTAACGATAATTATCCCATATTTATTGAGGACAAGGATGAAATTCATATTCCGGAAAACATGGCTGTAGGTCAAGAGGTTTATTTTGCTAGAGCCACTGACCGTGATTCAGGCTCTAACAGAACAATTTTTTATACGCTAAGTTACAATCCTGAAAGTCACTTTCGTATATCAGAGACGACAGGCGTTATTTATTTAAACAAACCAATATCGAGTGAGCCCGGGTCTGTTTTGTTTATTGAGGTAACAGCCACTGATAATGGAAGTCCAGCTCTAGCAGCAAAGCACTCTATATCAGTAATTATTGATGACGTCAACGATCACACTCCAGTCTTCGATCATACATCATACGAAACTTCTCTGCTTGAATCTACATTGGTAAACACAAGATTTTTTGCTATTTCAGCATCGGATGCTGATCTGGGTTCCAATGGTAGAATTTCTTACTATATTGCAGAAGGCAATACTGATGGCAAGTTTGGAGTATTTCCAGATGGCTATTTGTATGTAAAAAGTCTACTGGACAGGGAAGAACGCGATTACTACTCGTTAACGATAATCGCAACAGACCACGGTAAACCAGCGAGATCATCTCAAGTGCCAGTCGTTATTCACGTTCTGGATGAAAATGATAATAGCCCTCAATTTACTAACACCACATTTATTTTCAAAATTAAGGAAAATGAGCCACCTGATACTTTTGTTGGAAAATTAACAGCTTCAGATAGGGACATTGGACGTAATGCTGAGTTAACGTTTTCCTTGCCTATAGCGCAGAATGATTTCAGAATAGATTCTAGAAACGGGTTCATAAAAACCTTGAAGTCCTTTGACAGGGAAAATTTGGCTCATCACACAGGCCAAAACTACATTACATTGACTGTGACTGTAAGTGATAACGGTAAAGTTAAATTGTCCGATTCTGTGAGAGTTACGATTTACATAACAGATGTCAATGACAATCCACCTGTCTTTACACGTACTCCGTATAAGGTGGAGGTATCCGAAGGTGCCGCAGTAGGAGCTTCTATTATGCGGGTATACTCTACAGATGCTGATGAAGGCCTCAATGGAGACATTTACTACAAACTGATAGGAGGTGATGACTTAGGAAAATTCATTTTAGATGAAGCAACCGGGCAGTTACTCATCAACAAACCCTTAGATCGTGAAACGATGGATCACTACAAGCTTACCATACTGGCTCATGATTCCGGCCAAATTGTGCGTCTGTCTGCCACAACGACAATCACAGTTAATGTGCTCGATGAGAATGATAATGCACCAGTATTTACTCAGACACAAATGAAAGTGTCGGTGTTAGAAACGGAACCAGTAAATAAAAAGATAATACAATTCCATGCCACCGATGCTGACTTGGGTATAAATCGGGAACTGCAGTTTTCGATTACGTCTGGTAATAGAAAAGAAGCCTTTTTTATTGACAGCTACTCGGGCGAATTGTTTTTGCACAAACAACTAGATTATGAGGATTTAACTTCGTACGTTTTGAATATTACTGCTACAGATAACGGTAACCCGAGCTTATCATCTAGCATATTATTTACTGTAAATGTAATCGACGCAAATGACAACGCACCTATCTTTACTAATACAGCAATTGTGCGTCAAATAAGAGAAGGCATTCCAAAGCACACTCCAATAGTAACAGTCACCGCAGAGGACCCAGATTCTGGATTAAACGGCAAAGTTTATTATTCGATCACGCACCAAGACCCTAATGACAGCAAGCGGCACTTTGCCATAAATAACATCACCGGGGTCATACATACTTTATTACCTATTGATAGAGAAAGTATTGACACCTTCAGAATAACTGTTGTCGCTTATGATAGAGCTGAACCACCATCAGCGCGGCTATCTGCAGAGAAATTAGTTACTGTAATCGTTGAAGATATTAACGATAATGCTCCAGTTTTCGTATCTATGAACGCAGCTGTGATCAACACAGAGAGACTAGGAAGAAGCGCAGGCCGTGGAATATTTATTATGAATGTATTAGCACGTGACTTAGATTCAGGAACAAATGGCTTGGTCACTTACAAGCTTATCCACGGTGGCAACGATCTATTCGATCTGCACAGAAGTAACGGTGCATTAACTTTACGCTATCCTCCGGCGACACCAGAGGCTCGCTGGAATCTGGTCATAAAAGCTACGGATGAAGCTGTGTTGAGTGAACAGAAAAGTACTGAAGCTTACCTCACAATCATAATGGGCGGCACAGATTTACAGGGCATATCTTGGACTAATGTAGGGTCGGTATCCGTGGCTGAGAACGAACCCGCGGGAACAGCTGTGTTAAATATGACTAATAACTATAAGTCTGGTTTAGAATATTACATAGTGAATGTGACTGGTGGTGGTAAACAAGTGGACAGGTTGTTCGACATAGATTCTTCGTTGGGAATACTTTCGACGGCTGTTTCTCTGGATCGAGAAGCTGGTGTGGACCGGTACGAAGTGGAGATATGCGCAGTATCTTCAGGAACGCCGCTTAAAACAACAACGACTAAGGTAAGTTGAAAATAAATTAATATAATTAATTGGACAGATTGTATGGTCGTATCGAGTGATTTTAACGTTGTTGTACAGTTAACAATTCAAAGCAAACAATCCAATTAACTTGGCACAATCGCCGGTAGAGACAAAACATCGGCACCGTACTGTTGTTAAAACAAAAATAAATAAAAAATGTATGCTCGTTAGCGTATGTCGGCCGGCGCAGTCTAATCGGGGGCTCTAAATTACGATAAGTCGCGTCTCGCAAAAGATATCAGAACACTCGTTCTGAAACCTTCTAAAGATTAACTGTACGTGAAACATGAGTTTTGTTTGTTAAAAGTTTAATTTCAATAATATTATCCTCAATGGCATATCTATTGATTATATACATATATGTTACACTAGCGATTTTGTTTTTGCACGAATTTTCTTTAATATTTTGGGAAATATATTAAAGCAGTATATTAAATATCTCAATAAAATTTAACCTTCGAACCGAAAAAAGTACTTGACTTGCAAGTTTTAACTGCAATTTTGTTATTTGCGAGAGATATAAAAAGTACCTAAAGCTGGTCGTGTGCTCGTAAAAGATCTCGTCACATTACGATTACGATTTGTACCTCACCTTCTGACGAATAAAATGTTGATCCTGTGACATGCGGGTGTGGTCACTTTACACCTTCCAATTCAGCCATTTTATTAAACCTGTTTATACCTTCCTTTGTAAAGAAATCCAAAATTACAGTGAAATACTAATATAAAATATGCAATTAGACTGTAAACTGAGAACCTTTTAAAATCATTATTAATACTATAAAAAGTGCTTGTTAATTGCGAAATCCATAAAATAATACATAAAAGCTTCGCTACAAATAAAGGTTGGTATTGAAATAAATTCAGTTAAATAACTTATAAAAGTGTCGTTTTTACTACAAAACTTGGTTAAATAAAAAATACTGTTCCTAGATTGAAGCCTGAATAGCATGGATAAGAGATGTTTCAGTAGATATTATCGGGCGGCGAATGTAATGGCTTTGTCATAAAGTTGTTTCTTACGACATCAATAAAACTGTGACTTCAAGGTGATTCAATGTTAAAATCCTGTCATGGCGTTGTAAATGTCACAACACGCGAATTATTCTATGTAGGAGTATTTATTAAAATAATTACTTTATTTTTTACATCAAGCAACACATAAAATTGCTCAAGTTATTTTATGTCGACAAAGCCGTAATCTCTAACGGGTGTCTGAAACGTCCCTGTACTTACAGTAACAACTTTAAGAATCGGAGAAATAATAAAAGCGTATTAAAACTCGAGGTTGCTTATTTGAATATATACGAATCGAATATCTTACTTAATCGACTGCAACGATTGGTCGCCGAGTGAGAAGTGTCACATTTACTACTCAATATATTGTCATAAAACAGTACTTTTTAACAACATTTTATTTTATAATGCGGAATCTCGTTATTTTAGTTTGCTGATTTACATACAATTACGAGTTGGTGCCTTTATTAGGTAATATTTCTTTTTATTAATGGATAAAATACCTTCGCATGGTAAATGCTTGAAATCTGATATTCAGGGGCATTTTATCCCAAGGAGGTGAACTGGAGCTTTATAGAGATCATTATTATTATTTTGGTTCCGACTTCAGTATCTAAAATCTCACATAATGTACTGGACATTATACGGATACTGACTGCGTCAGATAGATATCTGGATAACTTCTAAAGTTATGTAAAGAGATCGCTGGAATAAACTGTTTTTAGCAGTATTAATAGTCATAGATTTACTATAAATTTGGTCTCTGTAAGTTACAACTTAAAAGACAGATTTTTAGAATTATTAACAATCACAAAATCGAAAATGAATTCTTAACGTCGCTTTTTTGGGAACTTACAGTGCCAATGGCGCTAATTCTCTTGTTCACACACTTAACTAAATTTAAGTTAAATGCATCTTTCTCTTTTCATTTCATTAGGAAAAGGACAGAAGATAAAATATTTTTATAAAAATAAGTAGCAATCATAATAAAAAAAATACGTTTATCAATTTAATTCGTTCAGAAGACAGAACTAATTATAAAATTGCCTGCACTGTAAATATTCCAAAAGTTTCATAGATTAGGAATCTCAAAAAACATCCAAAACGTTTCCAGAAATTAACAATGTACACCACTAAAAAGAAAGAGAGATTTTAATGTAAAATCTACTGATAATTTTATATTGTTGGTTTCACAACACATTGATTAATAATTGAGAAACAATAACAGGTGGCTTGTTACTTATTATTCACAAAATCTCTGTTAAAATCCGAGTTTATTAAACATAACTGGGCGTTTTGGGAGGAATACATGACATGTTCGTAGAATGACAAAGATTGGTATACCGATAGATTCTTAAACAAATAATTTTCCAAATTTTCTTAAAGACAAAGGGCACATTTGTATGAAACCTCTGGTTGCTTAATGCATTTTTGATTGGTACATTATTGATATAGCAGTAATATCAAAATGGTACCAATTTTACGACACTAAATTACCTGTGCCTTCTTTATGCCAACATAATAATATTCAGATCAAAGTTATTATAAATCCCTTTTTATTCTTCTGCAAAAACATGAGTTAGATTCAACCTGTTCCTCCGTGTCAATACACGAGCATCAAGTTGGCACTGTCACCTTTAAGAAAAGAACCCTAATTATCTTTATGATCGTAATCTGAAAAGTGGTCAGGCGCGGTCAGGAGCGGTCATATTCACTTGTACCCATTTTGACCACGGTTACGGGTCAGTTGTCAACTTGAATTAATTAAGCTATATCACGTAATTGTGTGAACCAACGATTACTGGTAAATAGAACCTTTTGTTTTACACAGTTAGCGTGGACGTGGTGTTTTGTAGAAAAATCCTCGGATAAATTGCCCATATATTTCTAAAACGTACCGTATATACAAGTTCCTTATTGATGTGAATCATCATTTTGTTATCCCTTAACGTTATAATCTGCTTCGTGCATCAACTAACCTAGAATATAAAAAGTTTCATACACCACATTAGGAGTGGAATTTAATTTCACAGAATGTGAAGTTTTTATAACTGGCCAAGCGCAGTTAAAACAGTCTCAATTATCATTGCATTTTTAATCGTGGAGGCAATAAAATCATTGGGGTATGATTGTGTGAAAAGGAACGATTTCAGGTAAGAAGGGGAGGGGGGTGACTATCAACCGACACCGAAAGCGCATTAGGGCGCCGGGCTGCATTCCCGGGACTGATTTATGCAACTTGCACCCGGCGGCTCGGCCATCGACACCCGCCTTAATGAACGTACAACGTTACGTTATACTGTGAAATGGCTTTCATTATTTCACGCCAATACTAATAGTCCAGTGTCTATGCGGCGTGTTTAACCCCTATCCGCGTAATGGTTTCTTTATTCTTCTTTAAACCAGCTGAAGTGAATAAATATTGGAGATATCAATGTTAAACGGGCAACAGATAGGAAGGTTAAACATTGTCGGTGTTAAATGTTAACAAATTCTACTTCGATGCAACGATGTGAATAAAACGAGTGTTCAGGAATAGGAAAAGCTGATGACTTGTAACGGTTGAGTACAATGTAGTTACTACTTAGTCAATTGTTCTGCGAACTACGTATCTACGTGTTTTTACTTCATTCAACAGAAAGCAGCGCACGCTCATACATGGCGTTTTTGGCTAATTCCCACATCAGAAGGGAAATGACATTCTTTGGAGAAGTCACAAAAATCGATGACTTCGATCGACAAGCGCGTCGCTTGGAATTGCCGATTTACCATCCAGCGGTTTTTAACTTATTAGCGTTTCGGTTTTTATCAATGGATTTATTGGTGGCCGAACGCGCCGATTGGATGAAAACTTTCAATGGTAATCAACGTTTATTTCAACCTGTTACCCCGCCTAAATGCGTTCCGAGGCGCAATTGATAACGAGTTTGGGTGGCACGTACCCTAAAAGCGTTATCATTGGGTAAAAAACCACTCACCATGTTTTTTCAAAGGTAACAAAACAAGACGTTTTGTTATATTAAAAACCGGCCAAGAGCGTGTCGGGCCACGCTCAGTGTAGGGTTCCGTAGTTTCCCGTCCGTCACAATAAGTGTTCCCACTTATGAGTTTAAAAAAGGCTATTTATTACTAAGTACGCAGAAATTATTTTGTACAACCTAATAATTAATTTAATAACTAACCCAAATATTTTTTCTAGAAAGTCCTTCTAAAGTTCAACTTTTCAGATTTTTTCATATTTTTAAACTTATGGTTCAAAAGTTAGGGGTGGGGGAACACATTGTGTTTTACTTTTGGAGCGATTATTTCCGAAATTATTGACATTATTAAAAAATGATTTTAGTAAACCCCTTTTAATTTTTAAATAACTATCCAACAATATATCACACGGTAGGTTTAAAATTAAAAAAAAAACACTCCCCACTTTACATATACTACTACTCTAATAAATTATTTTACCACTTTGTCGGCGTGATGGATATACATATTGGTACTAAATTTCAGCTTTCTAGTGCTAACGGTCACAGAGATTAAGCGAGGACGGACAGACAGACAGACAGACGGACAGACAAACATGGCAAAACTATAAGGGTCCCTAGTTGACTACTACGTTGAACCCTAAAAAAGAAAGAAGATAAAATATAAGTTAAGCCCTGACAAATAAAGACACTCCATAGATAATTTAGACGCGATTAAAAACATGGGGACTACCCTAATTTTCTTCAGGCACTATCTAATTTGACAGGACTAAACGAATATGTATCTTCTGTCCTTTTCACAATGAAATGAAAAGAGAAAGATGCGCTTAACTTAAATTTAGTTTGTGAACAAGAGAATCAGCACTTGTGTCTATTTATTATTTATCTTTCTATAATCTCTACATCCCTTATATTACGTGCTTTGCTATCTAAGCAAATAAAACTTTTAATTGAAAATTATAATGATGTAAATGCACTAGTTAACTACCCTAAGTACAAACATTGCCTTATCTATTCTATGCTAGTTTGTACGTTCTCACTTATATGTAAAGTTTACTCACAAAGGCGCCCTGAGATTTACAGTCACTTAATGAGTTTACAGTGACAATAATCAACCAATTATAAAGCTCGTGTCACACGACTGCATTTGCCATTATATTGGTATAATCGGATAGATAACCGCTGACTGACAAGTTGCCGAAAGACACAGTCGTGACTTGAATCGCAGTATCCTAAGTGAAATCCTACGCTGTACCATTTGAGTAAGTTGCGTAAATCAGCGAAATCGTGCGAGGCTTAAGTTTAGTCAGGTATCAAATTACTAACACAGCCCTAGTTGTTTAATTCTGCAATGTTTACTTAAAATTATATTTTATCTTTTCCTACAGACATTCTGAAACTTTCTGAAAAATGTGTATATGTTGAGTAAATTTGCAATACTCTGGCACTTTTATTTGATTTGATGAATATTTTAAATTATTGAAAATATTTGCAGAATAAGCCTACTTATAGTTTGTATTGGAATAGAAAATTTAAAGCAACGGTGTTTGTGTTCTTGTTCATGTTTATTGTTAACATATTTGAGATCAGCCCATCAACAAGCAAATAAAATTAAACATTCAGTCAATCTCGAAAAGCAGTATTTTATCATCAAACTTAGTAACGATTGAGAAGTTCGACAGGTTTTGTTAAACAATAAAATACAAGAGTTATAGACGTGTGCTGACACAAATTATTACTTTATCGTAACGGTTTCCTGTTAACACTGACACCTCGTCAGTGCTAATTTTTTGTGTATACTAATTGAAATCTCATATATTTTAGTTTATTTGAAGAAACAGAATATCTTTTAAATTTAAACAACCACAAAGAGAAGAAATTAAAAATGTTTTTAAAATAAAAGGTTGTGAACTCACAAATTGAATCATCATTTATGTTATATTTACAAGGCTTTTAGTTACTATTGATTGCTTTCGAGAGCTTGGTTATTAAAATTATTTTTAAATTCCAGAAAAAGTGTAGGTAAAACCAAAGCTGCGTCTTGAGTCTAGACATTCTTAGACCAGTGATTTATTGTATACTACATAAAATACAGTCATTAATACTTTCAAGGATAACTGGGTTAGATTTAAATTTTTAAGCTCTTCGATGGTATCAAATCGTTGATTTATCATGTACATTTCAATAAGATAAACTAGCACTTACACATTCAAAATTGTTTTAATAATCCCAAGAAAAGAGAAGACACAAAAGTCAGTTCTGCTTAAAGAAGCTGTATTTCTTTAGACATTTCTTAGTTTTAAGAGCAAAGTCGATTACTTATAAAAGATAGCGCAGTAAATTATAAAGCTATCAGGTGTGGTTCACATGCCAGGTGAGTTTTTCATGGCGATAGAAATAGAAAATCGGTTTGCGTCACCGACGCAGACGCGGCGGGAAAAGAAATCGACCTAACTTTTTATCCATACCTACGCTATGGTACTGTAAAGGTGGTTTGTCTATTATATTTGGAGTGGTTGAAAAACTTTACAAGATTTCTTCATAACGCACAGGTTTAATATAATGGACGCAATATTTGAATTTTATTTTTGAATCTTATGGTCCATGCAAAATGTTCATGGCGTAAGCACGTCTAAAAAGATTGAATTCTTGTAAAAAATTAATATGTGTTTAAATTAATCTTCCTATATTAATCAAAGCAAAGCCCAAGCGGATGGTTGTAGAGACATGAATCTTACAAGGTGTAATAATCTTTGTCAAGGAAGGATTTTTTTAAATTCCCTCACTTTGAAGTATCGACATTGATGAAAGCTAGTGCATTATACAAAAGTTTTCTCCATAAAATTATTCAAACAGTCCCACACAAATTAATCCCAGAGACTTCTTAAAAGCTTCATAGAACCTAAAAAGTGAAATAAAATATTTATACTAACTAGTAAATTAACAGTAGAGTAGTTCAATAGCAGTAAGTCTTACCTATATAACTGTTGTATTTGTCAAATACCTCATTTCTATAAAAGGAACAAGTAAATTACGGTTTGTTTAATAACTCGGATCGAACGTTTAATTAATGATCATAATAGTTATCGTAAAATGATATAAACTTATAATTTGTTTTTATGAGTTAAGGGGTTGCTCATTTAATTTTCGTTTTAATATTTTTTTATAACCAATTGACTAGTATCAACGGATACTGTTACTGGCTAAATGAACAACTGGTAATTTACATTTCGTGTATTTTATTTTTTATTTTTGATGAATATTTTTGGTACAGGTTAATTTTTAAAAGTAAATATAAAATATTAAAAACAAACACAATATTTGCCATATTTAAAAACGCTTCCTATTTTAATTTACTAATATACTTACAAAGATTCCTTAAAAATAATCTTCGAAAAATATTTTTTTGGACTGCCACGATTTTGATTAAAAGAATATTTAGCATAATTATTTAGTCACAGATCCTGGTATTTAAATTATTTTTATTAAAAATCGATATAACACTTAACATTGATAAATAGCTGGAGACGTGAAATAATTAAATATCTCATTTCTCATTTAGGTGTTTAATTTGTCAAACTTTATAGTCTGATACTCGTTTTGAAATGAATCTCTAATGAGTTGGAGATTGAAGACAAAAATCATAATTTTGTCGATTACCAAATAATGAAGATGCCTACATTCATTCGGCTGATTAAAGTACAGTTTGAAGTGGTACAAAAAAGTGGCGAGTTTTTTGGAAATATGCCATCAGAGAATACTGATAATCCATGATGTTTCATGTTGTTGTGGAATTTTCCTTTACGTAATGTATTTCTATTCTAACTACAAAAATATTGATACGTATTTGTATAAGGTTAATAAAGAGCTCTATTATTGGAAACAATTATCCCGTAAATTGATGTTTGACTTTCCTCATAGTCAAGCGAAAACTTTTTAAACAATTGTCCTTTCAGTTAAGATAAGACGTTAAGAAACAAAGTAGGGGAAATAATTCATTTCGTGTTATCGTAATGTATGAACAATCTCTATTGGCATCTATTTTCGCAACAATTTTTCAATATCTGTCTGTAATCATAATATAGATTGTTTCTTGACAGTCCCTCGGCCGAGTCCGCTTTCTTATCGTTGTTGACTATAACGACCATTGAAGCATGACCTGTCTTGCCCGTCTCTACATTCCTGCGCTGAGACCTGCGCGGGGACACCGATCGCGCTGTCATAGACCTTGCTTAATTGGACAGTTTATATGTGTGCATTCATGTGAAGTTGGACCGGTTCCTAGTGGTTCTGTTGCTTTCTACGTCATACGTCTATGTTACTGTAGGGATACTTATGAGACCGCTGTATGTATGTACTTCACAAGTTTGAACTTGTGTGAAGTTTATTATGATTTATGTATCATTGGCGGAGGCGTGATGGGAGTTTAGCTGAAGCGAGCTTGTCGCTATCGACTTTATTATGTTCATATCTTCTCCGTAAGAGATGTACATAACACCGATGCAATATTATGCAGTAACAACGTAGCTTTTCTACATCGGAACACATCTGCTTGTTTCTACGGAAGGCAAATCATATTTATCTGGCGTCTAATTAAATGAAAATGTTTTATCATACGTGTCGAATTACTTTATTCAGGGATATCGTTAAACAAACTTAAAAATGTTAAGCTGTCCAAAGAAAAAAAACCACTAAAATAACCCTTACTGAGTAATTTATGTGTATTGATTATTCAAATTAGCTAAACCGAATGCATGGAATTTTAATCTGAATCTTCAAAAAAATTATAGTGTGTTTATGAACATGCGTGGCACATTGCACAGGCGTATCGATGCAATGTATAACGAGATTAAAGATTCGAAAGATTTATTGTAGAATTATAGTTGCCTTCCTGCCTGCAGGTGTATTGTGAAGTACGCAACTCAAATTTCGATTATGAGAACAGTCTTATAGTGTCTATAAAATGTTTACTGCAACTGCAAACCATCAGTTATAAAACTCCAGCCTTTATAAGGGACTCTACAACGAATGGCTACTTGATTTTCAATATTTTATCGAGCTTTTCTTCAAACTTGTTTGCCACATCTCTCTCGATTATTTCATCAAATATTTAGTTTCAACTTTACACAATTTGGAAGCTCAATAGCTTTTAAATCGACATTATACCGCCACCTGTAACTAAAGGCCACAAACCTTACGCCTCCACGACGTTTCATTGCAAAATTGATTTCCTGATGGTATCTAACCTCCCGAGGGAACGTTGGATAAATAAATACTTTACGATAATCTTCGGAGATCTGAGACAGGCCAGAATTACAGCAAGGCCGGGATATTATTGCATTTTAATTCCGTTCCCGACACACCTCCGTCGCATTACGATTTGATATGATTTAGTGCGTTATTGTACGTGGCACGCTCAGCCCTCGCATCGCATAAGTCAAATAAATTTTGGAAAGGTTGAAATGAGCGTAGCTGGCTGATCTCGATATCTCACATGTATTACCTACTAAATTACAATTAGGATCGCCGTTTTGACATATCGTGGCATATATAAGCGTTTCTTTGGTTATTATTTTGCATCGGTGAGTGTATTTTGGCATGTGCATCGTTTTTTAATGCAGCTGATTATGAGTCTTCATTGATTGTTGTCATTTTATTGTAATTCTTAGTAACGTAAGTACATTGCAAACGATATCCTTTTAACGGGATTGTATACTGTGAATGTTAATAAGGATCGCAGTAAACATATTTTAAAGACAACGTAGATAGCACTTAGCTTCTAGATAAAAAAGCGCGATGAAGAAACTTATATAAATCCCCTAATTAAAAGTGCGGGTATGAATATAGACACTAATCCTTTTAAAAGCCCTGGGACATAAGATAAAATGTAAGCAATATGGAAGACGCACTGATTCTCGCCATCCGCGGCAGAATCTCGTTTAGTACATCGATAAAAGTTGTAAAATGCAAATGGGGCTAGTGAAATGTTAAGAATCTTACGCCCACGCCTTCAGCACCGTTACTTTATTCACATACATATATATTTTCACACATTACGTTAAGTTTTCGTATTCACCAATAAATATAGATAATGGTACTTTTTATGTAAAGAGTTTACATATATTTCACACTTCTCGTGGTATCGTATCAATTTATCGAACAAACCGTTTAGTTCGACGGTAAATGTTATCTAAGATGTTGCATTTGGTTTAAATATCAGCTATTTATAGTCGGTCTCTCTGTTGACACATAAGTAACCAGCCAAAGGTATGATTCGAAGAGCACCAATTCTTTAACAGAAAATTTACGGAGTTTTTGAGATGTGGTCTTTTGTATTAGACTTTAGAAGTGCGAAATATCCTTCTGTCGACCTGTCTGAACAATAATATTTTAAAAGATTTACTACTAATTATAATTGCTCTTGTCTATATATCAATCTCTCGAGTCCCGACCGACGGGCTTGTCTTCTGAAGGCATTCCGGCTTTTAACGACTTTCCCTTAACTGCTTTCAAAGCATCCTTATCGCTCGCCTAGTGGCATTTTAGAGCACTGCAGGACCCCTCGATAGCGTGAGCATATAAGTAGCTTGCATATGTTAATAAAATTCTGGGAATTCCTATTATACCAAGTTTAAATAAATTCTCCTCGGTAAAAATGCTTATGACTTCGCATTCTTTTTAACAATCAGTATAAACTAAAGAGATATTTTGGTACAAGTTTACTAGTAACTTAAAACAGGAATCGATTACTACTGAAATAAAAGTGCTCTTCATGTAATGTTTTTCTTAATTTTAAAAACAGTTCTTCCAACTAAACATTTAACTACGATCTAATAAATAAATTATCTTGAATCTTTAAAAATATTTCTAAATAATAATCCTACGTAGCAATTTGAATGAGACGGGAGAGCCGAGTGTAGAGTCCATATATCTAGAAGGGCAAGACAATAGACTATAGCAGTGACTACATTTCATCCGATAATTGTAGAGGGCGCGTGAGTCGATCGTCGATGCGCAAGCGCCCCGAACGGCAGCTAAACGCCATTTTGTTATTAGGGATGCGATTCATCGATAATGTTCACTATTATTTATTATATCGATACGTTATTGATAGTTTAACGCCTATTAAATATATATTATCAACATTCCTTGTACTAATAAGGTACACACGAAATTTGAACGATTACATTTATCTCTTAATAGTCTAATCAGGTAGATTTATTTGTTGTACCTCAAATCATAATTTATGCAATTTAGACAAGTAGGTATGTCTTTTGTCAGAGCCTATAGTTATTTATGAATGCCTACACAAATTCCTAACCTAGAATCATGCGACAAATATTGGCGGTCTGGCTATATTAAAACATGACAGCTAATTGTAAAATACATAAATTTTAGCCGTAACCAAGTCAAATAACGTTAATGACTGTAAAATAAATTATTTTAGAAAAAAAATATAATACAAGTGCAATGAAAATTAAAGAGATCAATGACATCTTATAGATAACAATAAAAAAATCCCGCGTGCACTGACACATCACTATTCTGAGGAAACGGGCCGTTAAAAATATTTAATTTGGTTGGCGCGTAACCCGTAATTACCTGTTACATAGTTATTCACGATCTACAGCCTGTGAGTAAATCCACTGCTCAAGTGGTTTGGAAATGTTTACAGAAATGTACTCAGATTGTTGGTCTGTTTGTGAATTACGGCCACTTGGTCATTTAAATTAATTATCAGCTACCTGTAAATCTGAATTAAAGTATTTTTTTGCATCTAATGCGTCTTTTCTGTACTGAGCCACTAAAAATAACCATTACATAAATTCAAGCGACTATTCGCAACTAATATTAATTCAATTATAGCCGCAAGTTTTTATCGTTTTATCATAAATCGATTGAATCGATTCTAATTGATACAATATATCTGATACGTTCGATTTTCTGAAAAAAGTTTCAAATGTACTTCGTATTTCATTAGCATTGATGGCTTACTAAAACCAATTAGAAATTCTGAAACCAGTTTGCAGGTTCTAGAACAAGTGTGAGAACTTGAATTATTCTACGCTATAAAACATGAGCTCTTCTCTTTCCTTTAGTAATAAGCCTATTCAATAAAATAATTCAGTTAAGCAAAGGGGTTCGAGTTTTTGTGCAATTTGAGTGCTTTAATTCTGCCGAAGATGAAAAGAACTTAATTATTAAAGAATGACCTTGTGCGATGGTTGAGGTCGATGACATCACCGTTTTTGGAGAATATTTTTATACAATAATAGTGTAAATGATTTTGATTACTGCCACTATGAAAGTTTCCTATAGATAGAATATTTCTATGGGTGCTAGTGTTGGGATTTTAGAATTATTGTTTAGTTTTGTAAGACTTTTATTGTATTGTAAAATCGGTTCTTTTATCAAGCATTAGAGATTAGGACAAGTTTATGGTATGCCTGGAAATTCTCCCTTTGAATTTAAAAATGCTAGAAAAAAATAATATTAATATACCTGTAAGAAGTGACGGAGGTTTCAAACATTTCAAACTTTGAGAGGTTTTTTTATGCCAATTCCTGCTTTTGTGCACCGTTACGTGAGTCAGGTAGTTTCTCAGAAATATCGCCGCATTATGTAGTCAAAGCTGCATTTGCAGGCTCTTTGACTTAGCGCAAAACTTGTGAACACAAAAAAACGAACCCAAATACGCGCCAATTAAATATTAAAAACATAATTTTATTATAAATTAAAGCTTAACAATTAAGAAAGGTATCACTTTTATTTATTTCATAACATGCATATCTTAGATAATTATCATTAAAACATAAAAATCTGTTATACCTATTTTCCCCTTATCTCTGAGATATGTGTTATCTTTATCTTATAGTGGCAGTGAAACAAGCCTTGAATCTAATAAATATCAATGATGTTTGTACATAAACCAAGCAAACAGGTTTGATACTTCGACCGCGAGGATATCAATTTTAAAACGCTCGTAAATATATAAATATTCAGCAAAAAAATCATTATAATATGTCTACATATATGAGAATAGTAGATTGTACGATTTGAACCTGCTATAATGACTTTAGGTCGGAAATAAATCACTGAGGACGTTTACGATATAGCTTCATTTAAACTATAAATAATTACGAGTTCAAGTGCCTTAGCAGACGTTAAATCAAAACAATTTATGTATTAGAATGTCACTAAATTACTTCGCTATTAAACAATAACATTAGGAATTATCTGGTGATTGTGTTTGTAATTACAGTTATAAGACTGCGTTATATGGGTTATAACCGATTAAGAAGCATACTAGAAAATAATAATTCACCGACTTTTATTCATATTTCTAGTAAGATATAAAAGAATGGTACCTAAAATTAGATTATTTTGAAGACATGCCTTGTTAGCGCGTGAGTATATATTATTAATAAGCTATACTTTATCCTTTCATTGAACAATTGCACTGTTTCGAAAGGTTTGAACAGATAACAGTCGGGTTTCTATTATGTGTCGTCTTACTCAGCTGAGAGAAATGCAGGTACAAGCTTATAGTGTATGTAGTTGTGAGCAAAGTTTGGTCCAACAGTGGAGCCAACTCGGCGTGGCATCCGCCGCTCATCCTTACGTAGCTCGCGGCTATAAAGGTGCGCCATAAAACGGGTCTCATTTTATGACCATTTGACGAAGTTATATACGTTTTTGAAGCTATTTCTTAGTCGGGCCGACCATTGTGGCTGCGTGACCACTCCGCAACGTCTCCGTGCCATTCTTATTATTCTAAAGTCTTATACTAAGGCGGAGGACTTGTTTTTTAGCTCCAATGTCTTCCAGATTTACGGATATTATTTAAAGATCTAATACTATTGTCAGATAATCAGTTTAGGTTAATTCGTTTACGAATCGTGCTGGCAGAGAGTAAGGGCCCGGGCTATCGCAGAGGAAATCTGCAATCTCGACAATGCTGTATCAATATTCATGCTTACGGTCGCGACCCCTACTATTTGCATAACTGCGCAATGCATTCTCTCGGTTGCAACTGTTCTATTGTTTTATGATCTAAATGACCACGCGATATAGGGCCAGTCACGATAATCATGTATGTTAATATGTATAGGTGCATGTTTATGTTTTGCACTACATTGTATTAGTCTAATTTTACTCTAGACTGTAAATCTATGTTAAAGCTAGTAATTCACGATATTAATCTCAAGAAAAACAACTCAACTCTTTACACTTGAGTTTAAGATAAACTCTCCATTCAGTCAATTCAATCTGTAACAGTCAATCAAAAGAACAAAATATTGATTGTCTTGGTCTTGACAATTACAACAATTAGTAATTGTGCACGCCCCATTCGATTTGTGCATGGTAGGAATCTGATGATGGAAGCTATATGAAACGATTTTAATAGAAGAACCGGTTGAGCGCAAACTTGAACTGCGACTACTAGGTTTCTAGCAGAACTTTCTTGAAATACTTACTCGGGAAATAGATAAAATTATAATGTGACCATTCAGCTTGGATCATGTCCTTTCTAATGTTAATTATGACCGATATCGTTCTGATAATCTCGTAAATTGGCAATAGGAAGAGGAAAAGTAGTTAACAAGAAAAATAATCTTCCTATATGTATAGTTGGACATAAATAGATTTGTTCAGATTAATGTATAGGCCAGAGATAACCAAATGGCGGTTCCGGACCGTAGGCCTATTTTATACGGATCTTCTGTTAAAAACTTAGGTACTGAATTATAACTCAATAATTTAAAAAAAATTGTTGTATTTGCCAACGCAAGATTGACAGTTTTTTACACAAACTTTACTCCAAACTTCGGACGGATATTTCAAGGCATTTTTTTTTCTCAATCATATTTTAAAAATTCTCTTCTTTTTATTTAAAACATTTGTTTTTTTTTTATAAAATAATGCACCGGAACCCATTCGTTGTATTTATCCATTGATACACCTATCTAAAATTGTTATAAATTATTAAATTGATTTATACCTTTAAAAATAATCTTTGTCAAGTTTAAATACAATTCAAAATGTGTATCTGTATCTCCTTCTTCAGTTTTCAGTTCATATTTCCATATTTCATATTTCCCAAATGTTTAAAAAATACACAATTAAGTACTTAATGCTTAGTTTTAACTTTATGATCGTGATTGTACTTTCGAAAATAAATAACAGTTCCTTACTTCGTTTCAGGTAAACACTGCAAACTGCGCTTTGTTCTCACTGTATGTAAGTACTTACCTAAGTACTCGTAGGCCTTAGCTCATTTCTTAAGACTGCTTGTTATTGTTTCATAAAATACTAGTATTCTTGAAAATCGATTTTTATTACCTTTCAGACCAGCTCGTAAGTGTGTTTGGATCAATAAAAATGACAAGTGGAAGCGAAACTACAGATAACTTCCACTAAGCCCTTTAATAGCGGCCTCTTGGTAATAAATTATGTTTAATGACCACTAAAATAAAATGAATTGGAAAATACGACGCTCCAGACTACAAATAAAAGAACGCTTCCCTTTACAAATCCTAAACGCATATATTAAACTTGATAGAGATATTAAAGTTATAAACAAATCTTATAAGTGCGCGTGAGAGTATAACGGATCGTCACGCGGCTCGAGCTGGCCACAAAAGGCTAATTCAAAATTAATTTTATTTATTGAATTAATCAGTTATTCGTAGATTAATCACGTACAATAAAAGTGAATTTCCCAATAAATTTTACAGTAAATAACTAAGCAGTCGGCTAATTGGGTCTATCTAGAAACATTAAAGATGGTGATAGACTCACATAGCCTTTGATAAACCGTAGAATAGGCTGGACACGCGATATTTAGGTACACTGGGAGGCTGTTTGTGCCTAAGAATAGACTTTGGCGTTATATTGTTACCTGACTTGGGTTTCTAATAATATGGAGATGAATAAATTTATGTAAGCACCTTTAGCTGCATGTTTAATGGTTACTCTATTTGTGTTTCAGTCATGTACAAAAACATTTCTTTTCCTATTTAGACCTGACCTTATTTCGGTTCATATTTATTTCAAGATAACCCGTATTACTGAACAAACGCGCGTATATTGCTTTCAGGAGCAAGTAATCTTATAGTATCAAGTATTTTTAATAAAATGGGATGCTTACAAAACTAGAGGTATTGCGTAAAATCTTTCCTAAATCATGCGTTTATTAACCTGATGTCAAGATTAATAGTATTACTTTATGTAAAACAAATTGATGCTAAAACATGGCACAAATTTCAGTCATAGTTATATGTAGATAAGTTACGAGAGCTTCCGCAGTCAATACACTTAGAAGTAACGAGAAACGATCTAATGCTGACCGTTTTAGACAAGAAACACTTAAGAGGACGGTGACAACGATCGCAGGCGCAACGTAACGATAACCTTACAACCCGACTCAACAGCTTGTAATGAAAATGTAAGCGTGATTATGGGCATAGGTATCTCTGAGACGGCCGTAACAGTATTACTAAATAATTATGCTATCTCGGTTATCTAACTCGCTCTAAACACAACTCTTTGACAGTGATGGACCGCTGGAAAATTCGTTTTGAAACAATACGTAGCGGTTAGACGGTTAAGTTTGAAATTTGATTGCTTAACGAATTTTACCTGTTGGTTTCGAAAAAAGAATTCCGAATATTTTGACCAATTGTATAGATTAAGTGTTCGAACTCTTTTTATGAATTATACTCGAACACTGTGGTTGATTGTATACATATAACAGTAAAAAAAACTTTTCATTCTGTTTTTTTTTTATATTCTTTTTAGTACAATTCAGGAAGGTTTATACTGTTTCTAAAAACGTTTCAAACTATGATAATGTAGTGAAGTGTATGAATCATTTATATATCAAAGAAAATTGTATAAAATAACGAGCCAGTTTATTTTTAGGCATCTTGAAATAAAATAAGAATAAACCATAGGCACTTAGCGTTTGCATAAGGTTTAAAGTGTTATGGTTTTTGTTTTTATCTAAACAGTTGTATTTGCTCCACGCGTGTACTCTTGTGCTGGAATTATTATAAAAGAACTTGTTATACAATATTCCTGCTACATAAATACCATTTTAAAAAATTAAGCAATTTATATTCACTGTGTAACGCTATTTTGCCTAAAATGTAAATAGACACCTAATTTTGGGAAAATGGATTTAATATGAATTCTGTGATTGCATACGATAACGATTTACAAGCGAATGGAATATATTTGCATTATATGGACACAAATCCGTTACATGCAACAGAAAAAAGGTTAAAATTAGAAAAAGTTCAGAATGCTTTAATTGAATACGAGTTGAAGCTGATTCAGGTAGATTCCTGCAATTCCGCGGATAGTTTATATCCACAGGGGTCAACGGTACCGCAGGCCATCAAGGAGTTTAAAAAACCCGACTAGAAACACTAGTACGATCAGTTTCCAGAACACACCAGCCATTTTTAATTAACGACTGTACACGCACTGATCGCGGGCTTGTATTAAAACGATACAATAAATTAATTGTTGACGGATCCATCAAGTTGCTGTTATAAGCTATTGTGAAGTTATTACTATGCAGTCATGCTGTACGTACTTGTTAGCAGACGGTGTATATGAAAATTGATGAAGACAATTAATATTTATAACCAGAGGGGCGAGACGGAATGGGATGCCGTCGCCTCCTTCTGCGAAGCGGTTATGCTAGTGAAGGAAGCGGCGGCGCGCGAGAGGCAACGACGAGCCTCTCGCCCCGGACTAAGACCCAGGCGAAGACGTCGAGAGTCGCAAGACGACTACCGGCCACCGTAGGCGCGGTTCTGCGGATGGCGAGCGATGGGTAGCTCGCCGCCCGGCTAGGACCAGGACCGCGTAGACGGCGCGTTTTGTTCCACGCGCGCCTCAAAGAGAAGGAGTCAGCACAGGAAGGGGCCCAACAGGGCCAACGCCTGCCGGGGTTGCGGAATGTTTATAGTGGTTACCGTGACCCTGGAACATAAAGGGCAATCGAAGGAACATGAGTGGGTTTTAGTCAGTAAGAGTCTGACACGCCCTCCCGTCGCACCCAGGACGGGAGCAGTCATTGGATGATTTCCCACTCACCAAAAAAAAAAAAAAAAATATTTATAACCAGAAGATGCGAAATTATATTGAAGAGAAAATACACACATGTTTTATCGACTTCTATTTTAAAATTTAAATACTACAGACTTCCCACGGCTTTGCTCATAATGGCACTACGGCTATTACCGTTTCCGAACCTCTATACCTATTAAAAACGCGTAAAAGAATGATATTTGAATAATACTAATACAGTTTGTCTGCAGAAAGGTGTTCCTTTATTCTATCTTGATTTTGAGTGAAAGCATTAAAATTTTTATTAACTTTTTACGTGACGTTAGATCTACTTTCATTGATAAAGGAGACACAAAGAATAAATACGATCTAGTTCTCAAACATGCATGCACAACCATTTGTCCTATTAGTCATTCTATTAAAAATGAAACTAAACACTGTCTAACCACTACCATGAAGTTAATATAAACAGGATGTTCACAAAAACATACGGCCTTTAAATATAGAATGTAGAACCAATACGAAATACGTAAGCCTACTACCGCCGCGATATTTTTAAGTATCGTATCTCATAATAAGACAAAGGATGGTCATGCATAAGTATCGAGAGGACGTAATAGCATTGTCGTTATAAATCACTTGGAGATATTGATCGTAAATAAAGTTGCGATTTATGACAAAACAGAGATATCTCGCGGCGTTAGTGGCTCGTGTAAGCTAGTACGTATACATGCAGATAGCCTTTGCTCTTCTGTCTGATGGAAATGTCAGCTTTCAAGTAAATGCATAATAATGTTGCCTTTTCACTTACACAGATGCAACTGTAGATGTAATTATTTTCATATTAATGTGAAATGTGGACGCCTCTTGTGAATTATAAACCTTCGGCGGTCGTCGGCTTCAACAATAAGACACAACGACGATCCATTCTGTTTCTCATACTTCCAAACCTTATAGATTAAGCGCCTTACTAATAAACGCTGCATAAAGTTATGACAGGTTTATATGTCAAAAAATGTATGGTTACACAGGCTTTATTCATTGCATAACTTTACACAGTGATTATTAGTAAGGGCTTAAGTAAATAAGGTTCTTATTTATTCTGATAAATAAGAACCTTATTTACTTAATCTAAAAAACTACTATTAATACTATTAGCTCTGGCTAATAGAGTATCCACGATAACAATAACAATATTCTAATAACTTTAAATCTATAATTAAGCATTGATATTACAAGTTTGAAGTAACAGTTAACACTAACTCACACTTGACACAATTGCAACGTCGCGCGAAGTAACAAGTCAATAAATAAAATAGTATGCAGTATTCGCATTTAAATCACACTCTGTGTATGGAGATGAGGATGTTTAATACACCTTTTAATTGATATGTTGCGTGCTGACTTATAGTATCTGATCTGAAGCTAGGCGTGTTCCTCCGGCAATTCTATTGGGCAATTTATTTATATTGATTCCTATACCAATCCCTATCTGTCTAGATAGCTCATGACTGCTTTATATATTGCCTCTAAAAGCTGCACTGATATATTAAACTATGTACTTGGTTAATTATTTCGTCGTAGGAATGTGTTGTTTACCTAATTCGAATATATATTTTTTAGTTTTTCGACGAAAGGTTCCAATATAGCTTTTACCCAATTAACGTCGACCAGTAAGTTGCTTTTACCGTTCAAAAGAAACAAAATTATTTTATAACTGTTTAAAACACCTGCTTAAGTAAAAGAAGAAAAAGGTCGTGAGTTCGTGACATTGAGAAAGATAGATGACCAAAACAAGTACGTAGCGTGTAGTGTGCGTGGACCGTTTTTCTAATTTTATGAGGAATTCTTTAAAACGAGAAGAGAATTTAGGAAGTATATTAATCTCGACTGATGAAGTCTATTCGTTTCAGAGATTATATTTGAACAGATTAGGAACAAAAATTGTACGTCATTTGTTTTCTCTACTATATTATAATGAGTATATTTTGGTTTTACACAACTTTAAGCTTCAAAGTTTTAAGATTAGGTAGGCATAAAGTTTTGTAGTTATTAAAAATCGTTTTTGGTTGTTATTAATTTCGTATTTTCAAGGAGTAATGTAGCTTCGTATCTATGCTATTTTTGTGTGTATCGGAAGGGAATATAAATATAGGGAAATTAGTTAAGTAAACTCTACTACGGAATTCTTAACGGTAATCGAATTCTTTTTATCCAACCGAATCTCTAATTAGTTTTTTGTAGGAAATTGGTTACTCTACTCCGACTCATAACCACGCGACCGCTAATTAGGGCCGATGCTCAACTCTTGTTGCCATATTAATATCTCTCATTAGGATATGAATAAATATAGATGTTGTAACAGATTTGCATATACGATTTCACGCAAATCTATATTAGGTGTGATGAAGCTGGTAAATTTATTAGATTATTTGTGTTAATTTTATGCATGCTTTCGAGACAAGACACTCGTTAGATCATTGTAGTCACAGCAAATAGAACTTTTTCTTGGTCTGTAAATAATTTATTCAGAACGTCGCCCGTCGGTTGACCGTCCAATTTGTCATGGACAAATTCTGTGTGTTAGTTTAACGCACCGTGGTACCTACCCGCTGCGCTTGTGTGTTCTTGAATAATTGTTACATTTACTTACATTCGATGAACACGCGATACTTAATCATTTTGATATTTAGACGTAATTGCATTCATGAATGATCGATTTATCAATACTTGCACCTGTAAGTTGGGGTCACGCTCAGTTTCCACGTGAAATAAGCCGGTTTATGACCCCTACTTAACTCTTAATATACTTGCTTAGTTTAAGGAATAATTTTATTAAAGAGTCAAAATATAAAGGTGAAAATGATTCAGCAGATAACAGTTTAATCATAAGTCAAACGATTCTCTGTTCGGATGATGTTATTATACTAATACCAGTTGTTTTCAAGCGACTATTATCTAATAGACGTAACGAAAACGGCCGAAGGTCAGGGCTGGCAGCGTGTTTGAATCTCGAGTAATCTCAACTCGATGTATTACCAAAAGGAATTAAAGAGAAATATATGGCGACATTATGCGCAGGCGCAGGCATATGAATAGAGTATCTACTGCGTAAGAATGCCAATAGCGTGAGAACTGTCCGTGTCCACTTCCAAATTATTCTGAATACGTTCGATCCACGTCCTTGATGCGTGACCGGTTACTAAATCAGCGAGTAGCGAACAATACACCAATGTGTGTATTCTGTGTATTACTTTACTTTGCACGTAGGTACCCTCAGACTAACTTTTATCTATAAATGTCGTATCGCGATCATACTTTAACTAACTATCATCATACTTTGACTAAGGCATTAAGTCCGCCATTGTACATATATGTGCATAAAGTTAAAATAAATAAATAAATACTTAAACGGTATGATAGGGCATCGCGCTATTGTTGCTGTTTATCACGTTTTGACGTGACAACGTCTTAAATTAGGTTGCGGCTGGGAGTCACTTATGAAAAAGTGTAACGCTCGGTAACGTTACGATGAGTCACCGAACGAGAGAGAGGCCCGCCGAATGCCTTGCGTCTCTCTCCCACTCAACTATGATCGGTAAAAGACGTTGTCACGTAAAATCTTCGCCCGTAAAACCGACTTTACAGGCAACCATTTTTTTTTATTTTATTTAATAGAAGTGTTAACTTTAATACAAGCAGTTTACATGCTACCGTTTTGCTATAACTGACTACAATTGTTAATGTTTATTTCAAAAGCTCATTACAAAATTATAGCAGATTTTAGCCTGCCTCATTTTTTCAGAAGCTTTTTGAGTCATCTAATAATGACTTTTTGAGTTTCAATTACCAGTTCATTGACCTCTGCTACTTAGCTTACACATAGAGACTTTAATTTAATCTATCAATTCAATTCAAATGATGTTTTATGTATAACACTTTGAGGAAAGAATTATAAATAACAGTAGTAACATCGAAGGAACAAACGGATATAGCACGTGAATCGAAGTTAAACGATTAAGACGAATAAGCCGTATCGAATTCGATTATGGCGAAGCGCGCTCGGTGCGAGCTCCTGATGACAGAATCGAGAATGCGATTTAAGATTTTGAGAGGGCTATGTGTACGTATAATTAGCGGTGCGGAAGCCGGGTAGTTAGTGCGAGGGGCGGGTTGTCCTCGTAACGATAAATCATAAGTGCGCAGGAGTCGCTGGGCGGACGATGGGCGGAGCGAGTGATTTTTAAACGGTTTTTTGAGTTTCGCGACGGCCAATGCACGAGTAATTCGGGCATCCTTTTCTGGCGCCTCGAAATGGCGACACTTTTTCGTTAATTAGGAGAACCATGATTACGACTAATTTTCCGGACAACGAACTCAACTACAAAAAGTGGAACTCAATTAAAACAATACCTATCCAAACCGTAGGCTGTGAAAGCTTCGTAAAAAGCATACTTGGTCTCCGCCAAAAAGTAGTTTTCGAATGAGAAATTCTTGCACATTGCTCGTAAAGCGTTCGCTTCCCGATTTTTTGGGTGGCGTTGTCACCCTATGGCTACTAATTAATACCCCGCGGCCGGTGCGCGGGCGCAGGTACGCTCGCTCTGTTTGTGCTCGCATGCTGCTTTTTGTTTAGCACTGTCTCTATTGTTCTCTGTCGGATCACATGATGTCGCTCTTAATTCCTTCTCACTGCCTCATGAGCTCTGAATACTGATTGAATAGTGACATATACATCACGTATTTATAACTGCAATAATCTTCCAGACGGCCGCGTTTTAATGGAAAAAAGACTTGTCCTTATTTTGATCGTATTAATTGAGCTTATAAGAAATTAAATTGATGTCATTACGCTCAAAGTTGGCATAATTATATGTAGTTAGTAAAACTGATCGTATTTGTATAATATACCTACTGCAGATGTTAGTAACATATGTTATTTGTATCATTGCTAATCAATAGTTAGAGTCGGTTGGTCGAACTCACTTATCCTTACCTCGATTCATATTTTTACTATTCATTTTATGTTTTTACAAGACTACATTTTTATTGAATAATAAAAGATGTAGTCTTAAAAAATATATATAATGTAAGTGCTTCCAGGACCGGGCCTATTTGTAACAAGTAGTTATAACTTGATACGTTATCGGCCCACCATCTCGTTCGAGTGTTCGTTTGAGTAATCTACGAGTCGTCCAATCGTTTCGTTAACTTGATACCTATGTAATAAATTAAAAGAGCAAATCAAAATAAACATTCCCAACCCTGATAGAGATACAAAATATCATATTATTTGAAATGCGAGGCAATATTTAAAATGCTTCATAACAACTAGTGATCACCTCGGGGGCGTTACTATCTACATATTTATACCAGATACAATTCAAAACCAGTTTCTTCTCGCCACTCGATTCTAACAAGAATTTGGACTCATACAAAAATAAATACTGTCCACGAAACATGAGAAAGGTATATCATCATATTAAAACATTTGCTAACTCAATTTTGGTCTAAAATAAAAGTTGGTAAGACTTGTTTTCGGTTAGCCCGTGGAATGGCAGTTAGACGAAGTAATTCTGGAAATGAAAAGCTATATAGCAGTATTTATTATGACATCCGACAGTAAAGTACAAAATTGATTTTATCGAGGCTTACCAACATGCATAGTTTAAATTTCTCTACAGGTCTGTTAAACTACGCTGTTGTAGGGTAATTACTTCCATACTATTAATTAAAATTTAATTTAGGTAACCGTATTTGAGTAACGATATTGTAGGCTGTAATATATGGTAGCGTTGCAGGCGTGCTACTAGTACCTACATTAAACATGGTCTGGGAACTGCCCCTGCTCACGTTGTGTCAGACACATTGCACTGTGTATACCTATATATATATACATTCTAATCATTTATTTACATTCTCATGCAAAAAACGCCTTTTTATATTGATTGAAGCTAAAAATAAATTAAACCTTATTAAGTTTTTGCCAACAGTTTTTGGCATCGTTTTTCTGGTGTGTTTAAAGATCTTTAATGAGACAAGCCTTAAACTTTTGATTATTTGCCAATTGCATCCGTTTATTTTATGCCAGTATGGCGGTTTTGTTAACTATTTTAATATGCACATCATCTTTTTTAAGCAGCTAATGGTGCCGATTCTCTTATTCACAAACTAACGTAAATTTAAGTTAAGTGCATCTTTCTCTTTCCATTTAATTAAGAAAAGGACAGGAGATAAAATATTAGTTGAGTCCTGTCAAATTTAGATACTCCATAGATAATTTTGACGCGATTTAAAAACATGGCGACTAAATAAGTATACGTCAATTTTCATCAGCCGCTGTCTAATTTGACAGGATTAAACTAAAATGTATCTTCTGTCCTTTTCTTTAAGAAATGGAAAGAGAAAGATGCATTTAACTTAAATTTAGTTATGATTGTGAACAAGAGAATCGGCACCAATATACACTTTAAACAACATTATATTATGATGTCGACGAATAAAATATACTATATAAAATCTCATACATGTTCACTTTTTAGGTATTTGATGTATACTTATCAATATCTTGCGACTTCATAATGATTAGTCTAAGTTCATTCAACTGTTACTTTCATTGGAACTTGTTTTCCGTCCAACGTATTCAAATGCAGCTAATATTATTAAATTGTAAATTAGCCTTCAGGATAGCGTGACATAAAGTACACTATGGCCAGGTTTACGACAACGGCTAAACATAAGATAAAGGTGCGCTTTATTCGTACCATGTCCCCTTGAGTAATCGTTCAGATAGTTGTTATCTACGTTGTGAAGCTTTCGTGATTTTTACAGTCGGCACGAGACATTAGCGTCCCTGTTTATAGCAGACAATGCTTTGAAACGCGACACGTGTATTTATTATATTGATTGTAATATGAATTGTTCGTACGTTATGTTTTCACGACGGATCTGGCATGGAATGATTTTATTGTTGGCACTTCATTTTAACAAGATTTATGATATTAATTTTTAAAGCGATAATGTATTTTCTAAACTTGTAATAATGTAAGTTCATTATAAAATTGAAAAGTATTATGAAGTAAATAAAGTTTTTTTTCTTTAATGAAGGTCTTTAAGTGAGAGATTCGTAGTAACCACCGCTTTGCAACAGTTAGTTAGGGATAATGCACTCTTTTATGGCCTTTTCTACAATAAAACGAAAACTAATTATACGAGCCATTCGTATTGGCAAACTCAATTATTGTTAAGTACGCAATAGAGTCCCAATAAATCATTTAAGTTTACTCACACAAATTCCATAACTCATGCGTTATGTATTTCCAACATTTTGCTGTAGCACTAAAATGCGGGCTATTTTAGTGTACGGTGGACAATGCCGGCATAACAGCGGAGAGGCGCGGGCGCAGGCGGCGCGGTGGGGCCGCGACGCGCGTACGCAGAAAAAAAGAGAAAATCCTCAATAGTCCTCCACGGCCCACACGCCAACCTATGGCCACTCAATCGTTCGTATTCCTCTAGCGGAATAGGAAACCCACGGAGACGAATTAACTTTATTTAAATTTTCACTCATTTAACTAACGGCAGTTACGATATCTTTCCAAATCTTAAAGCAGCGTCAACAAAAATAAGTTTTATGTTCCACGAATAGTTTACAATAATAGTGGTAATATAAATGAAGAAACTATCTTCTTTTTAAATCATATTTTTATAGCTAACGGACGAAGATTTTCTAAGAATTTATCAGGTGACATTAAAAAAAAAGTCAGATTTAGCAGAAATTAATGATAAAATGGTTGTAAAGTTTCATTACTATCTCCTATGGTAATAAAATATGAAGTAATGTCTACCATATACCACTTTTGTTCCATTTAGCTCAAGCAATGACACAGCGCTATACTCTCAAGAGATACTTGGATTCTTTAGGAGTTAACTTTGAGCCAGCCTAGCTAACGAGTAACGATTGACGTGAGTATTTTCAAGTACATACCCGACGCCTTAATGATTTATAATGATTTTGATTTAGAAACAATAAACAATGCATCGTTCTGGAATATTTTTAACCTTTTGTGAGTCGACAAGAATTCTTAAGAAATTATTACTTGTTTTTCCAGACATTTACAATCAGTATTACGTACAATATGTAGAATTCCTTCGGGCTGTCACTCGGTTCTTATGTAAATATTCAAATAACTTCAAAAATCGGGTAAGTGTTCATTTAAATAAGTTGAATTGTTTCCAATCACAGTTTGAAAGTCATGGTCGCCCTGAGTCTAATTATTATTCGAACTCAATGTTCATCAAATACAAACATACATATTTGTACCAGAGAAGGGACACACCTACGCCACAGGTACGCAATGTTTTCCACATTCAATTCAAATAAGGTCTACCATGACCGCTTTGTATGTTTGTCTAAAAAAATTAAAAATAGTATCGGTAAGTATGTATACAGGTTACAAGTTTCATGAGAGATTCATGAGCCAACTCAACATGCTCATAATACATATTAATTGTATTAATATAATAATGTACTAATACAAGCACTTATAATAGTTATAACAAATTGCACCGATAAACACTTCAAACAAATGTTTATATTACGGCTTGGTAACGTAGTTATTGCAACGAATCAAACTGTCAAGCTTTGTCTGTGATAATGAGAGACATTGGACGGTAAATGAATATTTATAGTAAATAAAGATAAATTATGGTATTAATTACTTTTCATCTGTCTATTTAGAAGATAATTTACACATTTTAATTGTAAAAAAAAAATGATTTGAAGGACAGTATGATGTACTTAGAGATTATGTGCTTTATGTCGTTATGTTACGTCACTTTTACGATTATTATATTTTAATCTCTTCTGCAGTAAGAGGTTGTAAGTAGGTATTTACACAGGTATCGGAGTCCGTATGTCTGTAGACCACAATTTCCCTCACATGATTAAGTCACCGAGAGGCTTGACCTCCATAATGACGTGCTCTATTTGATCACTGCTTCTAAGAATGGAATTTAAGCCGAGATAACATTGAAGAGGATTAACCGCAGCTTAATAGACTCAATGTAAAAATGCCTGCGCCTGTAACAGGGTAAAGGAATACGATTGTACGCATATACGCCTAAAGTATTGTCTGAACAATGCTTTGGCTACACAACGCGCGACTCAATGCCTTTCAAGTCAGATTAAGTTAGGAAAGGCGCATTATTAATAACGGCCAATAACTTAACTGCCGCTTGAAATATCGAAGTTACTTTTGCTTAAGCGACACTCATATATTATCTGAACTAAGAATATGTTTCCGGATCGAGAGAGGTTTTGTCATTGGTTCTCAAGCGGGATTATTTTATTTTGTAAGCGTGAATTGTAATGTATACAATTATTTTTTTATGGGCACGTTATTTACCTACATTGAAGATAGATTTTGTGTTACTTTATTGTGTTAACGATTACATACCATATAACATGCGTCTTAACATTGTTAAACATATTAGAAACCAAAATTGATAAACGAGTTGTAACTAACAGATGTATTCACAGGAATCATTCGATGAACCAATGTGGTCAAGTAGCAAAAAGTATATGTAAAGCGTTGAGTGCCGTCATTGTGAAGTCCTGGAAGTTAAGCAGTGCGAATGTTAATAAATTGAATGCAGCCTACAAAAAATATGGTGATTTTATATAATGGCGCTTGTAAAGTTGCATTTGGACAAATGTATAGGAACAAGCCTGACAAGGGTCGTGAATACTTTTAAATGTTTTGTGAAACAGCATTAAAACATGAACCCAAATTATGTTTTAATAAAGAACAAACCTTTTAAACATTCATTTTATTTTTTTCAAAATGGTTTCAAGGGGACAACTAATAACTAACGATGTTTTGACGCTCTCTGCCCATAGTATTCGGTATTTACAACCATCGTGTAAATGTCAGTACAGCGATATAGCTATGCGCGTATGTAATTTCAAGTCCCCTTTGCTGAGTAACAAATAAAGAAGTGAGCACCATTTTCAAATTACGGACGCTTTTCAATTACTTTACACATTTACTGAGGTAATGAACTTAGCACTTTACGTTCAGCATTTAACAAATTGCAAGAAAACGTAAATAAGCGAACTAGAACCTGAACAACGCCTGTAGAACGCGCAGACAAAGTGGTAACACTTTGTATATTTCAATCTAGAAACGATGCACTAGTCAAACGAGCCGATTTATCTTGGCAACAAAAGCAAAGTAGATAAATATATTTATGGTGCAGGCAACATATCGTCCGGAGGTTGTTACCAGGTTTATCTTCACTTGGGCTTAATGCCCTGTACGGCCTCGGAAAAGCTTTTAAAAGGTTCGCTCATCCCTCGAGCGACGAAAGCTCATATTGTGATACAAGTCTTCACGTGTTATAGTTTTTTATTTTAAACTTTACCTTGTTGTGAATGCTTGCGTTCCTATAAGTGAATGGTTAGCAGCTCCGCGTCGTGATATCATCCCGAAGTATCGCACCAATGTTCTATAAGTAGTCGCATTTAAATGGAGATGAGGAGGGAATAATTCCCGCATTAAGTATGAGTGACGAGATTTAAAATACACCACAATATAACTTGAATTTTATAAATAAAATGTGCTGAAGCTTTCTCAAGTTTTTAGTCTCGGTTGGTTGTCTGTTACATAGTTGTTTGCGTACATACAGATTAGGTTCACAATAATTTCGACGTCAAATGTAATGTTCTATGGTGATCTGTTTACAACCATTGACGATGATAATAAACATAAAATAACTAGAGCCTTCCTAATATTTCACAAGAAAACCTCTTAAGCACAAAATGGATCATAACTCAAATATTTTACTTCACACGAACGCCGTCGCTCACATAAAACTTAATCTCTCACTTAACACTGTTACTGAGCGCGGCTTAATCTACTCCTTGCTTAATCTTTCTGTCAACAGCTAGGATAATCCGACCTTCCAAAGAGCAACAGTCAAGCTTTATGCTAAATTATCAATAAATTTTATAACATACTTATTTTATTCCGTATCGATAATTATACACTATGAATAATGTAAAAAATGCTATAAAATTTTATTTAAAATCTTTTCGGGTGTTTGCCATTTTTTTCTGTGAGATCATTGAGACATCAAGTTGGACGATTTTATTTCAAACGTCACGGAAATGATCGCTGGGCGGGCCATTCTGTAACAAATCAAGTAATATGCTTTGTTTTGTTTCTTATTTGAATGGCCATGAACTTTTTTTACTGGTTTGGCCTGACACACAGATAGTCTCTCCTTATGCTCCTAACCTCGTATAAAAATACAAAGACCATGAGAAACCTTTTAAATCCTAAGCTTTCAAGCAAAGCTCTGCCCTATGAACAAATTGTTCTTATACCACTTAGCTTACATTTTTTTTCTTTACCCATTTATTTAGTGTGTACTTTAGAGCCTGTTTAATATGGTGCTGGAAGGTGTCCCGGTTGCGCATTTTACGAGGGGTTTAAACCGTCGTCGGTCAAGATGTAACAATTCGCTTTGGGTCGCTTTGTCGGCCGTCGAATGGAGACGCTTGCTCCTAACGATACCAAGTACACAATTTTTCTTTTTTATTCACTCAGATTTATTGAGCCAAATATTAAACCGGAAATAACCGCTTAGATAACGCTGGCGGTTGTTATTTCATCTCATTTTAGATTTATAGTATGATACGGCAGATTGATTAACGAATAATGCGGCTTGATGTGTCAGTCTTAATTTCAGGTTATGACTCTGAGCTCATGTGATATTTTAGGTTTACTTTTATTGTTAAAACACCATACAATGGTTACTTAGTACCTTCTCACAGTACATGCGAATAAATTACATACAAGGTCAACTTTTATCGCTTCCAAAGATTTGATCTAACTAATTTAAATGACTAAAGTAACACGTTAGATACTTATCTAACCACCTGTATAAGGAGTTGTTGTTATTTGTAACCTTTTTATCGTGTAATTATATGATTTCTGTACAAATTCAATTTTATATGATTATTACGATTATGAGGCTTAATTTCAAGGCTCGGTTTAATCTGTTCATTATGTTTTTTGCATAATTTATTGAACCGGTTTATAATTTTTAAGCATAATCCTGTTTTGAAACAGAGACAGTGGTGTTTTCAAAATGAGATAGGCGCCATGCAAGGTTATACTGGTTATTCAGTATGCGGTTTCACTATTCAGGGCTGCCACCGGCGCGGTTCACTGTGAAAGTTCTATTAGCCGACTAACCACAGTGTAAGAAACAGGCGACTTAGTGAAATTGTAAAAGAAAAAACAATTAGAAGTTAAACTAGGCTGTGCTGTATAATATACATAATTAAATTCAACTAACAATAGTTCGACAGATAATTCGACTCACACCTTCGAAGTACACTATAGCTTAATAAAAATATGAAATAGGCACGAACGCGTTACGATATCGTAACGCGTTCGTGCCTATTTCATAGTTTAATTGTTTGTAATAAATACATTCGTTGCAATTTGAGCTTTTATCCATCAATAACAGTGCAAGTACGATACCCTTTAGTAAAGAGGATCATAAAAACGAAATACCTCCATCCCTGCAAGACTTATGATAAACAGAATTAATAGGAACCAGATACATTAGCACAAAGGCTATTTGCTAATATTATTTAATAGCTCAGTTACCTATAATTTGCGTTATGTATCTCTGCAGATTTATAGACACTAGGATCGGCGCCGGCGATTTGAATGGCGGCGTATGATTGGCGGACGCCGGGTGCAACCTAGGCGCATGTATTTAGGTCACCGCGCCGCGTGGGTCTAGACTAGCAACAGCTTTTATAATACTAGCATAAAACGATCACTAACCTTATGTCAGTAATTATATGAATAACTACAATTATACAAATGACGTCATTATGCGTGTATGTAATGATTGATTAACATCTATAAGCAGGATAAGGTTCAGCGTACCTAGAACTTTGTGTCATGCTAAAATGACGTCAGTATCACTGAAGACCATTTTGGTTATGGGTGTAATCCCTATCTTTCTCACTCAGATGGGAACTTTCTTACATCATTAAATGTCTGTGTAAAATAGAAAGAGACTTGTAAGTTCTAATAAAATAAAAGAGCTACTGACACACTTACAGTTAAATAAACGAAAACAATCTCACAAGTGTTACTGGCTAGTAAAGAACCAGCTTTAAAAATGACTTACGACCGGTTACAGCTTAAAATTCCTATTCAATGAATGTTTCGGTAAAGCGTAAATGAGATTTACGCGGCGGACGTCTGATTCATTTCATCTAAAGGCTATAAAATCTAAACTTAAAAAGGGGATTTCTGGAAAAGTGCAAGGGACTGAAATAATCATAGGAGGTCTGAGCACAATAGGGCTAGCTCGTCTCAGCTCGGAGGGCACGTATGCTCGTAAATACGACGTCCCTTATTATTAGCAGCCATTGTTCGGGAATGCTCGAGTACAGTCGGCAGCGGTGCAGTCGCAGCCAGTTTGTCACATAAGCCGTGCTGCTTTTGGACATTTAAGAAACATGCCATGAACAATTTTCGCAATTCATGCCCCGTTTAATTGACAATAAAAACCTATAAAATTCAAATATGCGACAGCCGTGAATAATATAATTAAAAGTAAAGTATAATTCCTGACCAACTCTGACCATTACTGAACAAAGGTTTACTTAACTTTCAACTGCGTCCATTTTTTAATTGATTCAGATAAAATGGTGGATAGAGTTTAACTGCTTGCGACTGTACTTCTAGCTCGACGTCGGATATCCGACACTCGTAGCTTTAATACGCAGCCCTGGTTCGGCCGACCATTGCACAATTCAATCCTAAATAAACGCAATCCCGCCATAATTAGCTATGGAACTGATGAATTCACGAACCGCCATTAAAAATTCTGAACACAGCTTAATTAAAAATTGTGTTTATTAAAGCACATTCCGACTTCTATAGATGTTTATAAAATTGTTGGTAGTTTATATGAAGGTGGGGGAAGTGAATAAAGGCTTTTATCTCAGGTAGAGTCGGTACATGTGGTAGAGGACGCCAAAATTGGAATCATTCATCTTTTAATCTGACGTGTTCTATTGTGGTCGGCGCTGGCATGGGTTTAGTGGGAGGCCGCGTTGTGTTACTACGAATATTTATTGTTATACAACATAGGGCTGGTTTATCTGTATTAAACAGATCTGTGGTTATTTACCTGAATGCTTTTAAATACGGAGCGTCAGATTTCATTACATCAGTTTTGTTAATGCACCGATATCTGCCAAAAAAACAATTACGATTAAAAGCGTACTGTTGTTAACATTAGTTTTTTTATTACGCTAAAAGATTAAATCAGACATATTTCAACAACAACAATTATTACAAAATGTTGTCTCCGTGAAAGTGTTGAACTCATTGATAAAACCAAATCCAAAATAATGAGATATACTTATAGAGGAGATTAAATACTGGTATCTAAATGATAACACATTTTGTTTAATTATTTACTCAACTATTTTATTACTTTGTAGCTAGAAAACGGTGTACAAACAGGTGCCAAGATAAGAACAGAACTGTTGTACAAACATTTAAATAAAAATTCTAAAAAAGCTTTGCGGCGGCCATTAAAGGGCAGTCGATTAGAGGCTCGGCAATAAGAGAGACTTTTTAACATCGATCCATCAGAGCCTGGCCACAGATAAGGGCATATACCTGTCACAGTAATAAGTATTAAAGATTGAATCATACAAAAAGAAAAAAAAGTATTGTAAAGGTATGGGTTCCGCCGCCGAAGCTCGCGGTTTATTAATATATAAAAATGTGTAACTTATGTATAGTTGTAGGTAAATTAGATAGATAGTATTTCGTGTAGATTTAAAATAATTTCGAGTTCTGTAATTAAACTTTCCATACTTTGTTTTGTTTGCTACTTAAGTGTCATTTTATAATCTAAAAATAATTAATATTCCTCTCCTATAATAATATGCATGTTTACACCTTTCTCTTTAATCACGCTGAAAATTAATTCAGTAGTTTCTGAATTTATTATCGATAGATATACAGACGCAGTGCAGGACTTTGTTTAATAATATGTAGAGATATAAATCTCGAAGAACTACTGAAGGAACCTAAGAGAGCTAAAAGAAGCTACGAAAACATATTACCTACGTAGCGTAGCACAAGTGCTACGAAGTTAGTCAACTAACACATTATAATGTAAAATAAAAGTGTTTCAAAGACACTTAAAAAAATTTCGTTAATTCTTTCCTATCTATTTAAATTTTCCTACTACTTATTCCAAAAAGCAACATAAGCCTACCTTTATATTAGTGTTTTTCTAAAAATAAAACGGTATTCGTATTAACTGTCATAAGAGACCGGTTCTTGGCACCTTTTCAATGCGCCTGAGTAGATTCCCGCGGTATGTTCGTTACATTTCTTTGTAAATTCTTTACTTATCGTCAAGTTCAAGTTGTTTTTCCTCAAAATGGTAAGTAGATTGTAGACTGGTGTTAATGTCTTGATCTTGTTAATGTTTACTTTTTTGTTACTTGAAGTTTTTACTTGATGTTTATCGATGTACAAATAGTACAACCAAAACAAGTAAATTCAGATGTTGATTTTTAAATTAGTTGTGAAATAACAATAAAAAGTGTGGGAAAAACTAAGTTTCTTTATGCATGAGCATATAACTCACTTTGTCGTTTCCCTGAACGGTTAATTTAAAACGATACAGCAGTAATATTAAGTTACCATGCAAAGCTCGTTCGTTAACCACTACATAGCGACAAATTGCTAACTGCTGATTCACTAAACTCAAGCATTTTTTGTCGACATTTGAAAGTAACTGTCTCAAAATCCGTATGTGGCAAGATACGCATCTTAAGTAAAAAGCTGCAGCGGCAACTAATGTATGTTGTTGATACTCGTTGCTTGATAAATGTTGTAACTGACAACTGGGCCCACTACCTGAATGAAGCGCTCCAATTACTCTTGTTAATATATTGGTCTGACATCTTAAGTTAAATATTATGTAATCGCTTCTCTGGGTCTAGTCGATTATTATTGTAATGTATAGGGGTTCAAGGATGATTAGCAAATAGTCACACGCATGCGTATCCAATAAAATGTCTGTGTATTTGGAAAAAGTTATTCATAATATTTGTTAAAGGATAATTCATAAAAAAAATGAATTACCGTCCCTAAACTTTATAACAGTCATTAGAAAATGCCTAAGTACGATGTTATCAGTAACTACTGTAACTAGTAATTAGGAGTTCCGCGGTGGCTTCTGTCATGCTGGCTTAAGGAAGTAAATAGTGCTTATGTATCATTTGCATAAATATAATTATGTTGTGTATACATTATGCGAGAAGTGTTTTTATGTCAGAAAATCTTTTTACATCTAATCAAATTTCTGTAATATCCGTAAGTTCGATATTAACCAGAATACCGCATAAATAACACATTTATTCCCTAAGAAAAGTTCAATGCGAAATATAATTTCAAATAATTGGAAGGAAATCATATTGCATATGACGTGTATTACCATAAGGAGGCTTAAATTTATTATTGCCATCAAAATAATACGAGTAATAATAGTTTTACAATCCAAGTTTTACTATGAGTGGGGACTGTTCGGTATCTATGCTCGTAAACTTGGAATTGCCTAATGAATAACATGGGATTAAGTTTAATGGCAACGTTACAAGTCTTGTCATTTGTGAGATTTTTATAATTATAAATTATTATGAAGCAAGTGATCACCCGCGGCTTTTTCCCAATGGACATTAGTTTTATTACGGTGAGCTCCACGCATTGTTGGTATTAAATGCCTACCTTATGGAAAGCCAGGAGTTTCATGGGTTACGTTTTATGGTTATCTGTACAGTTTAAAACAAAAAAATGAAGTAAGAAATTCCGTTCATTCGGCCAATGAAATAATATCGTCTTCGTTGTTTTAAACAGTTAATGAATATGAACTAATCACTGCGCACAATCACAACTTAACGTTTAGCATCTACATGGGAACATAACGTTCGTATGTTTTTATATTACCTTTTTCGCCTGTAATTACGAACGGTGAACATTAAAGTTTAGCTGGACCACGGCAGCGAATATAAATCGGGTGTTTCATGAAATATCGAGTCGCAGCCGTGGGCTACGCGGCACGAACGCGTCGCCGCCCTTATCTCTGCCGATACGATTTTATACGATATTCGATTTTTCTTTTTCTGACTTTTATGGATCGGTTGTTCGCGGTGTATCGATAATTCGAGATCGGTCTTTTATGTTATAATTTCTATACAGGTAGCGACGATGCTCTGCATCGCTCCCGGTGGCTTCTAAAATACAACATTGTAACATTGATTTGTGGGGTACTAATAAGCAAGCAGCTTTGGCACTATTCCAATGTTCTCAAGTCTTTCAGAAATCGCTCGGGTTACGATGGATCTTTTTTCCTATAAAAAGCGTTAAGCCATATAAACCGGTTGCAAACCGCGTTCTCACAACGTATGGCCGCTTCATAACTGGCTACTTTATGCTATTGTAATAGTCTAGGAGCTGCTACTGCCCACAAAAACACTCGCATTGTCTCTAGACTTGTTACCGTATACAGCCATGTACTTTATCACTTCGCGCGTCCATGCAGACACTTCCGAGAAAAAAGTTTCAAGTCGCAGGTTCTTCTTTCTTTAATTTTTTTTGTCAAACGTCGAGCCGGGGTTATGCTAGGTAAATACGCACGGAACTGTGACAGTTTTCATACCTTTATATTATTTGTTCAGGCATCCCGAACCAATAGGCTGTGTGTGCTGAACAAGTTGTAAAGATTATCTACATGCGCACACATAATCGTTAAAACTAATACTAAGCACCACCTACTTCACGGTGCGGTTGGTTAATGAGCATAAAAAATGGAGATGCTGCTTATGAATTCCTGTTGTGTACACAGTTTTCGAAAAAGTTTTCGCAGACGAATTATTCATAATGAGTATCAGAGAACGGTATTATTTCAACGAATTTTATGACTTATTGCCATATTATTACGACACTTTTCTGGTTGGCGAATGTCGCGCCCATGTTCGGAATTTATATAACGTATCGTTTTTAAATAAAAAAAAATACCGTGTTTGTTGCTCGAGGGTTGAGGGTACGATCGATTGAGTTTATGATGGGTATTTTTTATTATATTATGTTAATTCACTAAATGTAGCTACACGGACATGATTGCATGTCTGAAAGTTTTATTAAAAACCTGCGTATGCGCAATTGTGATGTATTTAATTTATAACGTCTAGCATAGTTAAATTTTCTGTATGCACTCTGATATATTGAACTGACATGCATTATTGCCTTAAGTAAATTTTTTATAGGTGTAAGAGAAAAACTTTGTTTGTTTGATTCAAAAACTACTGAACCGATTCAGAAAATTCTTGCACCATTCGAAAGCTACAAAATCCCTGAGTAACATAGGCTATAATAATATCACGCTATGTCCTACGGGAGCGAGGCAGTAACCAAAAACCTAACGTATCGCGGGCGAAACTGCGAGGAACAGCTAGTACTATATAAAATAATTGGTAACACCCGCCGTTGAAGATCAGACTAAAAGTGATAGAAGTTAGTGAGCTTTTTAGCACTTTTACTGAATAGTAGAAGAATACTTGACTAAAGTGTTAATTGCCAAAATTATTGAATTATTAAAACGGAGACGGAAATAAATTAAAACATATTTTCTTCTTAAATAACAAGATTTTTTGTAAAAACAATAACAGAAAAGTGATGTGCCGAGTAGTCGCTTACTTGTAGGAAAAGCCGACTACCGGTCAAAGTCAGTGATTATTTATTTATTAAAACTTCATGCACAAATGTACAATAGCGGACTTAATATACCAATCAACTTAGATGAGCCTCTAAATAGTCCGCAAACAATGCTGACTTGTCAGCCTAGTTATTTATTTCACGGGTCATAAGCAACCAACCATTGTTGATTATTATCTGTACTAATATTATAAAATCAAAAGTAACTTTGTCTGTCTGCCTCTTCTTCACGCCTAAACCGATTTGAATGTTTGGTACAGATATCCCTAGTCTGGGACCCGAGAATGGACATAAGATAGTTTTCATCCCGGATGTCCCTCGGGAACGGGAACTATTATTCCACGCGGACGAAGTCGCGACCAAAAGCTAGTTTATTATAAAATTACAATTTCAAATTATATCTATCACTTATTGAAATAAAACCAGAGGTGCCACTTTGCTTCATTGAGTTAACAAGCAAAATAAACCTTGAAATTAAGAAAAACGATTTAGTTTAAAATAATTATTAATTTATTAGTATTGTAATCTTGCCTTTACGAATATTAAATACGTTACAAATCGTACGAAAATCATCAACTAATCGGCCAGATGCCTAGCCCTAGTCAGTTAAATCATGAACCGTAACGTAACTTTAAATATCTTCTGAAAACAGCTCAGTGTTTTTTTTTTTCAATTTAGCTTACAGATCAACTTAGAAACACGGAATCAAGATCGAGGTATTAGCAAAAAACGTTTTAACAGGAGTCGGTATCAAAAATAAATAAAAAACTTTTATCACGGGTAGTGTCGGCGTTTGTTGGCGTGTCATAACTTGTCGCGGCGAGGTTCGTTACACGGCGGTAACGTTACACGACAAGCAACCGGACACCTCGTTGCGTGTTGCATGCGTGTGGTGGGCGGTATCCCTCCGGCTCCCTACAAAATATAACAATAACAAACCAATAATGCTACCTTATGTACAGTACGACGCAGTATTAGCACCGATCTGTTCCACGCAGCGGGTATAGCGGAATATAATCTGTGTAAATAACATGGGTCACGAGGCTGTGCCCTCACAGCTCCTATCACTTACTAACTACATTCCGGACCTTACAGACGGCAGGGTTGTTTGATACAGCTGATCTTCCACTTATTGTTCAATTCAAATATAGAGAAAAAACACGTTTCTCCGAATTGCAAGAATTTTCTATTTGCTGCCCAAATCCAAAGATTTGTTGACCAAACAGGAGTTAAGCCGCATAGAAACGACTCATTCTGTTGATTTACGTAACCAAAACTGTCATAATCTTTATTGCATAATACGGCAATATATTGGGATTAATTGGGATATACCTATGTTTAATACTGTCAAACATTCATAAATAAGGTATTACAATTTATAAAAAAAAATATGGAGAAAATGGCAAGATGAATAAAGTTGTTTAAACTTATATTTGGGTTTACTAACTCGTTAAGTAACTGTAAAGATAATAAAATATTTCTAATCTAATGTTGACCGTGGGGCACTTTTTAAGATTTATACTTTTTATTACACTTTATAAATGTCTTCTTCGTCTTTGAATTGTTATAATTGGATTGATGGTCACTCAATTTACTTCAATTCTAAAACAAAACAGAAAAAAAGGTGAAATAAATTTAATTTTCTTGTTTTTCTATATAATTTTGCAGATTAGACGAAATTATTTTTTCTACAGAAATGGAGTATAAAAGCGCATTAAAGCTATTGCGTATTAGGGTAAAGCTTTTACTTAGCTGATTTTTGTGATTGTACCCTCTATTTTTTTAGCGATAATACCCTAATGTAAAAAAAAACCCATAATATTAAATAAATAACAAGGAATTCAACGCTTCGAGTAATATGGTGTGAAAGAAACTAATATTAGTTAAAAACTTAGTACCTAGGAAGACGCCGCGTACGCATGATTCAATCACGTGAGATCAACGACCAGTCATTGTATCAATTTAGTTGTCAACGTAACAAATCGATTGTACCCTGACCTGGCAGAACTGTAAGCATTTGCAAACCGCTCCCTTGGCTCGTAAATAACTTTTAATAATAGCCCGTGAACTTGTTCAAAGCTTTGGGCTATAATCTTTCATTTATTTATTGATATCTAATTATTTAAACTATCCTTAAAAATAATACAACATAACCTTCTAATCGTATCGTTCTGCCCCCGTTCCTAAATCTACCATGCGGCGGAATGCCGGAGAACGAGTTTTGTATCCGTCCTACTCGTTTCTACGTTACGGCTATTTCCGTCCTTGTCGGGCGCTTGTCATTTTCTATAAGTTTTTCTAACATTCTCCGCTTGCACCGCCCCCTCTATTTCGGCCAAACGCCTGTCTTATGAGCGATAACTTTTGTTTGTTCAACAGTTATGACTATTGTTTGACACACCGATGCTTGTTACGCTCGCTTCGAGTGTTTACTCACTTAATGAAGCTCTGTTACCTCATCCTTCTAATGACTCTTTATTTATTTCAAATACACATTAGTGTTAGTCATCATCACCTTCAGTGTTACGTTACGAAATGGCAAAGAGACGGGGCAGCCAGCGCCGAGCTTTTGTGCCCATTCTCGTCACAAGTTTGCCTGGCGTCGCAATAATTAGCACCAATAGTCGTTCTGATCAACGTTGTTCGATAACATTGCAGCCAATAAAATACAACAATATTGAAAATGTGCTTGACCGTGGCTAAATCTTAATGTAAGCACGCGGACTGCGGCGTACGGCCGTGCTGCTTAATGCTAACGAGTTACAAATTAAAAGAGACCGAGACGTGTGCCAAAGGTAACTTTATGGGCTTCGCATGTCTTATATCAATAAATTATTAACTACGCTCCTTGTTTGATTTTACATTCATACTTATTATTATTTACCTTAAAGTAGACTTTAGGTCCTTTGTTTATAGTCCAAAATTGTCTACAAAACATTTGAGCTGAGACTTTGGAACTTAACCCTTACGACACGGCATTAATGTTCAGTTTGTAGTGACATGAGTGGGGATGAGCATGTACAAATAGTAGCAAGTAAGTAGGTATTTGAGCGTAAGCGGGGAGAGGTGAGAATCTTTAGTTTTAATTAATACGCTGGATCTAGGCACAGTGTATTCGCAATTTTCAATTAGTCGTCGGCGCCAGTAGCATGTTTTGAGCTATGTGATTTAATGGGATTCAGTTTCCCATACAATTCATTATTAACCCATTTGTTATGTTGGCAGTGGGGTCAACAGCTAGCTATGTCATGTTACTGCTGCACTAACAAACAAAGAGTTGTCATGCAAAAGCATTTAATGAACGCTAGCTTTCGCCTGCGGCTTCTCCCGCGAAAATGTCGATACTTTCATGATTCCATCCCCTATTTACTCTCAGTTGTGTTGAAATTAAAAAAAAAAACTTTTCTTAGCGTTACCTACAAAGAACACACACTGCAAGTTTCATGTTAGAGACATGAAACTTGCAGGCTGTGTTTTAGGCTGTGCGTTGATATATATATAATCAGTCAGTCAATAAGTTTACCATTTTATATATAAACATACATAACATTTAATAGTTGGACGATGCCTTTTACCAGCTGTGTACCGCTAAAGTCTGCGAGCGTATGACTCATAGGTTATTAAAATTAATAGTTTTCACCAAACTCTCAAGCTATAAGCTTCGGCGCTCTCTGGAAGCTCCTAAACGGCTCTAATTCTAATCTTATGATCCAAACTAAAACTTATTTTCAGAAATATGTAAATAAATAAGAAAACGAGCATGTGTGAGTTTGTGTAAGTTAGTCGTAAAAGATAAAGTTGTCAATTTACGATGACGTTTCCGAGTAGTTATAAAGCTGGACAGAAAGCGAGAAGACTGTCCGCGTGTCCGGGCGTCCGGTGTCCGGCGTCCGAGTCCAAACAGTCTGCGGCGTCACGAGCCCACGTTCACTTGATGTTATTCTCACGACTTTTCTCACTATTTGACACCAAAAAATAATTATCACGTCGCTTTTCAAATATCTTGTGTCAAATAGATCGCCTAGAGCCACTAAATAAACTGAGAAAATCAAGTGTGAAATTAGTTCATGTACCGAGAGTTCCGTATAACAGCATAATCATGTGAATACAGTGGTAATAATGATCGGGCTTCACTAGTTCCGCTTTGTAATCCGATTAATATTTCTAACTTAGTGTTAAGATCGAAAATGTAGATATTTCAAAAGAAAAGAAAGTACAATTAAAGTAACACCGACACTATAAGATTTATTAATTTTGCCGAAGAATTCGAATTATTAGATTATTTTTATTTTAGGCGGAATAGTAAACCTGAATATGTCACCGTTCAGAAAGGCGAACTTCCGCCGCAAATTAATATTGTCAAACTGAGAGAGAGAGTGATATTAAAGGTGTGTGGCAAAGAAAATTATTCAAAAGCATCGTGCCGCGTCAGAACAAACAACGTCGCAATATTTCTTTGCTTACGCTACGTCTAATACATTGATTAATTGACAGTAATCATATGTACATATTTAGCTGAATTGTATATTCAATCTTAAAATATAAAGTCGATGAACTCTTGGACAAGTGGGAAGAGAAGTAATAAACATTTTTATAGTCTAACCAAGCTATTCCTTCGGATTTGGTTTACGATTTTCTTCTTGCTATTGCGTAACTAATGTCAAGTGGTTGACTGTTGATTATGGCATTTATAAACTATGTGTTGTTTGTTTATGACCCTCTGTTTCGGAGATCGGCTTCGGTAATGCCCCGTGGGGACGGTGATCTAATAAAACCAGCCGCCACAGACCGGCCACGAGGCTACTTTTCAGCAATAATGTAGTAAACCGGGCTACACTCTAGCAGATAATGCGGTAGTACTGCAACACAACACGACAGAGTCATACGCTGTCGGCTTACGTTAGAAACTTTCCGCCTTCTCAGCCAGCACGGCGTTTAGCCTCAATACAAGCCGACGCCTTTACCTACCAATCAACAACATAATGACCGTCTAATCAAAAGTAAGGCATTAATTTATTTAACTCGGGTGAACCAGTAGTTAAAGTCGGTTTAGCGCAGTAAGTCGCAGATTCACAGCAGGTATGTAGGAGAGAGGCTTCCGGCGCGCGCGTGCGCTTTCACGACGCCAGACCTCACAGCCAATCGCCTTTATGTGGGACCGTAAATATCACGAAACGTTATGTTATTATTAAATTATTTAATAGAAAATAAGTAAATTGCTGTTTAGTGATAAATTTTCTAATTATATTGTATTTATCCCATTCATATTAATTTTGTAAAACATGCATAATAGATTGAAATGATATTATTTGCGCTTTTAGTCCATTAGTCAGATGACACAATTTTAAATACAGTTCAAAGTTGAATCCAAGTTTGTGGGGTTGTGAATGTGATGCAACGTCCCACGGCCGTCATCTTTGAAAAATTGTTTTCAAATGGTTTTTTATTGTTTACCTTAAATGGTGGTTTACCTCCTTTTAAGACCAATTTGATGTAGATGCCGTTGCATCTACACGAAGACGGTCTTAGAAGACTATTTGTGTTTTGTAAGGAAATAATCTCCATTCATAAGATTTCCAAAACTATGTACGGTAAGCAGGAAAATATACATTTTACGAAAAAAAAATGCCAGTCGGTTCTGTTTCTACTACTGATCAAAAAGTTCTGTGGGACCCACCCAGGATTAGAGTACTACAAAAGTAAAAAACTGCAAAAAAACTTTTCTCTTACATATTGTAAGACAATTAAAAAAAAGTAATACTAACTATGTATCCTTTACTTAATTTTGATCAAAAACTCTATAGGTCATTGATGTACTAAGAAGCCAGGAATTGTAATAAAATCTTTTTTCTTTACACAGTTTGTGGGAATTCATTGCAAGAGTTTTTTGAAAATGTCTAACTTCTTTGTACTCCAAACTAAGACTTCAGAGATGATTATAATGTTGTTATTGATATCTAAAACATAAAATGGCGTCCTCTGACGAATGCAAACTCAAACATAAATTTTCAATGGACTACTTTACTTACGACCGTTAGTTACGAAACAGATACAGTACAATATTAGAAAAACGACATTCAAAGAACATTTTCTCAAATTAAATAAACACGGGATATTTTATTAAAAAACTTAGAGGCACAAACAAGGTCTAAGCTCCGGCACCGAAATTAGTTTCTTAATCAGAATGCCACGGTCATTTTTGTAATTTATAGCGTCGTCTATACGTTAGTGTTTGTTTCCTCCATCGTCGGGCAGGTAACATATTTCTTGAGACAGCGGGGGGTGTCTGGGGCAGAGATGCGCAGGAGTGCCCCTGCGTGGAGGCGGCATCACCTATTGTATATACCCTATCACATTTATTGGTCCATGAGCTATAAAACAATAGTTTATAAGTGTTGTTACTTGCTCTTAGAACTAGAAGCTTTCATTATTTAAGCACGTTACGAGCTTATGGTTAAATAAAAAACATATTTTACGGCGTAATTTTAGAAGTTCAAAGTTATATTTCAGAACTTTTTGAGAATATTCCTCACATGAGCTATGTTGAAGTTGCACTAGATGTCCACAACGTTGAGATCGAACATAAATTAAACATGCAAAAATACGCCTGCCGTCAATCTCGATTAATATTCTCTGGCTGTAGTCAGGATGTCTCGCACACCTGTGACACATTAATGACTCCGTGATAAGTTAACAATTAAGATGTAGCTATGTCCAAGACCGTTTTCCTCTCTAATTGCTACGCAAATAGAATATGTTGTAGAGTATGAAAGGCGTTTGGAGAACACAAAGATACAATTTACAACGATAAAACGAGTAATGCTAACAGAATAGAAAGGCCTAAAACAATTCAAATTTAATAAAAGCTTTTCAACATATTTAATCTGTTTACAAACAACAACTCATCTTTAAGTAACAAGGATCATTACATTACGTATTTATTTACACAGCTATGTAGTAAGTACTTGTGCAGATAGTCACATAAATAAACGCACTTTATTGTTGTTAATAAAATTCTATATGCAGCTCCTGACGCCCCATCTTTTTATAGGGCACCTTTGTAAATTATGTTAGGGCAAGCTTACCTGTGGCCTCGCCATGGAATCGATTAGGTGCGTTTCGAACATATTTTCGACGGAGTTCCATTCGATGACTCGCTTCAACTTTTGTCGCTTGATTGCTTTTTGATGTGGCGATAAATGTGACTTATGTGGTTTTGGGTTAACAGCAAATACATTTGTGTAATGATGGGTTTGTGCACAACGGGCGGGGAGCGTTTAAATTTGAACGTGTGAACGTTGTTATTAAGGTTCTATACTAACGTGCGAGAGCTGAGCGGTTCCGTAAACTTCACTATGATTTTTATTAATTCCTTAATTAACCAACACCTCGTTCGGTAATAAATACATTATAATAAAATAAGCACGTAAATAAACTTTACTATTTGTGAACGTATTTTAAGCCATAAAATAACTATAATTTTATAGGTAGATATCTGGTTTGGCGCTAGATAATTTTATCTCGCGTGTAATATTTTGCATATGAGGTTAATATATAAACGTTTTATGTTTCAGGTACTAATGCATGGCAGCTGTAGGTATTTAGAAGTTCTCAACTATTGAGCGGTGAGTTTAATAAACAATTCGCGTTTTAATGACATGTCTCGCACGGCTGCATTACATCCAACACACGAGATAATCACAGAACACTTATCAAACAAAAAGTATTTTAATTTACCGAGGGGCAAGAGCTTCATTCCTGCATGCCAGCATGCCCTCAGATAGATCGACTCAACCTAGATCGCCGTTGGCAAAGAAGCATTCAGCTACTAGTCAATCTTGGGCAGGCATGCGGCGGCCATCTTGGATGCGCGGACAGACGGACGGACGAGAAGACGCTCCGACTGTAATTGCAACGCTATTCGCCCCCAGCCGTTTTTCTAGAATAGTAATCCTGCAAACTGCGTTTGATACGGTCGTGTGTCCTGTTCCTAACTCATGCGACAAGTCCGATACAATATTAAATCACTTTAATAGACTATCTTGTCAAAATTTCTCACGATATTGTCTTTTGTAAAATAACTAAACATTCACGTTTTACAAACAACTTGTAATTAGTTGTTTCTTATCTAGTTGGCAAAGTGTCTGTATGTGTAATTATCATAAGCAGTCCTCAGTGACACTCGTATTAACCACTATGAGCTTGCTGCGAGCTATTTCAGGACAAGTGTTGAAAAGGGCGTCAATAGATTAACGTCCCTGTTCGTAGACTAACAGCCGATATAAAGTTAAGATAGTATTTCTTTACAGAAAACACTAAGATTTTAACTATTATGTTAGGCACGTAGTCAGCCTTAAATGGTCTGTAATTGTAGGTAGCTGTGGGAAACTTTTTGCTCCTGTGATTACTGTCGCAACGATCCGACACCAAGTTTTTGCTACTTCCGAATGATATATTGTAGGTTTAGACGTGAACGGCCCGATACTGGCCTACATGGACAAATAAAATGCGCCTTCGCTTTCAAAGTGAATTACGCGCTTAAGCCCATAGAACAACTTTTCATTTTGTACCTACAAAAATATCTACGCAACTGTCAAAAAACTAAAGTCTGAATTTTGTTTTGTCTCTTCAGTTTGGAGCAGATACAATTATTAAAAATGTGGTGACTGTTATAAATTCGCAGCTAAACTACTGGACTAATGTTGAGGAAATTTGGTAAGGTAACATTAAACTTCAAGGAAGGAGAGGGCTAGTTTTTGTCTGACTTCGGCTGTGCATGAATTTTACATTCATATAGACGAAGTCGAAGGAAATAGCACGTAACGTAATATATAAAGTTACCGCTGCATACTGCATACCACACACCAAGCAATCACAGTTAAGGATTGGCAATAGTAAACAGTAGTGGTTCATAATCGTAACAATTGCAGAAATGTCGCCGTTATTTCTCCAGCATGATAAACATAGATCAATTAACGCGCCTAATTCCAATCCGGGCTCAGGCCTCGCTGACCAAACTCGGCGGAGTAACGTAACTTTCGAGATTTCCCGAGTGGACCGGTACAGTCGACTTTTACCAATAGCATAACTTAAATTAAGAACACAAATACATTTATCATTCGCCTTTCGGAACAATGAGAATAATTTATGTACTGCTTTTCTAGCCCACACGAGTGCCGTGTTCGTTATATGCACGACATAGATTTTGAATCTTTGACATTTGTAGATTGTGCTTACATACGTCTGTCCTCTACGTCTTTATTTTGCACACGTTGTTATTTATTTATTGTTTTGTCTTTTCTGACTGAAGTTTGTCGGTGTACAATGTTATTATTTCTTACATATATTTCTTATAATATCTACGTTAAAATTAAAATTTAACCTTGATTGACTGGGGTTGTTTACGTAATCTATGTGGGATATACTAGTTGGTTTGTCACCAATAATAGATTCATAGAGTTAAATTTTAAACTGTATGCAAAACATTAATTACTGGTAACCGTACATTTATGTAGATTTAAAACATTAACTCTTTTTCTTGAAATACGTTTATTCATTCACAGACCTATATACATATATTTATCTAAATTAAAAGCTTTTTAGATGTGGTTTAATTAGTCAACGGTGACATGCGACATTTTGACTGATATTGAAGGAAGTAAGCCGTTTTATTTGGAGCACAGAAACTGGAGTGAGTTTGTAATTCATGTCTGTATGTAAGTCGATTTTGTTTGTATAAATGTCTCAATTTCTATTAGAGTTGGTGCGCTGCGGAAGTTCCGCGCCAGTTTAAACCGCGGCGTGCGGTGTGTCCGAGGACTGTGAGAATATGTGTTCATTACACTTTGCATGCGAGTGTGGGAGGTCTATTCTTAGATTAATGACACTGTTAAATTTAATCATCTTTATCTGTAATGTAATGAATCAATCAATGATTCTATAATGTAGCGAAACATTCGTTTCACGCAATTAATTATTCAATAACTTGCGGATTGTTAATCGACATACTTGTTTTTAGGGTTCCGTACCTCAAAAGGTAAAAACGGAACCCTTATAGGATCACTTTGTTGTCCGTCTGTCCGTCCGTCCGGCTGTCAAGACCCTTTTTCTCAGAAACGCGTCGAGATATCAAGCTGAAATTAATATCACATACTCGGGTCTGCTATCTCTTAAAGCAGTGAAAAAATCAAGTTTTTAAATCAACGCAATAAAAAGATACGGCGGTTTATATTGCAAATTTGGACATTTGCAAGGAAATCAAAACCTATAGGGTACTTCCCATTGACCTAGAATCATGAAATTTGGCAAAAATCAAGGCCATGTAGCACAAGTAAAGGGAAAACTCCGAAAACCGTAAATTTGTAGTTAGTTCACACCAGGCGTCCGTCTGTCCGTCTGTCTGTCAAGAACCTTTTTCTCATAAACGCGTCGAGATATCAAGCTGAAATTAATATCACATACTTAGGTCTGCTATCTCTCACAGCAGTGAAAAAATCAAGTTTCTAAATCAATGCAATAAAAAAATACGGCGGTTTATATTGCATATTTTGATATTTTCAAGAGAATCAAAACTCAAAACCTATAGGGTACTTCCCATTGACCTAGAATCATGAAATTTGGCAAAAGGCAAGGTCATGTAGCACAAGTAAAGGGAAAACTCCGAAAACCGTAAATTTGTAGTTAGTTCACACCAGGCGTCCGTCTGTCCGTCTGTCTGTCAAGAACCTTTTTCTCATAAACGCGTCGAGATATCAAGCTGAAATTAATATCACATACTTAGGTCTGCTATCTCTCACAGCAGTGAAAAAATCAAGTTTCTAAATCAATGCAATAAAAAAATACGGCGGTTTATATTGCATATTTTGATATTTTCAAGAGAATCAAAACTCAAAACCTATAGGGTACTTCCCATTGACCTAGAATCATGAAATTTGGCAAAAGGCAAGGTCATGTAGCACAAGTAAAGGGAAAACTCCGAAAACCGTAAATTTGTAGTTAGTTGACATCAGGCGTCCGTCTGTCCGTCTGTCTGTCAAGAATCTTTTTCTCAGAAACGCGTCGAGATATCAAGCTGAAATTAATATCACATACTCAAGTCTGCTATCTCTCAAAGCAGTGAAAAAATCAAGTTTCTAAATCAACGCAATAAAAAGATACGGCGGTTTATATTGCATATTTAGACATTTTCAAGGGAATCAAAACTCAAAACCTATAGGGTACTTCCCATTGACCTAGAATTGTGAAATTTGGCAAGAAGCAAGGTCATGTAGCACAAATAAAGGGAAAACTCTGAAAACCGTAAATTTGTAGTTAGTTCACATCAGGCGTCCGTCTGTCCGTCTGTCTGTCAAGAACCTTTTTCTCAAGAACGCGTCGAGATATCAAACTGAAATTAATATCACATACTCAAGTCTGCTATCTCCCAAAGCAGTGAAAAAATCAAGTTTCTAAATCAACGCAATAAAAAGATACGGCGGTTTATATTGCATATTTAGACATTTTCAAGGGAATCAAAACGAAACACAAACACACCATAAAACATAAACATAAAACACCGTCACAAGCAGACCAGAGTGGTCTGCTTGTGACCATGGCCCTGCCGAAACGTCAAGCCAAAAATAAATAAAAGGTACGTGCGCGTTAAATCCCGAAAAGCGGTAAAAGTATAAATATGCAACGCGAAAGTTTAACGTAAATTTGTAGTTATTTCACTAAAAAACAAATTAACGGAACCCTCGTTGCGCGAGTAGAACTCGCACTTGACCGGTTTTTTTTTGTATGACGTATTTCTATAAATAAAGATAAACCCATTATTGTCGTAAAAACCAGTTTCATAGGTTTACTTGCGTGTTCATCATACAACGGATCGCTTTAGGAAAGATCTTAGGATGATAAAATTGTGAGCTTAATGAGTCAGCGCATTTTATTTTAGTTGTCCAAAAGAAATATTTGACGCAGTAACCTGAAACTGTTTTGTATATTTTACGCGGGCTCGCGGGCGATAATTTGGATATTCGGCCGGCCGTCTGGCGGGCTAACGTGGCATTTATGATTTATAATCCGGCCCCCGTCGGGTCCCCTCTTCTCAGAGACAGCGGACTTAAAAATAATTTTGATTTTAAATTGGAAGCAACTTATTAAACTGGGGTTTTATGTGATGGGACATTGTAAAAGATTGGCAGTCCCAATATATTCAAGCACGAGTCACATAAACTAGAATATGTTCAAAATATGTTATTTTGTTTATGTTCTTATGCGAGGAAGAGAAAAATCAAAAAGAGGGAATCTTGTCATAGTTCTCAGTAAGGTTAACGAGGAAAAAATATATAATACAATTATAGCTCCGAATATTATATTACAAAAACTTCAATCTTGATATCGATTAATAAATTACATAAATGAATAAACCACATGTCTGCATAGTAGTTACAGTTCTTCTTACTTCAAGGAAAATAGCTCGATCAGCACACACGTATTTACAAGGGCTTTAGATGAAAAATGTTTCGCAGACAACACTTCATACAAGAAGTCGTAAAGTATGTGAGTTAATTGCGCATAGTACGAGCAGCTATTTAATAACGGAGATAATCTCGCGTGATGCATACTCGCGAGTGACACTCGCATGCGAGCATAATGCAGTGACAAACTGCTGATGATTCCCGCATTATGTATCGGCCGAACGTTTAACACGAGCACTGCTCTCGCCACCTAATTACGACAGTCACGCTTCAACTAAGAAAATCTTTTGTGCTCTTTTTCCGAGCGTTGAGAAATGTAACAAAACGGGTTGAAGATTTTTTTTAGTCGGAATGACTTTTAGTGTCACGGCTTCGGCCGGTGACGGTTTAATGAGAAAGCTTTGTGATCGCTGAGCAAGTCGACTCTGTGTCGAATTGTCGTTGTGATGTTCTTAAAAGTTTTATTTTACAAGGATCGCGATGGATGCCATGAAATCCTTATAGCTGGTCTTTACGACGTCGACCTTCGCTCTTACAACGCTAGAAGAAACAACACCATAGTTATTTTTGCCTCCTTTGCAAAAATATGAAAAATTTGCAAGTTATATCGATATAATTATGTAAACTGTCCAAATTATTCTTTTATAACGGTACTGTGATTGATGTAAAATATTCTTGGAGGTCGATAATTTACGAGGAATATTCGATACAAAAAGAGGAATGTGTGGCAGTGAATATTGAAATTCATTAAGTTTGTAGAGGGTATGGTTTGTCGGGAGGTGCAATCGTGACGTCGAGCCGGCGCAGAGCCGCGTGTCCGTGCCGTGTCGCGCCCGTGACGGATTCTGTTCGATGACCAATGACCATACCCCTGACCAAAGCTCGTTATGGATTTCTGAAGTTGTGTTGTGTGTGAGTGTACTTATAAGTTTTAAACTTAAGCACAGGAAGGGGCCCAACAGGGCCAACGCCTGCCGGGGTTGCGGAATGTTTATAATAGTTACCGTGACCCTGGAACATAAAGGGCAATCGAAGGAACATGAGTGGGTTTTAGTCAGTAAGAGTCTGACACGCCCTCCCGTCGCACCCAGGACGGGAGCAGTCATTGGATGATTTCCCACTCACCAAAAAAAAAAAAAAAAAAAAAGTTAATGGTTAATAAGTAATCAAAATTTATATTCCAATAGCACTAAACTCGTAGATAAATAACGGCTATCACTGTCCCACTCAGGACATAGGCCTCTTCTTTCAGTGATTGATCTCCACGCTTGGTCAAAGCGGATTTGCAATTTCCGACTTTAAGGTCAGGTAGCCTCACGATGTTTTTCTTCCCCCTTCACCTTATCTTTATATATATAATTCTTCTGTGAGTGTATATGTCACTGAACTCGTCCTAAACGGCTTGACCGATTTAAATGATTTTTTCTGTATGCGTTTGAGTGGCGCCCTGGATGGTTTAGATTCACAAATCAGCCCGGCAGATGGCGCTGATTGTTTCAAAAAGCATGTGATCTCGGAAACGGCCCTAACGGTTTTGCTGAAATTTGATATGTGGGGGTTTTCGGGGACGAGAAATCGATCTAGCTCAGTCTTATGTCTGGGGAAGCGCATGTTTTCAAGTTTTCTCTTTCGCAATATTTCACGCATATGGGCGCTAATTAGGCTATATTTATTGTAATCTTATATAGCTACCCGTGCGAAGCTGGGACGGGCCGCTAGTACATTAATAAAGATACATTTATACTTGAAAAAAAAAATGGGCTTGTGAAAATTTTATGTTGTCCCATAATATCTCTATTGAGGGAAAACAAATCTGCAACTTCGAAAATGTTGAGCAGTCCTCACCTCACCTAATATCTTTGATTCCCGTAGACAATCTTACTGCCTCCAGACCAATACGATTTACATCGCAATTGCACAATTATTTTATTGCAAAACGCACAGAAACCAGTCTCAATGCTGAGTGTAGCTACCGAAGAACTAATGCGTACGATATTGTATAGCCTATACTTAAATGATAAAACCATGTTGCAAAAATATGTGTTTATGCTGTGTGTGTGCTATCAATATTAATATTCGTCGAAATACCTGTTCAACTTTACTAATAGACTTATAAACCGTTATATAAAATAATGAAAATTACCTTGACTGAATAATTGATAAACTTTTGCAGTTATTTTAAAATCCCTGATCTCCAAAGATCACAATAGCTACTCAGACAAATAGTTTAGTGATATATTATAATGACGTGGAGTTGGGTTTTAAATCTGTGTTTAATTTAAAATGATTGCAAAACACCGTTAACTGCTCCAGGTTAACTGGTATCCATCAAAGGAAATTCTATGAAATTGGCCATTGTGTCGGCTGAGCCCATAACTCGAACCAGCTAAGAAGGATCGCTCTTTAACCCTCGGCTCGCTTCGTGATGTCGCCTCGACCCCGGGCGAATCTATTTTGCCCATCATAATCGCTGCTTTCAATTTACGGTGGCTATTCTATCGCTTGATATATAGCACCGTTCGTTTTCCAATGTTGGTTATTGTTCGATATCGTTTTAACCCTTGAGGTGTAATGTTAATCATATATTTTATTATAAGAACAATGCAGCGTTATGAGAAATATATTTTAAACTAAATGTGAGGATCCTAAACGTCTACGTGCATATTAAATACCGTATATGAATGCCGTACAGATAGGAATTACATTAAATAAACTCAGAAGCATTCCGATACACACGGGAAGTATGGAAACCTTATCAATAAGGCGGCGGGGAGTCCGATCATATCGCTCGTTGAGCACAGGAATATCTACACAGAGAGTTACGAATACGCTCGCACATTACCTTATTTCGAAATCGTGACTGGAAAAATATTATATAATCCATTCATACACATTATATTAATGTCTACCAGTTATATTATTACCCAAGTATCGTGCTTAGACATAGTTTCAATTTATGATTGAATCATTTTGATTTCTCCTGACATTTTTGTTTGTTCAGGTCGGGGTTACTAATGAACTATAAAATGTTGATGGTCTATGTTAAGCGGAGATATTTTTGTGTAATGTTCTACAGTATATCGTTAGAAAGTAACTAGGGAAATATTATATTTTTGTGTGACAAATTCAAGTTTGTGATGAACAAAGATGGCGCCCGGGAAATTGTTATTGGTAATGGTTCGGCCGAGTGGAGGCGACTGCAGGCGAGTGGCGCGGGCGGCGGGTGCCAAGCGCGCCGGCTTCGTTGTGATTCATCAATTTTTGTTGGTCCGCCATCATTTTGAGATTTTTCCTTATGATAGTGTTCTTGTGACTTGCAACACTGGGTTACTCATGTTTTCATTATCTATTTGCATGCCACTCATATTTTGAGATACTAGAATGTTCAGATAATTTTTGCGCCTAATGATATTATCAATAACGGACGTTACAGTTGTAAGCATATGAATAATATTTTCGTATAAATTGGTACAATCTATAAGTACTTACTTAGCTCTTTGTTACAAACCCATGCAACAAACCTTCGCTCAGCAGTTAAAATTATACAAACACGAGCATAGAGCTTACAAATGATTTTAGCGGTAACTGGTAGGTATAATGTGCCATTACCATTACCTAGAACTATGGCCTGTTTAGTCTTCACTTAGCAAGGGTTCGCACGCACGACTATGACAAGACACGTGTCGGATTCTACATACTGTTGGTGGCATTATATGTACTAGGACCCACAAAACGAGTGCATTGTATGGGATGCGTTATGACGCAATGAAGAACAAGTGTCAAGACTCGATAACACTTTGTATCACTAGTGCTAATTGAATTAACACCTGCGTGGGGCTTACGATGAAAAATAATTCCCAACGTACACCAGGTGTTTTATTTATGAGTAAATTTTTTTCTTTTGCATTCTTCAAGCTCTTACAGTATTTGAAAGCAAAAGAAAAATATTGAATGCTGCGTATAAAACTGTTTATTTTTATTGAGCTATTCATACAAAGTAGGATTCGTACGATTTAGAAAAAGTGTGCAGTACTTCAATAGCTACAGATCGTTAAATAAAGTAACAGAGATGAGAAGACGTTGATCAAAACTCCGAGATTAGTCATTACATGTTGGTGCTCATTCGCAGACGAAAGCACTAAAACTGTAGTGTGAAACTGAAAAAGGAATAAACAATAATTATTTTATTTGAGTTCTATGAAATGACTAATTGCTATACTTAAGAGCTCAATCATGGATACTGGAGTTATTGGATAAATAGATACTTCGTACCTGTTTTATTTGAGTATTTCCTCATATTTCAATTTTACTGTCTAGCTTTATTGTGATGGGCGAATGACGCTATATCGGGAGATACAAGATATAAATACACTCCTTATTGTCATTATATTGATAACATATTATATTGTTATTTGACAAATTATAAAATTGAAAAACATGGAAAGTAGTTCTTGCCATGTTTTCCAATTTAACAATTTGTAACACAATATTTAAGGGTTAAATTTGTTAAAGGTGAGACCAAACGAGCGTAATTTTATGAGTCGTGAGTCGCAGAATTTCGGTCGCTTTCATAGAAAAAGACTTGCAACGTAAAAATTAGTGGTCTGTACTGTACCAGAATACGAAATTCTCCGACTCACGACTCACAAAATTACGCTCGTTTGGCCACACCCTAATTCTGCCAAAGAAACCATAAATTAAATTTATTTTACAATAATTAGTTGTCTTTACCATGCAAAACAATGTGCCTGATGCGACTGCATGCGTCGACCATAAGATTATTTGAAATAACTAAATAAAAAATAGAACTGCCATATTTGGTGTACTGTATATTTATTTTGTTGTTGAATACTCTCTTTACTGTCGGTGCATGAGTAAAAAAAAAATGCTAGAAAACCACCCGAACTTCAAAGGTTCACAACTATTTGGCCTTCTTCGGTTACAATTATTTTTCACGTTAATATGTAAAAAGCAACAATCTTAAAAATCTTTTTAAGATTTTTGCACAAAAAGACACTGCACTTTTTCCCCTATATGTACCCTACCAATTACCTCCTTGGAGTTCTAGGCTTCAACTCGTTGGAAGTTAGGCGAGGCTTTCAGCAGCTCATAGTTGCCTGCAAAGCTCTGCGAGGAAATATCGATTGTCCCGATCTCCAATCTTTTCTGTCGACTGTTCGTTCCTGACAAATACATCAGACATCGAAAAAGCCGTTTCCATGATCTGTTCGCGCTGCCTCCTTCTAAAACTATTGCTAGAGCTGGGTCCCCGGTATGTCGTACCTTAAGGATGCTTAATGCCCTCCTGACAGATTACCCTGAATGTGATCTGTTTGCCGATGATTGGAGTAGAATTATGCGGGTTTGTCTGATGTAATGTGAGGGAAAGTATGCAAGAGTGCCCTCTATTATTTGTTCGTAAGATATTGTATTTTTTTTTCTATATTTTTTGTGACGTATTGTTAGTAATTTAAGATATCGTCTGTTTTTTTCCCTTTTGTTATTTGTGTTAATTAATGTATTTTATTTTCCGTGTTAATTAATGTGATTGGTGTTTAATTAACAATAAACAATTAGTATTGACTAATCGATTCATTCTTCTAATGCAAATATCAGGTATTATGTGACAGTTAAGCAATACAAGATTAATCTTTTGGTTAAGAATGTAGACTTCCAACTTGTTTTCAAAATTACTAGCTTTTGCGGCCTCGCCCGCGTGGATATCGAAACTCCATCCCCTATTTTCCTCTTTAGAGTTGGAATCTCCAAAAAACCTTCTTAGTGAATACTTACCTTTCACAAAGAACACAACCTTCAAGTTTTATGTCTCTAGAACCAGTGGTTCAGACGTGCGTTGATAAATCAACAGCCAGTTAATCAGTAAGTCAGTTTGCCATTTTATATATACATATATACTCGTAGATAAAGTTTCAGGCACTTTTATTGTCTTACTAGTAATACCTGTGCTCTGTCTATGAAAATATTACTAAGATATAGACACATTTAGAAAATAAATCTTCTTAAGTACTTTTTAACTTGTAAAGTAAGTAGAATGTAGTCTCATACACATAGTTCGTCCATAAAAGCATTAGTTTCCTATATGATAAGAGGCGAATATATCACATTTATCGGTGACAGTCGCAATCTCGATCTTAAACTGAGAATTGTCGTAATGAGGCTTATCTAACTGAAAGTTATGTTCTCTATAACTAATGTAATATTGTACTTCATATTTCTTTTAACTTATCTTCTTGAAGAAGCATTATAAATAGACTAGCTGTCCCCCGCAGTTTCACCCTCGATAACTTAGGGTCTGGTTTAACCCTTTGACTGTCGGAAGCGCAGATCTTTGCGAGACACAATAGATTTTAATTGTTTTATTAATTACGGCATACAAGAGGTTAAACATGTATTTGCACAACTTAAGGCTTTCCAAAATGTAAGTAGACTAAATTACTCCTGTTAATTCACCAATCCGCCTGTAAATCCCGTCAAAAATGATAATGATTCGGAGAATACCCACCACAAACAAACAGGTTGACAGACAAAAAAAAATTTTTTTGGTATTTGTTTCGTGTAAAATATTCATATGCAATCCATAATATCTGTCATTTTGATATGAAATCAAACTCTTCAATTTTTTTTTTTATTTCTATAGATTGTAGTATGTTTAAGTAGCGCGAGGCCTCAATTTTCCGAGAGTACGCAGTACAAAAAGGTCGAGTTCATTGTCATTTTCACCGTTTAACAGTCATTCTTCTAAGTTTCATTGCAGTTAAAGTAGTTCCTTACTATCTAATTAGATTTGTCCTTATCTTAATGGGGTACGATACTTTTTCGATTGCCATAACTCGATATAGTGTATACAAACAATGGTTTAGAAGTCGTGTCAGGGTTCACACGCGCTCTCTGCTATCACGAAAAGCTATTTACTACCGACACACTTCTGTCCATCTATGTAGATAATAAAGCGTTCTGCTAGTGAGCTCTATGAATTATTACGCCATCTCTGAGAGGAACATCACGCCAACTGTACCTTTGTTGTTAGAGATCACTCGTTACAATGGTAAGTGACCTTATTATGTCCTGTTCGTTCTATATTGTTTCCTTCCTACATTGTTAAGGCTGTATTATACAACTACGCCTTTGCTTTAAACTATCGTCTGACAAAAAAACTTTCTCGAAATTGCCAATCTAAGTTGAAGGTATCTAGAAAAGAACTTACATTTTAAAGTTTCAAATAAAACTTCTGCTCACTGTTTCACGATTAATTTATTATTCATGCGACTAAATTCGAAATAAACTATTACATTTATAAAATTGTTATCTATGGTAACGCTAAGCCACACTGGCCCGCGGCAGCACCTAACGCTCGCTGTCCGTACCGTGCCTGTAGGCCAAACACGGAAATTAATCACGCTTTATTAGCAAAGCTTCCTTATATGAGAATCATATTAAGATATATCTTATAAATAATGTGGATGCTGCATAAAAATTTATTGATTTTAATTTAAGGATGACATCGCTGATTTTAATTGACATTGTTGAGTAGGTTGCTTCGTTTGGCGGTATTGTATTGATCTCATATATATTTTCATAATTTTACATCATGGATGAATATTATTAAACATTAGGTTTAATATAAAGCCCTTTACATTCCTTGCATATCCTAACAAATGTGACAAAAACTTGCAATAAAAGCTCCTGATAGCATCTATTTATCCCGCAACAATTTTATTCCTCGTGCATGTAAATAAGCGATATCTGCATGTTTAGTTTTTACTATTTTACGGCCGACGATGATTATAAATATAAAATCGCTAACCGCAGGCCTTGTTGCGTGGCGTCTTTTGATTCTTTTTGCGACGTGACAGCGCCATTGCGTGTGCGCGCTTATTGGGAACATTGAAAGATGCTATAAATTATGCTGGGTCGTGTAAAAATGCCATTTAATACAATAATTCCGAGTCACAGATAAGCAATCGTGTCTGTAATTGATATGTACGGGAAGTTCGGTAAAAGTGTTGAGTTGAAAGTTGTTCCGAGCATTTTATGCGTGAAAACTGGGGCGAAATGGTATAGGTTATAGCTCAATATGTTGACAACTTTATTAGCAGCGAACGCTCGTAAAATTTTAACTGAGGAATTTGGATGTGTATACCACAAATCACACGGAAAGTGTTTTTTTATCTTAAACTTTCGGCGGCTGAGGTCTTTTATTTATCATTCAACTCTTTGTTGATTTCACATTTTTGTTAATATTTTAATTGAACTTATCAGTTTACATAGCGCTCAACAACCTAATTAAAAAGATACAATAAAATAAAAATATACGATTTAATTTGAGAGATACATATAGAGATTTTTCCTCAAACAATTGGACAACATTTGTCACTACAGTTAACAAGATACATCCGTTGCTTAACTAGTTTGTAAACATAAACGTTACTTGACCCGATTAGAAAGTCGCTTATCTCTGATCGAGATGAAGATACCGTGCGACTTTTAACTTCTTATATACTCAATTATAAACGTCATGAGAACAGAGATCTCATTATAAGAACTTTGGAAGTGTTATGCTAAACTTGGGATAAAATATCATGTCCCTAGAAGATATTCTGTAAAACGGCGACTATGATTGGAAGTAATAACGTGCATTTAGATGCTAATACGTCTCATTACTAAATATTCAAATGTTTCAGAATTAAAACTGAATTTAAATAGACAATTTATATTAATGTATAGCTTTTCATTAGCTCTCTGGCGTAATTTTGGTAAAAGCTGTGTTTTTTAATAAAAATATTACCTACCTTATGAATTCTGAGTACGTCGCATTATTTCTTGCTGTGAAAACGCTCTAGTTTCCATCTAACGTTACTACCGGAACACACGTTTACTTGGAACGCCTTAAAAACATTATTTTGACACGAAGGAAATTTCACACGCCTTCGAGCGCGTGACGTCACAGCGGTCGTTATAAAGGTAATTTCTTTATCTGATGCAGAAGTGCAAACGTCACGCGGATGTCAGAATGTTGTTCGCTTACTTGTTATTAACTAAGTTACTTGTTGTCCTGATGTTGTTGGGTGTACTTTTCTATCCTTATTTCTTTATTTTTTAACTGCATTAGGGACGAGCAATCCCACTACGCTACGGAATTGTTTATTAATTTTTTACTTGCTGTATAGGTAACGCGAAATGTCATAGTACCTTAAATATTCAGAAATAACTGAAAATGGTATAAACCTTAACCGCCTTTGTTTGGAGGAGGCTTTACACGGAATTACTGGAAATTACTTTTTGTGTTTTTAATATTTATGGTGTCACCAGGGACTATTTAAACCTGTAATAATAATACATTATTTTGTTCGATCAAAGAACAGTTATGTGAAGACCCACTATTAATATATTAAATATTAGCTTTTGCCCGCGACTTTGTCCGCGTGGAATAATAGTTCCTGTTCCCGGAGGGGTTCCGGAATAAAAACTATCCTATGTCCTTTTTCGGGTCCCAGACTATATCGGTACCAAATTTAATTCAAATCGGTTTAGTGGTTAAGGCGTGAAGAAGAGACAGACAGACAGACAAAGCTACTTTCGCGTTTATAATATTAGTATGGATTAATTAAATAAATGCAAAATCCAAATCAACAAATGTAAAGGGCAATAATGCATAAATAATATTATTCAGTGTCTAATTTCATTTTTATTGAATTTACAACTCTATTGGGCCGTCTGTAAAAGATTATTAAATTATTGTTAAGATCGCATTCTAACGTTAAATGTTGCTTAATGGTTGCTACAAGTGCAAGTGAGAGAAATAATTAACGGTTGCAGCTTGTGTCCCATCCCTAACACATAGACGTCTGAACCAAGTCCAGTAATTAACGTGCCCCTTGATTTGTGGCGTTATCATGATGTCTTGCGAAACACCAATTTATAGACGCATTTAAACCGTTCTATCCTCTACCACACTTATTGTTAGACTTATTGGAGTAGTAACTAATCTCACGGTATAGAGTCCCAGTCTTTAGAATTTAGCGTAGTATTAGATTGTATTGTTGTTTTTATTAACCACATCCGCTGGTGAGTTATTGTATGACAGCTAAATATGTGAGTTATAAAATTGTTCTTCCTCTTATATGATGGGAAACTTGTCATAACTGTTATTACTGTACGCCTCTACCACTATTATCTGCTGAAAATTAATCTCAAAGTAATTTCAAGTATTCTCTAATAAAGACATCAACGCGCAGAGTAAAGGTGCACATTATTTTTTTTATGTTTTTTTTTGTATATTATGTTATTATGGCATATAGATAAAACTCGTTGAACTATATGACCACCTGCTGATTTGTACCACTTTAATTGTCTGGCTGTTTTTTTTTATAAATAATGTATTTTATTTTATATTATTTTATTAAGTGGTTTTGTACGAAAATTATATGGAAACTTTGAATTGCTGAGGCTACTTTTTATTTAAATAAATCATAACTATGAACAAACTGAAATTTCGACTCCCAAAACATTCAGTGAATTCAGGTCAGCGGTACGATACGATTATTGATAGTGGTAAGGTAGGTATTTATACTTTATTTCAATGTGTAATATACAACGCCAATATTTTATGTGATAACCATTTTATTATATTTCTGTTCATTAAAAAAAGTTTAATTGCCAAGTAATTCGCATGTATTTTTATTAGCATTTACTCGACTTAAAAACTTTATACACTCCGCATAGAGACATTAAATAATAATAAATAGTAATCACAACAAGTAACGTGAACTATAACATAATAACATGTTTACGATCCACTTCCGGAATAGACGGATACCAGAATACTTTCCATTCTCCTCCATACGATTTGAACTTAGAAACCGTGTGTGGCTCACTTCCTGTGAATTCAAGTTAATTAAAACATATACATATAAATTCACAATTAAACTTCAATGTGCTTGCGGGTACAAACTCAACCTGTGAAGAGAGTAGAGAATTCTTTCTCCTTATGGCAACGTTAGGTTTAGTTAAAATGTCTTAAACCTGTTTACAGTTGAACATTACAGATTCTATTACCTCTGAGTTAATGGTTTAACTTCTAGGAAGCGCATGTAGGCAGCAGTTACTGTCCAAGCTCGATTTTTCCCAGGTATGTGAACTCGCGTCAACAAATTTCAGTTGTTAAACTGTTTGCCGCAGCTATTCTCAAGTCAACAAATAACGAACGGCGAGCAGATGATATCTAGTCAGATTCCGGGTACGTTGTGTGAGCCTGAATGCCTAACGGACGCGTCTACGTCTAGACTTGGTAGTGCGGTGTGACGGCCGGGCCCGGGTCTGTCCTGTCACTCAATCTTTCAGGCGATTATAAGCCACGGTAACAAATAACTGTACTGATACAGAGACATTTAACAAAACGTTTACTTACATACCTACTAAAAACAAACCTATTTAATTAGTTTCATGAATCACTTTACAATCAAGCTGGAAAATAATAAAAATAGCGCGACACGTAAAGAAAACAAATTGCAAGAATTTTAACATCTCACTAGCTTCGCTGTCCTGTATACGACACGAGTTGACACGACATATCGCGATGTAAATAAAAAAAGAAACCAAACTCGCAAAACTAAGTAGATCTTACTTATTTTATTATCTGTACTTATAGTCATTAAAATCTGCCCCTCAGTGAATTTCGATGAAATGAGACTGAGATGAACTGTCAATCATTAAATGAGATATTAGCTCATTCACCTTAATGGAAAAGAGATAAAAGAAGAATCGACGAAAGTTTGCAAAGTGTAAAAATTGCCTTGAAATTATAAATCAAAACCATGTTTATAAAGAACCAAGGAGAAATTGCCCTTTGCATTAAAAATTATACCCCGAGATGTACTTAGTGGATTTATGTGAATCGGTTTAGCCAATAAAGTAGGAGATGTCTCGTAAATCGTGGGTACATCGGGACGGATGGTCGGCGCAGCCAGGCGACACCTACGGAGTGGGCGCATCCACCGTTAGACTAGGCCCGGGGCATACGAGCCTCGGGGAGCACAGGCCTTCACTTACAACACCCTCCTATTTATTCTCAGCACCGATACTACCATTGTTTCACGCCAGATTTTGTTTTTCAACGATAAACATCAAAAGCATTTCAAACAAGATATCCAATTTGGGATAAGTGCTGATCGAATCGGTTCTCAGTATTACTTGTAACCTTCCAGTTTTATGATTTATCTATGCCCTAAATACCGTTGTTATTGCAAAATACAACAGTTATGACAATGTATCTTTAGGACATTGCAAATATCGCCGGTGTTCTAATAGTAACCTTATGTAACTCACGCGAGTGTCGACCTTACACCATCGAGCACTAAATATTCCGAGACGAGATCAAATCTCCTATTTCTTATTCTTAAATGTCAATGTGTTAAAATCACATCGCTGGAATAGCAGTACAAAATGTTACATCAAGCGCTACTATGCGTAAAGTGTTCGGTATTCTGTCCTAAAGGCAAAATATCGTCGTCCTACCTAGCAGAGTATCATTTATCTGGTATTGGATTAGCACGCGTGTAACCCTAACTGTGGGCTTGAACGGTACAAATAGTTCGCACCGCGAGCCGAGCATCTATGTCGACCTAGTAACAGCCGGGTGTCGGGTAGCGCAGTCGGTTCGCCGAGGTCGGCCAGCTAACTAACTAATGAACCAAATTGATATTATATGTCAATATCACGCACTCTATGTATGTGGGTATAAAGTTTTTTGTTAATTTTAATCAATTAAGCTTTATAGTTAATGTCGTATTCTTACTTACTTTACTTACTTTTTCCAAACGTCATAAAATCATCATTAAAAGAAACATTTTGGAATGGAACTCCCTGGTTAAATAAATAATCTGTATAAGTTCAACTCAAATCAAATGGCTTCTTCCTTTAAAAGCCTACTTACATACAAGGATATAAATTGCTCCTTGTGTTTGTGATTTAATAGCTAGTCATAGCTGTTCGCTTAATAAACTTGATTTACATGCCTGTCACTACCTTCCAAAGGGATGTTAAGCCTTTGGCAGACGCAAACATTTAAAGTCTTTGTCTCAAGAATGAGTTGGTTTTAAGAGAAGCAGTAGATTTCAATGACCCCATAATGTAGACAATTAATCCATAAAACCTGCTTTAGTGGAAATTCTTAAGTAACACCGTTTATAAGGCTTATAATAGAATATAAGCAAAAAAATACAAAAAAGTTTATAAAAAACACGTGCAAAGAACATTATGTTCTTCGTTTTGTTTTCGCTATAATTGGTTATAAGTATATTCTAGTCCTAACCCGTTTCCTCAAGTTATTATTTTAACTCAATGAAAAAACAACGGAATAAGATATCAAAGATTAAGGCTTATTCGAATGCATTTTCTGCAAATTATAGCGAAGCACAATTCATTCGTTGCAGCCGTTAGAAATATTGAAATGTGTCGAAAATGAGGCCGTTTGTGAAAGATATTCTTTCACAATGGTTACGGACGTGAAAGTTTTATGTGATCGGCTCATGTTAATTTGATTTAGACACATATCGCGTGAGGGACACCTATAAGGCTTAAAGGAATACCAAAAATATTTCGCCGTAGCGTGTTGGAATAATAAAGCTGCCAGTTGCGAGAACTCTATTCGACAAGGACCACATGACTCATTTCCGTTGTCATTCTTTTTTAATTCTTAGGGCGATGAGAGAACATCTTTATTCCAAGTATCACTACATAAAAAGCCATAAAAATGTATAAACCGATAACTGCGCCGCGTTCTTCATACTATCAAAGTATCAAGCATTCTCTCCCAATCCTAGGACCAGTCCACCGTTTATACGTTTACGGCAAAGACTGTACCGATAGTGACACTCGGCGTCGATCGTCATGACCCGATAATGTTGTAACATTGTACCGCTCTCGATACCGCCATCTATGCTATGTATTATGTATTTTATTTAACTCGCCAGATCTCCGATCCTATTTCTATAATTATCTACCAACTTTGTTGACTTACCGTTACACCGTATTACATACTGTGAAATAAAAACATGCTAGTTAGAGAAAATCAAAATCAGTATTTATTGTGTGCTATTCAATCGGTTCATCACATTGCAAATCTAAGCCCTCAGCGACAGATTGCTTCCTGACACTTTATTCAGCGAGAGATCAACAAAACTATTACTGCAATAAATGCGTTAGTGTCTGCGTGTAACTCACCAAAGTAAATCCATCCCACACAAAATCTATCCAATAAATATCCAAAAAGCTTGTTCTGCAAGCATTCCGCGTCCATTGTGTTCCTCGCAGATATATCTTGCGTAAGGAGCATGCGATTCTTGCGAGCTTTGCTTTCTCTCAGCCCACGCTCGATGCTCGTCACTATTGATTGACAAAGTATCCATTACTGCATCGAACCCACTTTTAACAGAATCGATGTAACGTAAGAAGAGGCCGAGAAACGGAAAATATTTGCGACGCTTTGAGGATTTCGAGTCGCCCGCGGTGACCGGTTACCTAATGCAATAGTTGACAAATCGCTCAATTGTCCCAACTTGGTGGTTTGTCGGGCCAACTAGTTGGGTGGCGGGTTGCACAACTTGTGGCCACTACAGTCCGGTTGACGGATGCCGGAAGACGTTCAACTTTATTGTGCTTTATTGCGATTGGACGGTGGTAAATAGTTGCGAATCGCATCTGCGAGAACATTTTGATTATCAGGAACGATTCCATTCAAAAATTTAAATAAAACATGTTTTAAAGGATAATCGTTTCCATCTAAAATATTAGCAACTGCCAATAAATGCCTACAGGTGTCCGACTAGTTTAATAAATGCAATATCAAATTATTAAAGTAAATATTTATAACATTCCATATAAATGTATAAATCAAACATTAATAATAGTAGTTATCTTTTATTTTTTTCTTACAATAAAAGGAAAATATTAGCTTTGCCATAAATATGTCTCGTATAAACACAGCAGGGTGTGCATTAGCAATTTTCGTGGCTTCTCACACATTTGCATAAAGTCTAAAATCGTTTTTGACCCACTATTTACATGTGACATTCAAAAAAGAATACGTTATAAATGTAGCACATCATGTAAAACAATATTGCTTGAGTATTTTGCGAAAAATAAATGTTTAAAAGTATAATTTCATCGCAGTCATCAATTGTTTCTTTTATTTGGATGTTAATTTTAACGAGCGCTCAAAAGTAGTGTTGTTAGTTTAGCCACAACCTAATTTGTATAAACAGGACGATCTATAAAATAATAACCAGCGTCTACAATGTAAAAAATGTGTACATAAACGTGATATTTGCATATATTTCTTACTTACATCACACAGGACGTAAACCAAGCAGAAAGCGAAATGCTAATGAAGTGTGGTTATCTGAGTGGAGGCTTTTTATTTGTCGGATAACCCGTAATGTGTTTTAAAGATATGTTCACCTTCAAGTTTTGATGTTGTCTCAGGTTTTTTTTTACCTCCTGCTCGTAAATGCCCCTAATGCGCAACGTTTCTGTATTGCAACACTTTAACGCTATCTGACTTTGACTTATATGGAATTACTTATAGGTTTTGGTCACAAATATCTTATATATTGCATGAATTAACTTATACATTTGGCTATGGAGCGGAGATTAAGCGAAATAGAGTTTTGTAGGCTCACTGAAGTAGAAATTAATGTTCTATGTAGATAGCCATCTGGTGATACCTAAACTTTAATGCCATACAAGCTGTCCCCCCATGGTTTCACACTCGTTTTTGATAACTGCTCCGCCTCCTTAGGTCGTAGTGTGCTGTTTTATGTTATATTAAAGGAAGGAAACTCGATAAATGGGCTAACCAACACTAAAATATTTTTTTTGTTGAGTCTACATTATCAGTGTTCTGCTTTTCTAATTTTATAATTGTAAATACACAAATAATTAGAAAATACACAATTGTAAAAAGCACGCTGTGTGTGTGCAGTTTTTTTTTATAGACTTTCTTAATAATATTGTTTGGAAATCCTTATTAAAGCCTCATTATATTATACGTGACTTGTCACACAGTCAACTCTTATTGCGTATTTTTATTCGATCTCACAGTAATATTTATGTCGACTTATTATAAGTACCGTATTAACTGAAAGAGTTCCGGGAGTAGATTTTAAGTACTTATTAGGTGCGTTTATAGGTCTTTGAATTGAATTGTATCTAGGTATACAGCAATAGATACTATTGTTGTTCATGAAGGGAAAAGGTCAAACATTGTCGCTGCTTTCAAACAGAACGCAACTACCACTTTTAATGTAACGAGTCCAATATTTCCATACAATAATACATTGTTACGTCTCAAGCTAATTGAAATAATATCCAATTTAAAGGTCCTGCCACATGATGTAGGTACGTTAATTAAGTAGGTATGTAGTTAATCTTTTGCGCGAGCCGTATTTTAACCCTTACAATCTAAAAGCATGACATAAATCTACCAGAAATGCAGACCAAGATAACATTTTAGTAGCTTTTAGTGATTCACTTAAATACACTTCGATGTTAACGTAATACCGGTTAAACAGATAATTCATATAAACTAGGAGGGTCGAGAGAATGTTATTTGAAAATGTATTTCCGTAGCAAAAACAGAATGAATCGTGTGAAACACAAAGAAATCTACTAATGTTTGTCCGAGTGGCCGGCGCGGGAGGCTATATACCGCGAAATATTTCCCAAGATACATCGGCACGAGTGCGATGCGGCGATATCTTAGGTGCGCGCCAGTTCGAATCGTCTATCGAGTCTATGATCGGCTCCGTCGAGGGGTCACGCGCGTTAAACGTAAATCAACATATCTCGCGACGGGAGATCTAGCCGAGCATGCGCCCGACCAACAAAAACTGAATTTTATAGCCGTAACACTATACCTGGGAAAAAAGTAAATAAATTGGACGAGATCGAGTGAACGACCCGCCCGATCCACCGACAACTACTCCCTGAAACTGGTGTCACGGGAATATTTATCTACCGTAAAATACGTTGCACTTCCTATGCCTTTCAGAAACATGTTATTTAAAATATACAAAGTTATTTTAAACACAATAACCAGCTTTCGTTAAATGTAACTGTGCATTCAATGTTTACTTTCCTAGTAATGTGTTCATGAATAAAGATTCATTTGATTGAAAACAGAATGGCAGTGTATAAGAGAGTCATTACTGGTTCATTCGCTACACCTAACCTGCAAATTGAAGTGCAATTAATTGATCGTAAATGGAAATTCATTGCACTCATAAAACTAAAGCAATTCCGTATTGTTATAAATCGAGATTAATCGAACGATAAGTTTAAATAACAATTATTTACATGTACTGTTCATTTTGATGAGATTCTTTTTTGTTTACTGATTATTAGATCTTGTTTTGGAACTCAGTGAGTAATCAATGGTTGTTAACAGCTTACTCGTTAAAGTATTTAGGTAGACTACGACAGAACTTTATAAAATCTTAAAAAAAAAATGTTAACGGTTATAAAGTACTAGCTTCTGCCCGCGACTTCGTCCGCGTGGAATAGTTCCCATTCCCGCGGGATTTCCGGGATGAAAACTATCCTATGTTCTTTCTCGGGTCCCAGACTATATCTGTACCAAATTTCATTCAAATCGGTTCAGTAGTTTAAGCGGGAAAGCGTAACAGACAGACAGAGTTACTTTCGCATTTATAATATTATTAGTAATATATAATATTAGTATGGATTAGTATGGATGGATTAAACTTATTCTTATTAAGTCGTATGTCTTTGAATATAATAGACATTATAAAAGATATACCGGCCATTAAGGTTATAATGTAACATTCAATCAAGCTTTTTCTCTAGTTTCTACATCGGCGTCCATTTTTTTTTTTTTTTTTTTTGGTGAGTGGGAAATCATCCAATGACTGCTCCCGTCCTGGGTGCGACGGGAGGGCGTGTCAGACTCTTACTGACTAAAACCCACTCATGTTCCTTCGATTGCCCTTTATGTTCCAGGGTCACGGTAACCACTATAAACATTCCGCAACCCCGGCAGGCGTTGGCCCTGTTGGGCCCCTTCCTGTGCTGACTCCTTCTCTTTGAGGCGCGCGTGGAACAAAACGCGCCGTATACGCGGTCCTGGTCCTAGCCGGGCGGCGAGCTACCCATCGCTCGCCATCCGCAGAACCGCGCCTACGGTGGCCGGTAGTCGTCTTGCGACTCTCGACGTCTTCGCCTGGGTCTTAGTCCGGGGCGAGAGGCTCGTCGTTGCCTCTCGCGCGCCGCCGCTTCCTTCACAAGCATAACTGCTTCGCAGAAGGAGGCGACGGCATCCCATTCCGTCTCGCCCCGAAGCATGGCCTGAACCAGCGCCGGGCGCGAGAGGTCACCGCCGCCGATCGCCTCTACGAGGACACGTCGATGCTCCGCCCATGCGCGGCACACCTCAACTGTGTGCTCGACCGTGTCCTCCAGGCGACCGTTACTGCAGTGGTGACACCCAGGCGTCGCTTCCGCCCGAATCCGACACAGGAACCTCCCGAACTGACCATGTCCGGTGAGGACCTGTGTCAAGCGAAACGTGAGAGTGCCATGACGCCTCTCCAGCCACTCCTCAAAGAGGGGTCTTACCGCCGCTATAACGGCGTGCCCAGCACTAGGTTGCGACAGTCGTTGTCTCCATTCCGCCATGAGATCTCGCCGGAGCTCCGTGAGCCGTGCCGCGATAACCCGCGGCATCGGGACTTCACCCCGGCGTTGCACTTCCACGCGCCACTCGTACGTGTGTGCAAGGACTGTTGCCTCCAGATCCCACGGCGGGACGCCGGCAAGGAGGCATGCCGCCTCACAGGAGACCGTGCGGTATCCCCGCACCATGCGAATGGCCATGACCCTCTGGGACGCCCTCAGAAGTCGGGCCGGAGCCGCGGCTAGATTGGGCGCCCACACCGGAGCCCCGTAGAGGGCCATGGACCGCACGATCCCCGTGTAGAGCCTCCGGCAGGAGGCGTTTGGGCCACCGAGATTGGGCAGGAGCCGCTTGAGGGCAGCTCCGGCCTTCGCCAGTTTGGGGCCCAAACGTCGGAAGTGCTCCGTAAAGTTCCATCGGTTGTCGAGGACAAGTCCCAGGTACTTTATCGTCGACTCGACACCGATGTGAACCCCTCCTACCGTTATCTGAGACCCCGGAGGTGGCCGGTGCCGAGGGCCATGAAAACACATGGCCTCGGACTTGTGCAGGGCCACCTCAAGTCCCAGTTGCCGGATCCTATCCACGACTGTCGCAACACCACTCGACATCAAGTCGGCCGCCGCCTGGAACGACCCTCCCTGCGCTAGGACTAGCGTGTCGTCAGCGTAGCACACTACGCTGACGCCTTCGGGAAGGTCGGCGCGCAGCACCCAGTCGTACCCGATGTCCCACAAAAGCGGCCCCAAGACCGATCCCTGTGGAACACCGCACGACATCCCTCGTCGACTCCACACTCCTCGTGACCGGGGTAGATGACGGCCCTGTCCGTCAGATAGGCCTCGACCACACGACAGAGGTAGGCAGGCATCCGGTGATACCGGAGTGCCGCCCCTATGCACCCCAAGGCAGGGTATTGAAGGCGTTGGCGATGTCGAGAGACACCGCCAAGACGACCCTGCCCTGTGCCACCGCATCCCCTGTCGTAAGGGCTCGTACGCGCATGATGGCGTCCACCGTGGAGCGTCCCCTGCGGAAGCCGAACTGACCGTCCGCCAGATCCGGCCCCACCCGCATCAGCCGCTCGACGAGGCGGCTCGCAATCACTCTCTCCAAGAGCTTTGCCGCCTCGTCGAGCAAAACGATGGGCCGGTACGCGGACGGAGAGTCCGCAGGACGCCCCGGCTTCGGTATGAGGACCAGCTTCCCTGTCTTCCAACGAAGTGGGAACTGGCCCTCCTCCAAGCATGCGCTAAAGAGCCCCTTAGTCGAGGCCCGAGAGCCCCTAAGGCCAGGACCCAGGCCTTCCCTGGTAGGCCGTCGGGTCCTGGGGCGGTGTTCTTGGCCCTAAGCCTTAGCACCGCCACTCCCAGTTCTACCTCGGTCACCTCTGGAACGTCGTCGTCGTCGCCGTCGCGGTCCGCATCGGACACCGCCGGTGGCGGAGCCATGAGCGGGGGAGAAAACTCCCCCCGCGAAGGGAACAGAGCGTTCACAACGCCCTCTACGACCTGGGGCCGGAGACTCTGCGTCAGCGGGGGGCCCGCGGTACGGAGCTTGCCCCGCACCGCCAAGTAGGGGCGCCCCCACGGATCTCTGTCCAGAGTCCCCAGCGTCTCTTGGCGGGCCGAAGCTTTGGCCCGCAATATCTCCAGTCGGAGGGCTTCCTTCGCCGCTCTGTACCCCTCGTACAGCTCCGCCTCAATGGCATCCGCATCCACAGGGCGGATACGGAGCCTGCGGTGTCTGGTGTACGGGCGTCGCGCAGCCACGCACGCCTCACGTAGTGACGTGATTTGCGGCGACCACCAGTACACCTGGCGCTGACCCCTTCCAGGCTGAACCCGGGGCATTGCCATGTCACAGATATCGGACATGGCCTCCTGGAACCACCCAGCCTCGGCATTGATGTCGGCAGGCCTGTCCGGTGATGACACCCAGGCCTGCACAATCGAGGCTTCCAGGAGAAGCTCCCGGTCCAGCTGCTTCAGCGCCCAACGCGGACCGCTTGGGGTCCGTCGGACCGGCGCACCGGAGGTCTGGGCGGAGACGTCAAACCGGATGTACCGGTGGTCGGAGAACGTCTCCACCTCCTCCATTACGCGCCAGTCAACGACACGCGGTGACAGAGCGGGGCTGGCGAACGAGATGTCCACCACCGACTCACCCCGCATCCGCACACACGTGGGGACGGAACCCTGGTTCAGCACAACTAGGCCTGCCTCTAGGGCCCAGTTTTCCACCATTCTGCCCCGTGCGTCAGTATATCGGGAGCCCCAAGCCAAATTCTTGGCATTGAAGTCCCCGAGAACGAGCACGGGGACATCGGCGTCCATTAGCAGTATCATATTGTACCTACACAATGTTTTGTCATCTTCAACTGCCAATGACTAAGACCTATACGTAATTACAGTGTGGCGACAGGGAGCCTTATTATTGAATTGCTTTAAATTTCTAACAGATTTACAGTCAGTATATACCTATACGGAGCTGGGCTAAACCAATAAGCAATTATATTAATTAATACACAACTTCTTAATACATTTCCAATAATGTTATTACTAGCACATGTTGTGCCAGTAATAACACTTTAATTATTCACTTCAAAATTAACTGTATCGAGGTCTTGTTTAATAAATATCCGCTCTATGTCAAGTCTATTAAGGTTGATGTTCAGGCCAGGAGCTAGACAGGGTGCTTTCTCTGGAATGTCGGGCAACTGTCGTACGATTCGCAGACCGAGTTCCGATCGAGAGAATCGATCCGTATCTTCGCGATCGATTCTTATCGTGACAGTTTTACGCGTCGCGTCGCGATCTCACTTCCAATACAAGCAACGCACAACACTACTCTCAGCCTCGTCATCTCAACTTAATAACCAATAACACACGACATTTTACAAAACTTGCTACTTTTTGCAGTGTTCGAAATGTCAGCCGAAGATTGATGTAGCCAGGTAAGCTGCTTGGTTGTGCTCCTATGTTTGTGCGACCAGCCAGGCAGTAGATAAGTAAGTATGTATATTAGGTAGTTATTTCTTTTGTCGGTGCTCGTAACTTGTCAACGACTTGTCAAAGCTGGTCATGTTTTGGCTCTTTGGAACTTACAGTTGAATAACAAATTGTTTGCCCGAAGTCATAATTATGGCGATGGGCACCTCCGCCATGCGATATTATGCTGTTTGAATGATCGTATTAAGTTCCAATTGTTTTAATTGCTTCATTTTATCTAAAAACTATTAATAACTTATGCGTGATTATGCAAATGTTTTAATACGTGTTACTTAATTAACTAACAAGATAATATTGTGTTATTTAAATCGACATAATCCGTTCGTAACATATAAATCGGTGCGCACTTGTGTTGGCGCATGTAGTCAATTATGTTGATTCTACGACAGAAAAAAAAAACGATAAGAATATCTAGGCATTTAGAAACTATAGTAGCGAGTCAAGTTTAAAGAATCTGAAACAGTAATCTGTTCGCTAAAAGCATTGAAAGATAACACACGCTCACATCCTCACAATCTCGAGTCCAGCGAGTGATAGCGCTAATGAACCCATGTTGCCGTCACAGAAGTGGCACGGTTTGAACGATGGCACGGCCATTAGTGGGAAACTCAAGGCCAGCCGAGGGCGGACAGCTAGCCGTAATTATCTAAAACAAACTAAACCGAAAGGCGGATATATCGCCCGCCGCAACACTCCGTCGCAGACATGCTTCTCTGCATTCAGCCGATAAATGAGCTTGACTATTCTCCAACAAAAGTCACAGCACTAGGCACGCATTTAATGTAGAATATAAGTACATGATATTAAACACTAATATAAATTTAATATTTACGTGAAAGCGAGTACTTTCTCCTTTTTAAGCTTACAATTAGAAAAGCGGTTTTATGCGCTAAAACAACTAATAATAATAATAATAAACCCGCAGGGCAGCTTGTGGCGAGCTGTCGGGCAGTAGCGACCCCGTGGACCTGACCTCCTGGGAGACCCTTGCTCTTCATCTCTGGCTTGCCTTAACTGGCCGGCCAGAGTGAGCACTGACGAGGAACAAGGCTCCCACCTCACTCTTGCCTTAATTGGCTGGTTTGAGTGGAGATTCGCAAGAGCAAATTTGCTCGGAGGAAGGAAGTATTCCAGTAAGATGCTGGTAGGGATCTTGACCGTACTTCCGGGATTGTCCTGATAGCCGTGGAATACCTCTCCACTCCTCCAGCACCTCGATATATGTTGCCCCCTTGTCGCTACGTCACTATGTGCTAGCGGCCGTTTTTGGGGGCCCATTTACTGAGTGTGCAAGTCACCCCCTGCCATTATATCCGTGTATACAAACATTGATCAGGCAGGGGCCATAGTTGTTCAATAGTCTTAGGTAACAAATCCACCTCAACAACCCAAAACCATAGTCCAATATTTTCTTTATTCCATGACCTGCAATAGACCACCACCAACCGGGGGTTGACCTTAGGTGCACTTGAGTGGTGCATATAGGGATAATCGCCGGTTGGTGTCCCATTCCACATAAAGTTTTCCTCAAGGGGCCTCTGCGAGTTGGCTTCGGCCCCTCGTACGCCTTCCAAAGGTCCGGGGCCCCAGGGTCCCGAGAAACGTTAAGTTCAAAATAATAATAATAATAATAAATTTATTTGCCAATAACAGTATTACAGAAGATTAATGACACATACAGAGTACTTAGAAAACATTTAACAAAATGATAGATTAATGACCCCCATGCTAGGAAAATCCTGTGTTATGGGGACATTCATCCGTCCACTAACAACTAATTAAATCGGTGATGTTTTAAAAGTAGAATTCACAATAGTACGGTAATAGCAGATAAATAATTTTGTTTTAATTTAATTTATTAATTTTGAGGCCCGACCAACAGACAAGGGTGTGTTTAAACGTGTGATGTAGACTTAAGAAGTAAGTCTACTCGTGTGTGATAAGGTATGTATGTAGTGAGTGTGGGTGTGTGGGTGAGGTTGTGTGGGTGGGTGCGTAAGGTGTTGTGTATGTATTGGATGGTTAAGAGTGGAATATGTACCTGATAATTTTGAATATGATGGTTATGCATATATGTGTGTGTGGGAAAAATTGCGAAATTGATAGATTTCTTACTCGGGTTGTCATTTACATGTTGGTTTAATAAGATTTTCTGTTTCGTGATAGTCTAGCGACATAAGATATTCTTTGGTGTTGTGTTTGCATTGATGCTTATTTAATGTGTGTATGTTAAGTTTTGTGTGCAATTTGTTGTACAATAGAGAGCTTAAGAATGGAAAATGACGCTGTGCGAAGGCTGTATTAACATGGGGTTTTTGGCAAGCTGGGATTGGTCTTCTCCTTGGGGCGGAACTACTAGTTTCAGGGGGCGGCAGAGCAGCGTGTTTACGCATGATTGTACGGAGAACGAAAAGCTGCCTCACTGTCAAGGTTTTGTAATCCGTATATAATTGACGAGTCGGATAACGGAACGGCTTTCCCAGGAGAACCTTGATGACAGCACGTTGGGCGCGCTCCACCTTGATAATTGTTGTCTTTGCAGCCCCTCCCCAGGCCGTTATACAATACCCCACAATTGATCCACAGAGTGCATTGTAGACTATATTTAAGGTGTCAATGTGAGCCGAAAGTCTAAGTTTTTTGAACACAAATATGAGTTTTCTTATGCGTGATGAAAGGGATTGAAGGTGCGTTTTCCACGAAAGACAGGCGTCGAGTTGCAGTCCGAGATATTTTATCACTGGAACTCTGGTCACGGTGGGGCATGTACAATTTATGTCTTGTGTGTTGCATTGGTGTGCTTTGACCGTGATTGTGTGTTCTGGCGGTTGAGCAGAGGGGCGAGAGGTAAACGTCGTGAATTTGGTTTTCTCAACGTTTAAGGTAAGACTGTTCTTGGATAGCCAGAAAGTTATTTGCCTTAGGACTGATTCCGCAACGTCTATTGTCGCCTGCCAATCATGGCCATGTGTCACAATTGCCGTGTCATCGGCGTAGGCCACTACGTGTGCCGATGGATGGGAGAGCTCACAGAGCTCATTAACGTAGATGGAGAAGAGAAGGGGACTGATCAAACTTCCTTGAGGCACACCGAATTCTATCGACTCATCTGCGCTAATATAGTCTCCTATTTTGACACACTGTGATCGGTCGGAGAGGAAGCTCTTAAATATATCGAGAGCAATTCCACGTACCCCAATTGATTCCAACTTTGATAGGAGAATAGGAACAGAGACAGTGTCAAAGGCCTTCGAGAGGTCTAGAAAAATGCCTAGGCACTTCATTTTTTTGTCAATTTTGTCAACGACGCAATTAAGTAAGTTGGAAACAGCATCTTCGGTGGATAACCCCTTTCGAAACCCGTATTGGTTTCGTGATATAAGTTTGTATTTGTTTACATAGTTGTTAAGGTTTTTGTATAGTATTTTTTCCAGGATTTTGGAGAGCGCTGGAAGTACCGAGATTGGGCGATAATTAATGACACTGCCTCTGTCACCTGATTTGTAGATAGGATGTACTAAGGCCTTTTTTAGGGCTCTTGGGAAGATTCCTGCAGACAGAGAGAGATTGCAAATGTGTGTAATTGATGGAAGAAGTATGTTGCTTGCGCACTGTAATAGCTTACAGGAGATTCCATCCCAACCCGCGGAACTATCGGTACGGAGTTCCATAATTATGCGCTCAACTTCTTTTACGTCCGTCTCCAGTAAAACCAATGAGTTCGAGGTGGTAATTGTGTTTCTGAAGAAAGATTGGGAGCAGTTCTGAGCAAGAGCAATTTTATTAGCGAGATTCTTGCCTACCTGAGTAAAATATGAATTTACAGAATCTACAGATTTTAAGGGCGAGTGACAAAGTGTGAGGAGTTCAGTTGGTGAAGGTGAGTTGTGCTTAGTATGTGTAATATTTTTTATGGTTTCCCACATTTTTTTGGGATTATTTTTAGCTTTCACAAACTCTTGTTTTTCATATGCAATTTTTAATTTTTTAAGTAAGTTATTACAAAAATTACGATAGCGTAGGTATGTAATTTTAAGAGTAGGGTTTTCAGGATCTTTGCTTGTTTTTTTGTGCATTTGGTCTCGATTTCGTATGCATCTTAATAATCCCGGGGTGATCCAGGGCTTTATAATTCTGGCTTTGCTAGGAATGGTTCTGTAGATTGTATTTTTTGCTATAATGGAAGATAAAGTGCCTATCAGTTCGTCCGTTGCTAAGTTTGGATCATTCATTGCCATAACTTTTGAAAAATCGCAACTTTCGATGTCTTTGATAGCATTTGAGAGATTGAGGCGAGCTAAGCTAAACTATAAAACGTTTAATTATTATTATACACTCTAGTTCTGCACTCACTTCCTAGTTTATGCAGTTGCGCTCAATAAGTATGGCCAGTTTTACTGAACACAGGGATCGATTAGTGCAAAGCTTTAAGCTAAACAGAAAACAATGTAACTTGTCGTAACGATAAAAGTTGATTTCCTGTCTTTGTTTATTTTGACATAAATAGTAATGAATGAAGTTGTAAATTAGAGAGATTTCATAGGAACAGTAGTTATTAGGTGTGCTATGGGAGTAAACCCAGAACCTATGTTAGGAGAAACCTATTTCACAAAACATCACAACTGAAATAGCCTTTTAGATCTTTGAAAGACTTAAGGAAGGACCCAACATATTGTTAAATTACTCAACCGCCAGAGCAAATAGCTTGAAATAGCCAATTTTATATCTTTATCTTGGTATTTGGTATTGGCTTGTTACTCTATTATGCATACATATATAAATCTGGACAAAATCAGAGAACTCGTAGCAATTTCTTCATTTTTTTCAAAAACATTCAATGAGCAATATTCAGTTTTTATTATATGCTACGTTTTTATTACATGATTGACACGCTTATGGCAAATCAAAACCTGGCGTAAATAAAATAAAAATAAACACTTCAAATGCCGCTATAAATACTACAGCAAACCAATAAATGCTCGTAACACATTTACGACGATCTTGATGCATGACGATAACTTTGATTGAGTCCTGCCTAGCTGCATAGCAGCCGGGACCGCTACATTAATATGTACATCTAAACAGAAAAGTCTGTGTTACTCATAGTTACTTGGTAATTGAATGTACATAATAAATGGAAGGACTTGAAGTTTAATACTTCATGCTGGCGTGGAGATTAGGTATTAACGCGACAATTTAGAGATGAAAAGAAATGATTTTAAAATTTGTATGAAATTGGGTGGACGAAGCCACTCGAAGCCACGATACCACTATTTCCACAAACGGATATAAGTATATAGGAGAACTTGAGTACTACATTTTATTTAAGAACAAGTTTAAATTCTAATTGGACATGTCAACCATCAATAACTCATCATCTCCCCAGCATTATTCACTGATCCAGCACCATACTAGTGTTTTACCTGGAACGACACCTTACCCTTTGGCTAGACTGATTGTCTTACTTTCTAGCTTCTGACTTCCCGCAACGACTGTCCAAGGCACGCATTGTCTATGGCTGCGTGTTGACGACAAAACGTTTTGCTGAGATGTCGTTTATTTTGTGCATAGTAAACAGTTGCGTGTAAACGAGCCTTCTGAAGAAATGCTTAATGCATTGATTACGAAAGTGTCTATTTCAACCCTCAGGGATAGACAAAGACTAACAAGGCCAAGTTATTTTTTCAGTTAAGTAGTTTTTAAGTGACAAATAAATTGGCTGTTCATAAGTTGAAAATCAACGACAGTGGTCTTATTCTTTATTTGAACAGTACAGTGTACCCTTTCATTTGGTGTATGATTCATCCTTTGCGACGGTTGGACCACATTAGCTCAGTATCCTTTACATATATCTGGTCTAATGGTTGCAGGATACATCACAGTTAAGTGGGCAAGTATTCAGTTATTGGTCAACAGTCTCAAGTGTCACTCAATACTGTGACAGTTATCAATTGATAACATTTGGCGCACTAAATTAAGTAGACGTTTGATTGACTGATATGTATCTATGGTATCATTTATAAAACATTAAACATTTATAAACGTATTTTTTTTTATATTACCTAAGTGCACCTCTATGATTAACATACTTGTTTTCTGAGAACATCTGGCTGTGCTTCAGAGCGAATATTCATATTTTTGATGGAACTATCTTCGCAGGATTTGTTGACATCAGGGTGGCTGTTAGTTTCTGCAAATATGTAGATAGATAGGGCGCCTTGTCAACAATGTAATTAAACGGTTTGACCTCATCGAATTTTCTCCACAAAACATGTCGTGAATCAGTCGATGGCTATCGCATTAATTCGCAGTGATTAGCCGATGGTATCTTAGCGCAAGTGGGGCGCACGCGTCACAGTTCATTATGAGTGCGCCCGCGCCGCGTCGCTTGCTCCACTTCGTTTACGTGACGAGCGTGAGAATCAACGCTCTTGAAAGTTTTTAATAAGCGTGCTAAATAAGTATATTATGATTCTCGGATCACTAGGCTTCAAGTATCGTGTATGCTCAACTTTCTGAAATAGTGTCAAACGGAGCTCCGGGGCTTCATACCAAGTCGGCGTATACGCTTCTCTCTTTACCGAGGTCAAAGTCAAATTATTTATTTCGCGGGATCATCAAAAAGCACGTCCTTATGGAGAAGTAAAAAATAAACAACTAGAACGAGAAATGAAATCTAATTGGTGATCAAAAGTATGTTCGTAAGTAATGGGGAAGAAACTTAATAAAGAAGACACACAAAAGTCCTTTCTTTTATACTATTTAAAGTTTTTAATCTTACCAAAATTTTAATAAGTGTTGATGGTATCAGTAAGTTAAATGATTTTCTGCAAGATAATAAAAACATTGCGAGAATATCAAAGATGCCAGAACCCGTTCTTCTGAGTTGACTCACTATATACATAAAGTGGTAAGCCGCTTAACTGAAGTTTTTTATTTGGTAGATAAGGTCAAATGGGTATCCGTTTAAAAATAAATATTGAATTCATAAACAAACTCACTTCCACTGTTCATATATCTTACATTCATGAAATGGTAAACTGACTGAATGGCCGGTGATATATTATTATCATCGTACAACCCAAACCATAGAGATATTAAACTTACCTACTTATTGATATTGACCGGAGGTGTGAGATTTTTCGTTCCCTGAATTAGAAGCTTGGAATTTGACTATATGATCCTCCAGACTTAAAGGTTTGGTCTACCACTATGTAATCCCATTGACTTAGATGAGTAGCCTTCAACTAAGTGACCTAAGGCAAGATCAGCATTTGAAAATATCCTAGTGATTTCAGTGGTCGTTATTTCACATTTTTTATATTTATTAATTTTAATTAATCTTCAGAAATATTATCATAGATTTACATAAACTCAACATGCAAATTAAAGTTGACTTTTAATTTGGTTCCATTATCCTTATGAGTTACCTCGCTAAGAATTAATGAAAAAATTGGTTCAAGTTCACTACCTCCCCTTAAAGAATGATTGAACGATCCCTAATGAACTGGCTAAGCCCTTAGGTAATATAATACGGGATATTAGGAACCGTACACACTATTCAGAATGCATTTTTTGTTCATAAAACAATAGAATTTTTATAAAAACTAGGTAATTGGAGCATATAAATTTAACTGCGTTTGTATAAAATTATTCGATATCCGTCGAATAGTCACTATTAGACAATTTCCTTTTGATATTGATATTATTTGTGACTCATTAGTTTTCTGCTATGTACGCAAAATTGCTAATGCATACAAAAAGTCATTGAAAATGCTAACACTAAATATCAATTACTATATATTTTTTCTGACAGTGTAGTATGCACTCATCTTAAAATTCGGCGGGTTGAAATGAGTGTGAATTATTTTCACAGTGAAGTCTCATCAATTTTTAGCTTTTCGATTAAGTTTAGGGCACGATAATGAAGCCTGGATATACATGGCAAATTTATTAGGCAGGTCTTATCACATTTTTTATTCGCCATTAAATTATTTGGTGTACTGAATAACGATTTCAATACTAAAATGTTGTGATACGTGGTATAAACTTTTAAATACAAGAACTTTTTAATACTGGCTTTCTTTAACATTGGTGCCGATTCTGTTGTGGACAAGCTAACATAAATTTAAGTTAAGTGCATCTTTCTCTTTCCTTTTAATTAAGAAAAGGACAGAAGATCAAATATTAGTTAAGTCCTGTCAAATTTAGACACTCTATAGATAATTCAGACGCAATTTAAAAACATGGCTTACATGGCGTCTAAATATACGTCAATTCTCATCAGGCGCTGTCTAATTTGACAGGATTAAACTAAAATGTATATTCTGTCCTTTTCTTTAAGAAATGGAAAGAGAAAGATGCACTTAAATTTACGTTAGCTTGTGCACAAGAGAATCGGCACCAATGTTGCACGTTTTAACTCCAATTATATTTTGTTTGAATACTCGGAGTTTAGGAATATTGAATTTCATGACGCAAATTTTATGTAAAACTAAAATTATTAAACTGTAAAGTAGAAATCATATACTAGTAAGTCCGTTTAAATAACACCTTTTAATACGTTGCTTATCTTCGATTACTACTTACCAGGATACTTTGACTGTTTAAGGAAAATAAAAATACTAGCCTTTTACCTTTCTGTTAATAGACGGGTAGTACGGGTAATGTAAGTAAGTACGTATACCATGTAAGTGTTTATTTGTATTAATATAATAAAGCTAAAGATATTGTTTGTTTAACCTTTCAACGACCAAGCGACAGCCGGCTGTCGCGCTGCTATTGTCTTTCTATTGTGTCTCGAATCACGTGTGCTCGAAGGTTCGGAAGTACTAGTCAAAATAATTACCCTTGTATCATAGTCAGATTTGTAAGGAGTACTATAAGCAAATATACAATTATAACATTACTAGCTTCTGCCCGCGGCTTCGCTCGCGTTAGAAAGAGACAAAAAGTAGCCTATATGTTACTCTCCATCCCTTCAACTATCTCCACTTAAAAAATCACGTCAATTCGTCGCTCCGTTTTGCCGTGAAAGAAAGACAAACATACAGACAGACATACAGACACACTTTCCCATTTATAATATTAGTATGGATGCTTTGACCCACGTATGCCGAGCATTAAAAAAACTTCAGTTATCGCGGGTGAAACCCCGGGGGACAGCTAGTCTTTGTTACACAGATGTACAAATGTCGTGACTATCTTATGCATGTCTGAGCAGGTAACAATCATTAGTTTAATCTTAATATAATAACGTTAGGTGGTCTACCGGTCAATGTCAATGTAATTGATTTAAGCCGATTGAAAGCTTACTCCGAGCTTAGTGTATAAACAAAGTAACAAGTCATTACAACAGAGAACAATATGCGTCACTATTAATAAAAAGCTAATTAACCAGCTTGTTCCACAAACTTTTTACAAAAACTATAAACCAATTCATAACGGTTCTTCGTAAAAAAACGGTATTTAGAAACCAACACTATCAGAGGGCCGTTCTTTAGCCTGAATTTCGTCGAACGGGAATCGAACCCCGGCCTGCGGCCGTCGTGGCCGGCCGTAGACAACGATCTCGCTCCCATTGTATACTTTGGAACTTGATAACATTCTACTTTACTGTTAAAAAGGAGAATTTTAATGAAACTGAAAGAAAAAAGTCGTTTCTCAAGTTTTGCTTATCTTGTTAGGTATTATGTTCTATTTTTAAACGTGTTTGTTATGAGATTAAAACGATCCAATTATTTGCAAGTTTTTTACGTTGACATTTGCTACTGAAAACTATTACGTACCTAACTTACGTACGTAATTTGTGTGTTATCTTTTTAAATTGAAAATCTTGCAAATATATCTCCCACACGATACGATTGTTCTGCTAAGTAGCAATGCATCAAATAACGACAAATACTGATAGCCAATTGATTTCGCATACGGATAGAATAGGTACCTATTCATTACACTAATGGCAGTCCATTGTCGATAGATAAGTTTTTTCTTTGCAATTTCGACTGGCCATTAGCAAGTGTCCAAACAAAAGTCAATGCCTTTAGGTGTGTCCGCTAATAAAATATCACACATCGCTATTATAATATAAGGAAATGTGAAAAAAGTGTGTTAAAACATCGACAGTATAATGTCTCTTGACACCTTCACAGATTTATACAATGATGCGGACTTTATAGATTTATGATTTTTATTAGGATGTAACATTTCTTTTACCTACATATTTAATGAATCTATGACAGTCTCTACAGTTTTTTTTTCGAATAGTTTTGCTATTTATAAAAAAACTGTTTACAATATAAAAATAAGATTGTAACTGTAGGCATCTACTATAATATATCTACGCTTGTAACTTCTATACAATCTAAGAGTTCAATTCAATAAAAATAAATAGTTACTTAATTTAATCATGTTCGTATTAATTAAGAATACGAGTACGTCATTAAAGTCAGTAATTGTTAAAATTGAACACAAAGAAAGCCACAGTTATTCACTTTTAAACTTGTACAAATATTTTGCCTATAGATTGATGTGGCTCGTTAGAAAGTTTGGCCTCCTAAGTGATTGAAGCTCGAGTCATTATTATTAATTATTACTAGTTATTGTTAGCTATAAGTACATACCGACATAGGTTTCTACTGACTAATATTTTGCGGTTAAATTTCTTTACAAGCTCGTACCCGCAAGAGGTCGTAGAAGATTTTATTTAAGGACTACGTCTGCTTAGTTTTTGGAAACACAGAGTAGAGATTTATCAGTTTCCGCCTAATCATCATTAGAAGTCGATATTATGGGTTGAATGAACCTTGATGAGACCAGCTCAGATTTTTTTAGATTGGCACAAACAAATAGAGTTTTATACACAGAAGCGGGTAAATACATGACAATGTTCTCGCCATCATCAGCGTTTACGCAGTAATCAATTTTAATAGCATTACAAAGTTTGAGACACGTTTAGGTCTTCATTAATTTAGGGCTTACGTCATACATGACAACGGACTGTCAAGATTTTAGACAATGTGTGGTCATGCAAGTATGTCTGTCTGTTGTTAAACTATATTATGTGGGTGTCTATCTGTTGCCTATTAAAGACCTCTGTCTGTCTAGGATGTAAGCCATCTCATGTCGAGAATAAAAAACTACAGTTCTCAGTTCTGTCATTGTAATTAATGTTTATTTTAGTCTTAATTGTATTCTCGCTAGCAAACGGGACTGTCAGTCAGGTCCTCGGTTAACGATAGACATATGCAAAGGAAGGTTGCTGAACAAAATATTTATAGTGTATTATTTTGTATTGTTTTTTTTTTAGCGAACGAGGGGGTCAGTTTTTCCAAGTTTACTACTTCGAGGAGAAATATATTATAAAGCACACATATTTGAGTAAAATACATTAAATTATACCATTAAATTATTGATACTTTATAGAGCTAATGCCTTTCCTCATACAGAAAAGGGTCAAGCATCAGCCCGTACAATGGGTAAATCCTAACCTACCTAATTACAAGTCCATGTTTCCGCACGAAATTTTCTTTTATCAATCTCATATATTTATAAAATAAGTCAGGTAATTCTACTAAATGGAATATGGCTGACAGTTCCATTACTTATAATTTGATTAAACTAATATATTGAATAAATTCGTTGTACAGTTTGCGAATATTGCTTAGTTATTGGTTTGGAAACAACCTATATTATATTTGGTGCAAATGAATGATTTTAGTTATTAATATTTAGCAATCGATTTTGACAATATTAGTATTAACTTTAAAAAAACATCTTCTCGTCATAACAAATCGTACCAATCATAACCTAGCATTTAATAACATATTATTCGAAGTTATATGAAACACAATTAAGGACTCATAACAATCACGTGTGTTTTATTTCGCGTGCTTTTAATGAGTTAATAATACACACTATTTATTAGTTTCTCAATTAAACTTTGGCCGCAATATATGGGCATCATAAATGTTTTAAAATTTACAACCAATTACATTTACCAAATGAAGTTATCACAGTAAAGTCACTAGTTATTTGAGTAATAAATCGTAAGGGATAAAACCCTATCTATTATTATTATTATTTGCCTTCAAAGTTGACTTGAGCGATATCTGTTGTAGTTGTAATGATCGGGCTATTAAAACTCGCCTTTATTATAAACTTTAGGAGATAATAAAATGAAAATAAATTAAGTATATCTTTGATACAGTTCTCTCTCGATGTGTGACATAACGTGTTTTGGTCTCTTTGATATACGACATGAATATGGTTCAATTTTGACCACTTCTAGTATTTACACTGTCTTGTTATAGCATGTGAAAATGAAAAAAAAAACTCTATAAATATTTATGTAGAGGCCTAATATGGAAAATTTTATTATGTTATTGTTAAGTTTAACATTGAACAAAATCTAAACTATAAAGAAGTTAAATTGTTTCTTGCTATTTGGTTTCTATATAATATAAATATCTACGGAACAAATGACCCAATTCATGTAACGTCACAGTAAAGAAGTTCATACACTACACCTACTAAAATATTATTTCTGAGAGCTACAACAAGCTATAAAGTTTCGTGCAGACAAAGCTGCTAGCAAAAGCTACTTATTTATTTATCTTATTATTTAAAACATAAGACAAGGGCACGTTTTAAGAAACACAATATTTTAAATATTTATCTACATTCAACGTTACGCTCGTGGTTGTTTTGTAGCTTGTGCACTCCAATCCAGTTTTTAGAACAAAACTATAGTAATAAAATCCAGCAACGAATTCAACAGCTGTCGCTTCTTCAGAAATGTTTTAATTAAGTAAAAACAAGTAACTACATACCGATGCATAATTTAGCACCATGTTCTTCACCCGTGTTCTTAACACCTTACATGTTCGCCGGCTTATAAAATAGCAAAAGGGACCATATTACAATTACTAAAAGGGCAATTTTAGTGTATTTATTTATGTATTTAACCGTGAAGAAGTATTATTTATAATAGAATATTATTATTGAAACATATTAAGTAAACAGGCAATAGTACAATAATGCAAATAATGCTAGAAGTTTTGAGTGAGTTTTCATAATTAATTTTAAAATGTTTGCTATTTATGTATGAATTTTAAGCAGTCACAATAATTACTATTTACTTGGAAGCTCATAAGTAAAAGTAAGACGCTGTGTATAATATAAAAGTGCGCGGTGAGCAATGCGTTTACTGTCACTTGAACATCGCAACAGGCGGTCTCGAGTGCCCACCATAGCACACAGTTTCATAGATTACAGCGGCTCGCATTACAAGGCACTTTCAATATTTACTGGTACTACCTTAAAAGATACACAAACGTGTACATTATTAGTGACGGTACGTTTAAATAAAATGTTCATCTTTGTGATTAATTTATGTATTATTTTATGCTATTGATAATTTAACCTTTCGACGACCAAGCGCAAGCCGTCTATCGGACTGCTATTGTCTTTCTATTCAAACGTTTAATATCACTTTTGCGCAGCTCCATTCATCAAACTCCGGTTCGAACCATAAGTGCTGAATGCTAAATACTAACTTAAGAAACATAATTAGAAACAATAGAAATATAATAAAATATTGTTAGTAATAAGGTAGATTACCTGTATTTAATGTTCCCCAATAAAATGAATTAACAACACTTTATAGACATAAGCACTTCAACACTACCGCTGCTTGCGGTAGCATTACTTGAAACTGTAAATATAAAATGAAATATTATTGGTTAATGGCAAACGTAAATGGGCGAGATGAGTTGTATCTACGTACAGATCGCGGTCCTAACTTGAGAGCGAGATTATCATAGAGCAGTACAGCGAGCAGTGTCGCGGCAGATGTTTGATAAACGCACTAACAATGCCACATTAGTATGAACTTAGAAACAATGTAAATTATGAAGATAGCACCAAGTAGGTAATTCTTAGCCAAATACTTGTTCCTGTTGGTTATCAGAACCGCAAATGCTAACATTCCACTCCACCATTGGCTAAAGTAAGAGTTTGCGAAGGAGCAGCATTAAGCACAGACTATAATAGAGATAAGTTTATCTCAACCGAAAAGTCATAAACTTCATCGAGTACATGGTTGAGTCGCCGCTCGATAGCTAAACTCGCGACGTACAAATCGGCCGTGCAACCAGCAGATCTAGCTAAACTAAACACCAGTAAAAGCAACAATAGTTTCGCCCGACATGGAAAAAGTCGTGACCGACTCGAGCTCGGGTCAGGCAGGATGCTGCGGGCGTAAATAATGCCGACGTCCGATCTTAATTATCGCTCCATCGTTAGAGATGACCGACGGGCAGACCCAAATCGGCGAGGTGGTTGCGACATCGCTGCTCTGTCGGCCGAAGTGCCCCGTCATTATCGAACGGTGTATCGCCCACCGATAAATCGCTAGAACCACCTGCGAGACGACCGGTGTTATTGTACGGTTTTGGCAGCAGACATTATAATTCTTTTGTTGCTATTGCTATTATTTTCATCTCGATGAATCATCAATTTAATACATTCGAAGATTGGAGATAATATCTGATGATTCTAAAAGGATTTGATTTGAAACAAAAGATTATTTTGAAACGAATGGCTGTAGCAAATCAACATTATGGTGCAGAAATACTTATCTGGCTAGGATAGCCTCGTAGCTTATTTATTATTTAATAGAGTAGGCAGAGAGCTGTATTATTGGAATTTGTACCTACCAATTTAAGAGTGGAAAAAAAGTAAAAATGATATCTACCCAAAATATAAATGATATGCTCTCATTTGGTTTCAGTTCGTTAATCGTTAAGTGCTTTGTGTTCGCCGCTGCGCTTGCGCCGATCTCGATCCGCGAGCGACGTTGAAAAATTCAGAGCTCGTGATTTTCGTTCGTGTACTTCATTTATTTGCACGGCGACGGCGAATATTGTTTACTGCACCACTCTCAGGGCTTTCCGGCTTTCACTTTGACGGCATTATAGAAAATAACGTTCTACAATTACATACTGTACATTTTAATGAGATAACTACTTCACAACTTTACGCTCAGGAACTGTTAAGCATATTTTCAGCAATTAGCTGTTAATGGCATGGCCATCGAATACCATACTTCCACTGCCTCCTTATATTTGATAAATCTTATCTGCAAATCAATACAAATCAGCCGATATTCGCAGTCGAGTTTCATGCGATGAAAAGTAAAAATACACCACAATTTGAACTTAACTGTAAGTAAAATATGGACCATTTTGTTATTCGTGTTTTTCCAAAAATATTTGAGACGCGCGTAGTTATTACGAAATTATACTATCGATCAGGCAATAATACGAGGATAGTGCCCTCGGGTGGCGAATTTAGGAGAAATTGAGGGTGCCTGCGTGCCTTCCCGCGAGCTGTATAATCCTTGCATGCATGCATAATAATAAATGTTATTCACCAAGATCATATAGCACGAGGGAAACGATTTACACAATCAAAATACTTCCACAGCTCCACAGGCCCCAGCAGTGATTCGTCATGATTACTTGTCTTAAACATGATATCTGAGCAGTAACACAACGGTACATGAAACAGATCAAGAACTTAAGATATTTACAGATAATATATTTACCCAACTGTCAATATATAACGGTGATTCGTATTTGAAAAACTTTATTATTACATTGCAAATATTTCTACAGCACTTTTTGATGAGTCACTCTAATTAACAGTTATTGTCTCGATGATAAATTGTGCTTGATTGTATGTATTAACCATGTATATAGGAAGATAAGTACTGCTTATTATAAATATATAGGCATATCAAGCAATCGGTTACATAGTGGACATTATTTTCGGTAAACATAGGTCCGAAACGGTTTCGATCGATGTGCTCAGGGCGATGCAAATTGCGTCGCCTGTTATCGGTGCACTTTATCCGGGGTACTTTTGTGCATATTTTACATATATTTGTGGGGATGCGGCCGATAGCCAGTGTGGGCGGACCCAGCGGCCGCATGCTAATGCACGCGGTAAACGGCGCGCGCGCAGACTCGGACTTAGGTAAATTAAACGTTAACATGATCGTACTGTACTGAGTTTTAGCTTATCTAAGTATATTTGCATATTGCTTTTATAACGGTGTTAGATGTGGTCCCCGGTATTTAAGTAACGAAAATAGTTGAAAGATTACGCACGCTACCTAGTCATTTTCATATCTGAATCGTTCAAAAAGACATAGATCATACTCGTAATACATGGACACAAAATAAATAGAAGCAATAAAGATCAGTATCGCGTCTCTTGGCCACTAATCTCTGACACCATAACATAATTGTGCAGAGTCCCGGGGGGATAGCGGCCTCGCTGCGGTCACGAAGTGCTCTAAACATAGAGTCTAGCCCTAAACGATGCCACCATATCCGTCGGCGGACAACATCCACTCATAAGTTCGTGTAGCTCAGCCTCTCGGGCTCGCGCGCTCACGGCTAGCCTCACATACCTATCTACACATCTACTGAATACACTGTAGTTTCCAACGGTATTGAAGATTTGTCCAATGTTCTACAGCGCTATATGTTCGGTTTACAATGTACCGATTCTTGAGCACAACACACAATTGGATATTTGAAAAAATATTTACAACTTCCTTTGTTTCCTTTGATGTTACTTTAATCGCTTTTTTGAGTTTTTAATTGTTTTTATATTGTATTAGAGTTTTTAATTTAAGAATAATTTAATGTTACTTTGAAGCGAGAAATATAGTTAAAAGTAAATATATAAAATAATATTTAAGCTTATTAAGAGTCCGTTCGATTGCATATTTTTAAACCACATGCATAGATTTTAACTCATAAAAATTAACGACCAAGTGAGCAATTTTTTTAAACTTTTATAATATATAGTAAGTACTTTAGTTTTTATTACAAAAACATAAACTTGTAGGATAAAATTAATTATAATCACATTTTATGTATGTAGGTTTGTGGCAGAATGTCTATAAAAGTCAGTTGGTCAGTAATGAAAAGCAAGTGTGTCGGTAGATGGGTACCTGACATTTCAGTTGGCGAAGGTAATAAGATCCAATAGCGTTTTTACCGCAAGATACCGCATATAATATGTTAATATTATACTCGCATAGTCAACATCGTGATCTAATTTTTATTCATTTTTGAAGAGATGTATATCGGTATCGGATCAGGGGTTCAGTTTTGTAAGCGCGTATCTTCAGTAATAAAAAATAAATTCTTTGTAGTTTAAACAGTTTTATTGCACATAAGACGAGATTGCATTAAAAAATGGAATGAGGTAATAAAGGGAGTGACGTAAAATTTGGAGGTAAACGACTTGAATGATTGATGTTCGTAAAATTACACTGTTTTAAAAACGACAGAGTTGTGTGGTCATCTTTCAGACGTTAAGGTTCACGATCGGCTGAATACGGATTGTAATTATATTAAAAATGTTAATCTTATATATGCGATTACATTAATCTTGGTCAAATGAATTATTATTAATTACATCCATATATGTACTAAACAAATCATAAAAAGTATTCATAAAGAGTAAAATATACTTTATTATTCAAATGAGTGTTTGGTTTACAGTTTGCAAGTTCTCCCTCAAGTTTGAAACTAAATAGGGAAATCGCAGGAATGTAAACTGGCTATAGTTTTTCTCCGTACTCACGTACAAGGCTTGAATTAGACAAATAGCAGTCATTTATCGTTTTCTACACGTAATTTCCATTTCAATAATAATCTGTGTAAGCTATAGCGAGGATAAATCAAGTTTATAAGTGCCGCAGAACGACCGTCTATGCATCGCGCGTTGTACCAAAAAGTGCATATAACCTAATAATATTTACTTACTATTTGACACGAATACCTTTGCGTATTATGAGAACTTGTGAGAGAAATAATAATATTTATGTTTATATAGTTTTATAGTGTGGAATCAAATATTCATTTTCATAAAAGTTCTTAGAATCGAGTCATAGAATCGTCTGTCTGTGATTTCACTGTGTTCGGTGAGTCGGCAGCCCGCCGCTACTTATGCGCTATTGTTATGTGAAGCTCAACCTGTCCTAACTGTACCTGTCTGACTCTGATACCGTCTTCTAATACTCCTCATGAGGGCTGCCTGCCTCCTAATGCGAACACACCATACTTTTATCAACAACGGAAACATTCCGTTCTTAGCACTTACATACATTAAACGACGGCGGTGTTTTCCTAAATTATGATAATTGCATAGGTTCTTGTTCCATCTAGTGATTACAGAACTCGTAGGTGTCACTACATAAGAAACTTAATGGTTTTTCAACTAAGTAATATGTAAATGATATTACAATTTACATTCGTAATAGATTTCACCGATAAGATGTTCAAGTTTTGATATTGTCAATTTTTTACGTCTATTAAGTACGGGTCATTATTCAACACGCACGCTACAAGGAAACATTCAATATTTCTTATTAATCTAGTAGCGAACCGCAATCAATTATCAAAACTTGACTAATCGACGATCCCAATAAACCGACGTACTGTCATTTCTCTTCCCTTAATCGATTACTTCAAACATGAACTCTAGGGGGTCCACTAGCGCTCAGGCTACGCCGTACGCGTACCCATCGCGTTCCTAACCTTTTTGTACATAATAAATCTTTTTAGTCTTTTTGTTGTGAAGTATGTAGCGCTTGCCTGTTCAACCGTTCGTTGTTTATGCTCGCTACACGCCACTACCGACAGCGGTCAACAGTCATATTTTGCTATCTCATACAATTTAATATACTGTTTGATTCTATAACACTTTACACAGTTTATGTGCGAGTTGCTGCTGTCAAGTGCGCCGGCTGAGGGAGCTGCGCCTATCAATAAGACAATTAAATATACAAACATTGTCGTTTCCGTATTATATTGCCTCCATTCAAAAATGTTTGAAGCTGCTGGGAATTTGTAGGGTAACAACTATAAAGTAAATGTTTACAATCGATCCCGCTTCTCATGCATTCTTATTTCGTGAACAATAAATTTTATTAACACGTTTCAATTTATTTCGTGGAGAGCTAAGATCACACAATCAACGTTAATTGCTGCTTCTCTTACGTGCAGTATCGTGGGCGTGGGGAGAGGTTCTATGGAGGCTTCTTACGACGGCACCCTCGTCCAGATACAAAGAAAAGATTGAGTCATCATAACAAATGCGCAGGCTGTCCTCACCGCATGCGCGCGCGGCCGAGGGCAGGGAACTCTCTACAATCGGCCTCTTCTTATCTGTGACGGCTCCGATCATTGTGTACCGAATACTTCGTGCTTCACAGTACCAATGACGAAATACTGCTACGTTTTAGTCTTTTACTTTTCTCTGTCTTTGTTGACTTGTCGAGTTCTTTTTGAATGGTTTTTTGTAAATGTTCCACCGCCACGCTTGTAAAGCTTGCTCTGACTTCATAAATCTTATCTAATTCATCGCATCAAGCGAGAATTAAACACCTCGTACTTTCATCTTAAGATCGCTAGGTAAAAAATAGTAAACGTAAAAAACATTTGCCCATTGCCCACCATCAATAAAAAATACGTCTATCGGTTATTCATTAATGTTGATCAATAAATACGTAATTATACTCTGATGCAATCAATCTTTGCAAAATATTCAAACAAAAACTCATCAAAATACTCCTTAAAAATGAAGAATGAAAAAATGGGACCCACCGAAAAAGTAAAAAAAGTTTAAATTACAAAAAAGGAAAAAACTGCTCCATTAATCATATTGATGAATGCACTTAGTATCACAGATACTAACATCGAATGCGATGCATCCTACTCGGAACATTATTTTTGATTTTCTTTCAATTCAACCCTTTTAAGTTGTCCGAAATATTTTATAATGCTCTCGTGTTACATTTTGGAAAACGAAACTTCACGCGATGATGTTTCGAATGCGGTTTTGATCGAGTTGACTGTTTAATTAACTTATGACGATCGTTCATTTCTTTTTGTGTAGTTATTTTGGTTAAAATGTTTATGAATAATGAATGATGGTAGAAAAATATTTGAATCAGTATTTCAATTTTCGCTTATCTTGGTTCTAAAACATGTTAGAGGTATGGTTGATTAATAATAATTTGATAAATGAAATACATTTGTTGACTATTGAGGTTGACGTATGTATCGTTCAAATAAAAGGGCCTCAGGCGTATTTTGTCATTGTGTCGGTCGTGCCGGGCGCGTCGCCCGGACCGCGGCGGACGGTCAGCCCAGTCACACATTTGTTCAGCCACTCGCTCGCTGCCTGCATTTTTAGAATTATTAATTTGGTTCGTGTTCTTATACTGTGTTAAAGTGGACGATTTTGTGCCAAGCTCATAAATAAAACATCACCAGACTCCTCTTGCGACTGTTTTGTAGGAGTCGTCGCTTGCTTAAATACGTTATTATTACGTTGCATTGTTTTACTTTAAAAGGTATTCTTTTTCTAACATGGCAAATTAAGGTCGTCATGATTTTGTGGTTTTTAAATAGTTAATTATTTTAAAATACATGGAAAACTAGATCTTTAATAAATCTCTTACTCTTACCTTAAAAGACACAAACTAACAGGACGTTCCTATTCCAGGTGGAAGTCGTGATCCTTGACAAGAACGACAGTCCCCCGGAGTTCAAGAACATACCGCCTGCTTACCTGGCGTCCGAAGACATGGCTCCAGGACAACGTATAGCGACCATCGCCGCCGAAGACCCAGACACTATCGGCACCATCACTTACAGCATTCAGAATGACGAACCAACGCCGTTTTCTCTCGACCCTCAAACTGGACTGCTCACTCTCAAAGATCCTTTGGACAGAGAAACGACTTCGGAGTATCAGGTGATCGTGAGAGCTGACGACGGCGTCCAGTTCACAGATGTGACAGTTGTTGTTCAGGTTTGTTGGTTTTTATACGAAAAACTCGAATTACGTACAGACGCAATAAAGATGCTTAGATCTTAGAGCAAAGATGTACATTTGCTAGCAGAAGGGTTTTGACGGTTTGCTTATAAGTTTATAGTATAGATCAGTGTTATAAGAAGACACGAATTCATTGTTATAGTGCACAGTTTTGCCAAAGCATTTGTTCATTTTAATGTCATTTAAGCGTTAGTAAACCGTTTCGTGTATTTGTATAGATAAATAGGTTATGTCAATAATTCAGGACAAATACAAAATGTTAATTAGTATATAACATTTGTTCTTTAAACAAAAAAATATTTCTCAAGAATTCTTAAATGATTCCGACACGTAAAATAAACCGTTTTGTTAGCGAGTGTACAAGAATCCGAACATCTGCATGTCGATGTCGGTCCGTTACCGCGACTCGTCGGCTCAAATCAGTTCTTATCACGACGTCTACTACTTGTCCGCCCGACATATGACCGCCGATTAACTAATCATTCAGCCTTTTACGTACTACCTACCTAATGTTTACATTATCTAAGCACTTTTCTATCATTTCCTTACGATTAAAATAATTTTTAAATAATCAGTATGGTAGCTTTTATCAAAACATATCTTACGGGCCGTTAAAAGACTTAGGAATTTATTTTCATTTTAAATGTAATTAAAATAAATATCTCGAGACTACTTGTCATACGGTCATCTAATCCCAAACGAGGTAGAGCCTGTACGTAGTAATCAGACAACTACAGTCACATACTTATGTAATTTTCAAGTATGTGTAACTGATGTCCTAAATTACATATAGACATAGAACAAACAATCATGTTCATCACGACCACATCAAAGATTTGTCCCGGGTGGGAAACGAACCCAAGACCTGGCTCAGCAGTCAGGGTGACTAACTACTAAAACGACAGGCCAGTCAATTTTATGATCATTATTTTCAGGTGACGGACACGAACGACAACCCGCCAGTTTTCAAAGAAAGTGCTTACTCTTTCGACATTCCCGAAAACGCTGCGAGAGGTTCCGTGGTTGGCACCGTTGCGGCCATTGACCTCGACTCAGGACCCAATGCCCAGCTCACTTATACCGTCATCTCGGACTGGGCTAATGATGTGTTCTCGCTCAACCCTCAGACAGGGGTGTTCACGCTCACGGCGAGGCTGGATTATGAAGAGGTAAGTCTCTTTCTCTGTACTGGAGTTCAGACTGTATTCTCAATAAAGACTTTTTAATGGAATGGAACTGGGACCACAACGCTTTTTCTAACATTCATTAGCAGAATTACAGTTGCTTTCTTAGTTGACTTTAGACAGCAACTCCATCATACAATCGCCAGAAAAAACATAGATAAGACACAGATTAAGGTCACGTATAAAATACGTTACGCATGGTTATTGCTCAAGTCCCGACGGACTGAACCGAAATAAAATGACAGCAAATGTTAATTGGACTTTGAAACGACTGAGTAGTAAATGTACATTGACAATAACCTCACAGCGGGCATGCCGCTGCACCGAGATACGGAGGCAAGACTTTAAAAACACTCGTAAAGTGGCGCGACATCGTCGTAAAAACGGACGAAATGTGCAATTAAAAACACTTAAAATAGATTAAGTGATTATCGAGGAAAACTTTTGCAAACGATCAAAAAACAAACCTGATTGAACGGGCTCCTAGGCCTTGGCATATCGGGTTCGACTACAAAAACGTATTTTAAATAGCGCATTTGCAATTTTTGCGAATAATAATTTCTGGAATCTTTAATGAAAATCGGACTATAATGAGAAGATTTAAAGTCTATATTCATCTGATCAGTATCCGAGTGTCCAGTAACATGGATGTAACTGCCCTTCCATGTACTTAAATAGTCTGATTGATTCCAATCCGTTGATTGCTAGCCCTCAATAAATAACAATTGTATCAGGTAGGTGGATGTTATTGCTTTTCAAGATTTTTATTTTGAAACATTTGCTTGTGTAAATACGGAATTAATTAAAGCTTAATTAATTGTGTCGGTAAATTGTATACGTTCTGTAACGGCGACATGCGACCTACACTCTTGAGGGTATAATCAATTTAATCTGCATTCGTTTAAGTTTAAACATACGGGATGCTTGCTTGAGATAAAAAAAATGAGCCAATTTACAGTTTATAGTTCAGAAGCACCTATTTTGAACGAACTGAAGTTTGATACTATAATTCATTTTATTACCAGGTGATTTGGGGTTTCGTACCCAAATGGTACAAAAGGAACCCTTATAGTTTCGTCATGTCCGACCCTTTATCCGTCCTCGACTTACAGTCCAAAGTGTTAGTGCTAGAAAGCTGAAATTTTGCAGAGATATGTGTATTTACCACGTTGACAAAGTGCTAAGAAACAAAAAAATAGGGTATCTTCTATAAACGTTAATTTAATTTAAACCACCGAACACACGTGATTCGAGACACAATAGTTTGTTTAACCTTTTGACGACCAAGCGACAGCCGGCTGTCGGGCTGCTATTGTCTTTCTATTGTGTCTCAAATCACGTGTGTTCGAAGTATTAAAGATAATAACAGTCTAATTTGTAAAATGCGCCTCTTGGAAAACCCCGTACAAAAATAACAAAATAATAAGTAAACATGTAAAATATTAAAAACTAGTTGTCCCTCGCGGCTTCGCCCGCATTTTTGGTTACTCTTTCGCTCCGTAGGTCGTAGCGTGATGTTATATAGCCTATAAACCTTCTCGATAAATAAAAAATAAAATTAAAATTAAAATCTTTTATTTCCAGACAACATAGGCCCACAATGTGTTAGTGTATACAATTATCTTAAAAACTATGTTAGTATAATCAGCCAGGCATTAAATATATATCAGCCACAGATGATAAATGGGCCTATATCTACACAAAAAGATTTTTCAATAATTCGGGCAAGGAGTTTCAGAGATTTCCTCCTGCAACCAAAGAAACGTAAAAACAAACTTTACCTCTTTATAATAATATTATTATACTTATATATATAAAATCACATTCACAATTAGGAAGTGGGTACGGAGCCCTATTCCTTGTGTGGCCTGGCAAGCTCTTGTCCAAATTTTATTACATAGGAAGTTGATGCTAAAACACGATTCCATCGATAGGCACATCTATTATTTAAAATCATGGCGTCATCAGTATTTGTAATTTGAGACTTGCAACAAAGTCAAAGTAACATTTTCAATCTTGTTCGATAGGATTAGTGCCTACGGGATCATGTACATAGGTTCCGCCTTTAAGTTTATGAATCATTAAAACCATCAAAAGATCTATGTACTCGATAGTATATTAATTTAAACTAAAATGTGTATTGCTCAGATATCTGTGGCTTGCGTTTCATGGCCATGTTATTTTTTATTAATATGTCGTATAATAAAGTTTGCTTCCTTTGTTCCTCTAGTTCAAGATTATTTACGACTACTCAGTGCACGGTGAGGACTTAAAATTCATAAACGTTCTCTGCGCCTAACAATGTTGAAGGCATGTATGGGTGCAAATGAGTTGCTAGCGTAGTAAAATATTATTATTTTCATCTGCATATTTCATAAAACAATATTGGAAATTGGCGCCTCGTTGATGAGGCTTTAAAGGAGTTGTATGCTTTGAGCGGGACCATTACTTTGTGGACCATGCTGATGAGTTTCAGAATCTATTAAATATAAAAAAAAATTTAAATTTATTTTTCATATATCTATTTTATATGCGAGTTAATTATCAATTTTAATAGTGTTAACCTTTTGACGACCAACCGACAGTCGGCTGTCGGGCTGCTATTGTCTTTCTATGTGTCTCGAATTACGTGTGTTCGAAGGATAAAATCGAAAGATGACCGCCAATAAAAATAATCGATGAGTTTTACGAACTTTTTGTGAACTTAAGCAAAGTAATATTTTCTTCATTCATATTATATGTCAATCTGCAACGATTTTTTTGGCTAATAGCAAACTAAGGGCTGTTATTATGAATCTAATTGAGAAAAGATAAATATTACCATGAACCATTTCATTTCAGTATTAATACAATTTTGTGAACAACATTTTTCACATACACCTGCACACATACATATTTTTTTATTGTATTGTACTTGATAGTAATAGTACATGATACAAGTTGTTGAGTTGTTTCCTTCAAAAAGAGGTGTATCTCTGGCAACCATCGCTCGCCACCACGCCTGTAATATTTCATAATAATTTCGTGTACCTTGCAATTTTTTAAGTGGATAGACTATTTATAGTGTTTTGTACCGATTCACATGTGCCAGCCCCTTTCAGCTCGCGGCCATACATTGCGGTTGAAAGAATTATCGTAGCATAGATCTTGATGAGGGCGTTGACCGCTCGGCCTCTACACGACGTCACTTTTTTAAGTATTTCTAAATAAGATTATTAGTTTAGTTATTGTTATTAGAAGTAGCGTTAATCCAAAGTTTACATCTGACATAAAAGAGCGATTAAGCTTTTGGGAAGGTCGTAAAATTGCTCAATGTTACCAGTCGCTACACTTAAATATTTAAATCAGAAAATCTTTCATTTCTTGTCTCAACCTCTTTGTTGTTGTTTCAAATCGTGGTATAGCCAACTAAACATAAAAGAATGCAAAACTAAAAGAGAGAAAACCATGTGCCTTTTCTTTTTTCGTTTTACATACAAAAGTTTACTTTTAACCCAGAAAGACCACCTTGTTTTCAGAACACCTTTCGCCAGGTTTTCGTATTTTAAGTACACTTAAAGCTTCAGCCGGCTAATTACAAGTAAATTCCTTTTTTTATTTTATCTTAATTTATGATGAACTATTCCACATTTATCAGTTTATCTCCATGATAATCTTCATACCAGTAGTGTACAGACATGATATACACCGGACATTAATGTCTTTTCGCAAAAATAAGACAGGACTGAGTAAAATTTATTATCGACCATGAAAAATATTGCATGTTGTAGATAATATACGCAATTTAAGTACGAAGGACAATATTGCCTTCAGGCTAGGTAGGTAGGTATTTAATATGAAGCGAGACTTCTCTGACGTGCCCGATGATAATGTTGGCTTATTCAGTGCAACTGAATTATAGAACATATCAATATCAGTGTAATTTCGCTAATGTAAAGTTGTAATTAAGTGGTTCATTTTAATTCTTTGTCTTGCGTACAGAATATATAGCATGATTTAGTCTAAGAAACGTTAAGTAAGAATAAAGGTTTAGTTAATTATTGCAATTGGGGATACAGTTACGTTAATATAATTTATGAATATATCATTTTGAGTGGTGTTCGTTTCCTCGTAAACTTTGTTTTCATTACCGAAAATTGATAGTTGCTCACAAAACTGAAAATTGAAACGTAGCGTTTATTAGCTGAACAATACGTAATAATATGTTATTCCAAATGATTCATAATAAAGGAAATTACTGTGCAGAATACCTACGTTTGTGTGATAAGTTGCGGATATCGGTAAATATTCGAGACAAAGCTGTAATATTGGTTTCAAAAAATTCCGCAATGCTTGAGGCTTTGACAAGTTATCATCTTTAAAGTATTGTTTAAAATAATTTTAATAACAACACTAGAAGGGCCACTAAATAAGATAATTTTACAGTTTTATGCCTTTTTAAGAGTAGAAAAGCTCGAAAGACGGCAGCTATTGCATTCTTTAACATTTGCATGTTAACTGAACAATCATAAAAAATCTCCGTGATTGAACAAAGCGAGGTACGCCTTAAACTTACGAGTATGGTATATGCACCAAGTTTTTTTTTTATTTTCACAAGCGCAGCATAAAGCCTATTTAACATGTTTTTGCGGCAACTCGTCGCAACTGCCTTATTGTGCTCATCAATGCTGTAGTAAAATGACAAACATGTCGTTAAATTTTCTATGGACATAAATCAAAGGTCGTTTTGTAATTTTTCGGTATTAGGTAGGAGGGGATTTTATATTTATGTGAAATATTTGTTAAGCATTTCGAGCAAACATTGACTAGGCAGATCGACGAATGTGATCGGTGTAATTTAAAAACTTGTTATCGATTTTAGGAAGGCTATTAAATCATAGATAGATATTTATGCTGATCCTCTTGTTCAAAAACTAACCTAAATTTAGGTTAAGTGCATCTTTCTCTTCCGTTTCTTTAAGAAAAAAACAAACAGAAGACACATTTTAGTTTAGTCCTGTCAATTTAGCGTCTGATGTGAATCGATGTAATTTTAGTTGCCATGTTTTAGGGTTTAGGACTAAAATAATATTTTATTTTCTGTCCTTTTCATATACCTTCATCGTGCTATTGGCGATTTTTATTTGTATCTACTATTTTGCATTCTAATTTAAAGTAACATTGTTTTTCCGACTGTTACGCTTTCAAGTCAAAGCCGTAAACTGATTTGGAGTAAATTTGAACCCATCGAAGGCTACTTTTTAATCTGCAACTTTGTATGCAACCGCGATTACCGACATTCACATGGTTGAGGTTGCGGTCAAACGCCGGCAGAGCAATAGAATTATTTTAGTAGATATAAACAGTAATAATATTAAGTAAGGATTTATAAAAGACGAGGAAACACGTCAAAAACTGAACGGAAAGCGAAAACTGTATAATCGCTGGCAATATTGCCACGTTGTAAGGCAGAGTTGATTCTTTGGTCTAAGAATAAGCCTTGTAGTGATTATATATATATTTTTAATTATTATTTTAATTATATTTAACAGCAATTTACTACAATACAAAGTACAAATAAATAAATCTTTCAGCAAGTTCGTAATGTCAGTCACTAGGTAGCCTACTTCGCCCCCGCGGAGACCCCGTAACGTCAGCAATGTAGTAGCCACTTTTTCAGTCTTGAGCCACAAGAAACTCGTTCCATTGTTTTTAAAATGTTTGGTTGCGTGCATCGAGTGTATGTGCCCATCGTAGACGTGTCTCCGGAGTGGTACATAAGGGCGGTGTTCGCGAGCCATCCGCGCCGCACTGGACTCATCAAGTCGGCCGGCCCCGCTAATTAGTAAAAACAATTCGCTGGGTACATTCGTTCTCTCGACCGCCCGCCAATTCCGCGTACCCCGCTAGAGAGCTGCTAATTTCATCCCGGTACAGTTTTTTCGCGTCGCGCATCATATTCGGCATTTGCCCGCTCGATCCACCATCGAAATTAAGGCTCGAACAATGTCTGACAAAGCGGCCGTCCGCAAAACATCCCCGAGCCGGATTCCGCGACCACTACTTGTTTTTTAAATCGCCATCTCGCTCCACGATCCGCGAATGAGGGAGCTTGTCATAGCTGGGAAGCTTCGGTGTCCTATTATATGGAAAATCTGAATGCCGTCGTCATTCGTAAAATGCTACCGTCGTATTTCATGTAATGCGTTGTTTTAGAGTCCACATTTTCTGGATGGTTTCATGCGGTGTATTGAAAGCGTTTGTAAGAATATTAAAAACGTTTATTATTATAACTGTTGCTTATTAATATTGATTCATTGTTTAGGTTGAAGAAGAAAATATGGCTGCAAGGGCATTTTGATTTTGTGTGTTATTTAACATTAAAATATCAATTGTTTCAGACTCAACACTACATATTGGTTGCGCAAGCCCAAGACAATGGCCATCCTTCTCTCTCTGGAACTGTCACCGTCTACGTAAACGTGATTGATCTCAACGATAACGCTCCGATCTTTGACCCCATGAGCTTTTCTAACGAAATCTTGGAGGACGTTCCTGTTGGATCTTCGGTGGTCACCATAAGCGCTACTGATTTGGATTCAGGTAATAAAATATAATATATGCATTCAAAAGTACGAAGATTTTATTAACTTGTCAAAGAATGTTTCAATTTATTAATTCATTATTTTTAAACTTTAATGCAACCAGGAGTTTAAAACAGGTAATGTGAGGACATATTGCATAAACGCAAACCTTATGTTAACATTTAATAATTTAATATGACTTCCAGGTCTGAACGGCAAAGTGACATACAGCATCAGCTCTGGTGACGAAAACCAGGACTTCAGTATAGCTGAAAACGGCACAATATACACCGCGAGACTATTAGATAGGGAAACTCTACCGATATACAACCTGGTTGTCACCGCTAAAGATATGGCCAAACCTCCTGAGCCTCAACTGTCATCCACTGTACAGGTATGATACAATACAACAATATTTATTATATGATGTGCCCAATATGTGCAAGCTATTTATATATATAAAAAATAGATGTACGTATTAAACTTGATCATTACCGATAAGTTTACTAGTTTGCTAGAAGCTAGATGAGAAGTGCCGACACCCAAATTTCCGACACACGAGCTAGTTTAACATGAAAATATAAGTATTGAATATGGATATTTTACATACTATCCGTGTGTACTCGGAAAAGAATGCAGTCCGTGTAGGTCTTTCGTCTTAGCTATACCTTGAATGTATTGGGTATTTAATGCTTTTTCCTGTACTTAACATTAACGTTAAAATATGTACCTGTACATACGAGGGAACTTGTGAAATGTTTACTAGAAAATGTCCCATCGATCAAGTGGATACGAACAATTTATGAACGCCTTGTCTCACTCATTCTTATTACGATATTTTTGAAGTTATGTTCTAGCGTTTACTTTCGAACAGCTTACATCATGTTTACATATTATGTGGCCACCATATTTACCTTAACAGGATCGTGTCACTTTTGAGAATTTGTCGAGAAAGCTCTTACAACATATCCCCTTTGTTATTGGAAATAGAGTTATTGGTGATTATATTAATTAATATCAGTGAGTGTGTGAGTTTTTGTTTTTGTTTAAAATCATAAAATCATAAATCATTTATTTGCTTGAAACATGGTGGTTACATAGGATGTTACATTATTATTATAGCACAAGACATGTTTCACCGTCATTGCGGGCATGCAAAATTATAATATTTATTTTTTAGTTTTTCCACTTGCTTGTTCTTAACTATAACTTAGAAATTTTTATTCCAGATCTAGAAGAAGAATCTAGAAATACCTATCTAGTTATTGTACAAAACTGTAAAGCTTATTTGATTTTTGGTGTTTGATTTACAACTGCTCCGATTTCTAAATTTTTTTAATAGGTATCAAGCAATATTATTTTATGTATAACTTCTCGGTTGTGGTTTCAAATTTTATATTACCAAAAGCTAGTATAATAATAAATTTAATCAAATATCAGACACATATAGAAACCGTTTATTAAATAGTCACTCAAATTAATATGAAACTAAATAGTTACTAATAATTTTGCTAACTTAAATGTTATATTCCAAACCCTTAAAAATTATTTTCATTACGAGCTATTGTTAAGTGCGTCTATTGTTGGGTTTCACAATACACCTCTGATGAGAGCAGACGGAAGCATAGGACGCGTTTTGCTTTATTATTTTAGTTGTATTAACTTTCTAAGAAATGTAAGGTGATGTTTTCAAAAAACATAATAAAATTCAATTGACGCCACATCCGGCCACTTTTATATTCATTGATTCGAAATACCCTCTCAACTGAGAAGATTTTAGTTTCATTTATCTGATTTTTATTATGTTTGTATGTATCGTTTTCACACACTTTTATGGTACTCTTTTATTGTTACAGGTTACCATACAACTAAAGGATGTCAATGACATGGCACCTGAGTTTGTTACACCCAATATAACAGCAGTGTCCGAAAATATTCCACTGAATACAGTCGTAATGACAATAAAAGCTATCGACAGAGATGAGGGAAGAAATGGATATGTCGAATATTTTATGACACCGGATCCAGAAATTAATGGTTACTTTTCTTTGGGAAATGTAGACGGCATATTACGAGCAACAGGAAAACTTGATAGAGAACTGAAGGCAAGTTATACGATAACTGTCACAGCTAAAGATAGAGGTGACCCACCAAATGTAACCAAGTCCAAAATAAAAATAAACATTTTAGACGAGAATGACAACAGTCCAGTATTTGATCCAAAACAATACAGTGCTTCAGTTCCAGAAAATGCAAGCATCGGAGCTAGTGTCTTACAGGTAACATTTACATTGAATAACTACTAACAACAAAACTGAATAACATTGAATAACTACTAACTATGAAACATAACACTACTTAATAAATTATAATTTACTATCAATGTTCAAGTAAATTTAACGAACTTTTCAGGTTTCCGCTACCGATATAGATGAAGGTGCAAATGGAAGAGTGAGATATGCAATTGCTTCAGGCGATGAAAATAGAGATTTCAGTATCAGTGAAGATACTGGGATTGTTAGAGTTGCTAAAAATCTTAATTTTGAAAGGAAATCCCGTTACATGTTAACAATAAGAGCCGAGGATTGTGCTAAAGACGATGTCAGATTCGATACGGCTGAATTATCTATTTCAATTCAAGACATAAACGATAACCCACCCACGTTCCTTGATTCACCGTACTTAGCGTACGTAATGGAAAATGTAATTCCTCCCAACGGCGGGTACATAATAACAATTCATGCTTATGACGCTGATTCACCTCCATTTAATAATCAAGTCCGCTATTTCATAAAGGAAGGCGATGCAGATCTTTTTAAAATAAATGCTTCGTCTGGGCAAATTTCCTTGTTAAGAACATTAGACCGCGAAGCACAGGATGAATATACTCTAGCACTAGTGGCAATGGATACGGGTAAGTTTGCTACTATACAAGTTTTACTCCGTTTAGTCACATAATATATTTATTTAGCTTCAATATTTTTATTAATAGATAATTGAATTCATTTCTAAAATGGTACTGAACATTATAATATTTAAATAACTGTAGCACGGAAAAATTGTCATTATGTTTTCTCAAATACTAGTAGCGTTTCTGTTTTTAAGCTCATTATTGATTAATTTTATTTCAATTACAGGTTCACCTCCACTTACTGGATCAGGAACAGTGAAGATTGTGGTACAAGATGTCAACGATAACAGCCCAGAGTTTGAAAGGCAGAGTTATAGAACCAATGTAAAAGAAAATTTACCTTCTGGAACAGTTATTCTTAGTCCAAAAGCAACAGATAAAGATGTTGGCAACAATGCGAAGATAAGATATAGTCTTCTTGGTGACAAATCGGAAAGATTTCGAATAGATTCTGCTACGGGCGTAATTTTAACAAATGCAACACTAGATAGAGAAGATTGGGATGTTTACTATCTGATTATAATGGCGCAAGACTCATCAACTACTGACCCAAGAACCGCTACTGCAAACCTTACAATAATAGTTGAAGATGAAAATGATAATACACCTACATTTGCTCATCCGGTTTATGAAGCTCACATATCTGATCGGACCGTTAAAGGAGATTTTGTTTTTGGCGTAAAAGCCAGTGATAATGATATTGGACTCAACAAAAAGATAGTCTATGATCTTAAAGGAGAACATGAAAATTTATTTGTTATTAATAAAGAAACAGGAGTTATAAAAGCCAACGAAAATCTAATGAAGTACAAGGACCAGAATGGATCAACGTTCAATCTACTAATAATAGCCACAGATAGCGGCGAAATCCCGAAACAAAGCACAGCAGAGTTGATTCTAATTCCAAAATCAGTTAAAAATTTCCCGAAATTTACAGTAACAAATAAACTGACTTTTACTTTTTCGGAAGATACACCAGAAGGTGTTTTGGTAACAAGATTGTCAGCAACATCTCCAAAAAAAGGTCCAACTGGACTACTACAATACGGCATTGCAGGAGGAAATGTTGGCGATGCTTTGAGAGTAGAACCAATGAGCGGCGAAGTATTTATAACAGGAAAAGGGCTTGATTATGAGACGATGCCTCTATACGAAGTTTGGTTTGAAGTAAGGGATTCTGACAATCCTCCATTGAAATCTTTTATTGAAATCGAAATTAAAGTGACGGATGCAAATGATAATCCTCCAGTTATTGAAAGCGCTTTATACAATGCAAGTGTTTTAGAAGAAGAATACCCACCTCAGTTGGTTATTAGAATTGAGGCGCATGATGATGATTCAAATGAAAATGGCAGAATATCTTTTAAACTTGTCAATGATTACGATGAAACGTTTAGAATCGACCCAGAAATTGGCGAAATTTATACGAACATAGCTTTGGATAGAGAATCTATTCCATTTTATGAATTAATTGTAGAAGCTGTGGATCATGGAGTACCACAACTCATTGGAACTTCAACAGTTATAGTTACCGTTTTAGATAAAAATGATAACCCACCAAGGTTTACTCGACTCTTCAGTGTAAACGTAACAGAAAATGCAGAAATTGGGTCTTTTGTGATAAGAGTTACTAGTTCTGATTTGGACTCTGGTCCGAACGCGAATGCCACTTATAGTTTTGTTGAAAATCCAGGACAAAAATTTATAATAGATCCTATAAGTGGAAATGTTACAGTGGCGCGACCTCTGGATAGAGAATTACAAGATGAGTACATTCTGAAAGTAGCAGCAACCGATGGAGCTTGGCGTTCGGAAACACCGTTGACAATCACGATACAGGATCAAAATGATAATGCACCTGAGTTTGAATATTCTTATTATAGTTTCAACTTTCCAGAGTTACAACAGAAAAACAGTTTCGTTGGTCAGGTTATTGCTACTGACAGGGACAAACAAGGACCCAACTCAATAATATCGTATTCATTACAGCAACCATCTGACTTATTTTCTATAGACCCCGCAACTGGAGAAATATTAAGTAAATTTAAAATGAATTACAAAAGAACATCTATAAATTCGTCACCAGAAAATACATATTCTGTTATTGTTGTCGCTACAGATAATGGAAAACCCCCTATGTCTTCTGAATGTTTAGTTACAATAAATGTGGTTGATGCTAACAATAATGCACCAAAATTTAAAGATCATGAAAAGTTCGTACCTGTACCAAAAGATGCAACTTCGGGAGAGAGAATAATAAAACTTACAGCAGAAGATAATTTAGATTTTGGAATAAACGCAGAAGTAGAATATTATGTGTCAGGTGGAAATGGCACTGCATATCTAACTATTGACAAAAAAGGCGGCTGGATAATTGTGAGTAAACAGTTTTACTACTTAGGCCAATACTACGAGCTCAAAATAAAAGCAGTGGATCGTGGAGTTCCTCCACAGTCTGATGAAACAACAGTAATATTTGTTGTGACTGGTGAAAATATTTATAGTCCCAAATTCACAGCTTTGAGCTATCAGGTAATTGTACCCGAAAATGAACCAGTAGGCTCACCAATTTTAACGGTAAAAGCAAGCGATGAAGATGAAGGGCCTAATGGAATCGTACGATATTCTATTTCATCTGGAAATGCAGGAGAAGAGTTTCAAATTCATCCAATAACAGGAATTATAAGTATATTGCGTCCTCTTGATTTCGATACAATCCAAGAATATAGACTAAATATTACTGCAAAAGACCTTGGTTTTAAATCTAAAGAAGCTATTGCCACTCTGACAATAATTTTGACCGATATCAATGACAACGCCCCACAATTTAACCAAACAATGTATACTGCTTATTTACCTGAAAACTCTCCAGTGAATAGTTTTATATATAAAGTTACAGCAATCGATATAGATTCACCTAAAAACGCTATAATTAAATACTTCATAAATAATGACATGGTGTCATTATTTCACATAGATGTCAACACTGGAGAAATATTCTCCAAAGAAGTATTCGATTATGAAGAAAAGAGACTTTATACTTTAGAAATTAGGGCAGAAAATCCAGATTCAATTATGCACAATACTACTAAAGTGATTGTTCATATAACAGGTGTGAATGAATATTACCCCAAGTTCAAGCAACCCGTATTTCATTTTGATGTATCAGAATCTGCAGAAGTCGGAGCAAGTGTTGGTGTTATTCAAGCTACTGATCAAGACAGCGGAGATGACGGGATCATATATTATTTATTTGTTGGATCAAGTAACGATAAGGGCTTTAGTATTAATTCACAAACTGGAGTGATTCGAGTGGCTCGCTATCTAGATAGAGAAACGCAAAACAGAGTGGTGTTAACAGTTCTTGCAAAAAATTCGGGTGGAATACGTGGTAATGATACTGATGAAGCACAAGTTATTATTTCTATTCAAGATGGAAATGATCCACCAGAGTTTTTGCGCCATTACTACGAAGCTACTGTATCAGAAGGTGCCAGTATTGGACAAGAAGTAATTCAAGTAAAAGCAGTGGACAAAGACGTACGGCCGCAGAATAATCAGTTCAGTTTTTCTATTCTTGGTGGAAACACCAATCAGGACTTTAAAATAGATCCTCAAACTGGTGAAATCGAAGTGGTTAGGAAATTGGACAGAGAAACCTTGCCAGTATATTCATTGATAGTTGGTGCTATTGATACTGGTATTCCACCACAAACTGGTACAGCTACAGTTAAAATTACTTTGTCAGACATCAATGATAATGGACCCATATTTGACGTGGCTGGTTTTGAAGGGTCTGTTTATGAAAATGAACCTCCCAACACCAGCATTACGACGCTTTCTGCCAAAGACCCCGATCTACCACCTAATGGAGCACCTTTCTCGTATGCTATTATTGGAGGAAAGCATCAAAGCTATGTCAAAGTTCATAAGCATACAGGCGTACTTTTAACAACAAAGAAAATTGACAGAGAAGTAACACCTACTCTTGAAGTTATGATTCAAATCGAAGACAGTGGCCAACCAGTTATGAAATCTCATTACACCGTATTTATTAAAGTATTGGACAGAAACGACAATCCACCTAGTCCAAGATCGGCCCACGTTATTGTTTATGCTTTCAACAATAAAGTACCACGTGGAAAAATAGCTGATGTGAAACCAAACGATCCGGATATTGTAGGAGATTATAGATGCAAGATTATCAAAGAATCAACATCTGAAAATACATTGGCACTACTCAGTATTCGATCAGGATGCAACTTGTACACTAACGCTGTTAAACCTGGCCAAGGATACTCGTTTTCGGTTTCAGGAAATGACGGTGTTCATAAAGATGTTCTATCCTCTATAAGTGTAGAATATTTTTCTTTTGACAATAACACCGTTGAGCAATCTATTACTTTGAGAATTTTGAACATGACTGCGTCAGACTTTTTAACTCATCACTATCGGAGCTTACTAGAAATGCTTAAGGAAAGCCTGAAAAGCAATGAAAGTATTTACTTGTACAGTATCAGTGAAGTCGAAGGTCATTTAGATTTGACAATAGCCACAAAGAGCAATCAATCCATTTGGAAACGAGAGATGACGGAAAAATATTTGAAAGCTAAAGAGTTACAAATTACTAAGTTATTAAAGAGTCAAATAATAGTAGCCTATTTTCCATGTGCTTCTCAACAATGCAAAAATGATGGCTTATGTACAGATGCAATCCGAGTTTTGGATGAAACAAAAATTACAGAAAGCCCTTCTCTCATCTTATCATCGCCATTAGTCAGACACGAATATACTTGTCACTGTACGGATGGATTTATTGGAGGAAACTGCGAAAAGCGCCAAGACCCTTGCTCACCAAATCCTTGTCGCTTTGGTGGCGTATGCCGGAAACAAGGTCACGATTTTACTTGCACTTGCCCAGCTCGCAGAGATGGTAAAACTTGTGAAATGGAAAGAGATGACGTCTGCAGTAGTAACCCATGCAAGAATGGAGGATCTTGTAAAGAAAGCGCTGACAGAAATTCGTTCTTCTGTTTGTGTCGCCCTGGATATCGTGGCAATCACTGTGAAGCTTTAGTCGATTCCTGTCGACCTAATCCATGCATGCATGGAGGAATATGCATTAGTTTAAAACCTGGATACAAATGCAGCTGCACTAATGGTCGATATGGCACGCACTGTGAAAGTACTACTTTTGGATTCGGCGAACTTTCTTATATGCAATTCCCATCTCTTGATGCGTCAACAAACGACATAACAATAATATTTGCCACTTCTAAGCCCGATGCTTTGTTGTTGTATAATTATGGCGGGCAAACAGGTGGAAGGTCAGATTTTATAGCCATTGAGTTATTGGGAGGAAAACCAGTATTTTCATTTGGAGGTGCCAGAACATCGATTACTTCAGTTGCTATAATGAATTCGAAAAGAAATTTAGCCGATGGAAACTGGTACAAACTTACAGCAACAAGAAACGGACGAGTAATATCATTAAGTGTAGCGACATGTACTGACCATGGAGACATCTGCACCGAATGTGATCCTGGTGATGATTCATGTTACGGTGATGACACTGGACAAGCAGGGTATGTACAAATGTTTGACTTAGTTTTTCTTTTTACTTTTTCTTCTTTTTCAAAGGCACAAATTAACGGAGTCCAATTTTTATTTCAAATGTGATTAGGCTTACCATTAATATTTTCAAAAAAAAAATAGGAAACTATAATTGATAAATAAATGTCAGAGACGTTTTTGTTGTAGGTATAGATTTTCAAATCATGAAATATTTAAGTGATCAATTACTACATATACATAGACAACTTAAAAAATATTGCATTTATTTTGTTTTCAGAACCTTGAATTTCAACAACGAACCATTACTCATCGGTGGACTTCATAAAGCAGATCCAGTTTTAGAGCGTCCAGGACAGATTCATTCTGATGACTTTGTTGGGTGTATGCACAGTATTACCATCAACGGTCGAATGCTGAACCTTACTAACCCTATAAAGTCACGTAGTGTAGAACCAAAGTGCGAACGGACAGAAGGTGGCGCATGTTTCAAGAAAGATATTTGCGGCTCTGGAACATGTTTGGATAGATGGAAAGCTAATGTATGCAAGTGCAAAGGTGATTTAATTTCTCCTGATTGTGGTTTCTCACTGCAATCCATATCAGTTGCCGAAAATGGTTTTATTACTTACACAATATCTGAAAAGCATAGAAGAATGCAATTGTTGGAAACATTTTATGGAGGTAATACGGATTGGTTGAAGAAGAACAACAAATCTACCGGCAAAGTAATTCCTAAAGTCAACAGTCCAGCAAAGAGTTTATCATTCTTTTTTAAGACTCACAGAAAAGATGGTGTCTTATTTTATTCAGCGACTGACAAATATTACACTGTAATTGAACTATTAGAAGGAAAAGTTTCCTACACCTCGAAACAGAACACTGTGGTAAATATGAGCCAATCAGAACAAAGTGATGTTTCCGATGGCAACTGGCATAACATTACTTTAGTATCAGTAGGTAGAAGTATACGCCTGCTTGTAGACAGCGAAAATATTGGTGAAGAACTTGACTCTGCTGGAGTTCACGACTTTTTGGATCCTTATTTAACTGTCATAACAATTGGAGGTGTTAAAACTGAATGGGTCAGTACATCAAGCCAGAAGAAATTTGAAGGATGCTTGGCAAATTTTTCAATTAACAATGAGATTCAACCATTTAGTGGCAATGGCAGCATTTTCAAAGAAACAATACATAGAGGTAAAATTTTAAATGGCTGTCATAGTGCCTTTGGAGTTGGTGCAGCGCAAAATCATCCACTGCGTATTGGCATAACACTAGTGATAGTGTTCTTCGTTATTTTATTAGTCGCAATTTCAGTCTCCATAATCTTTTATCGACTTCGAAAGCAGAAAAAAGAAAAAGGCAATGGATCTGCTAGTAAAAGCAATATTGTACACTCAAAGCAAAACGGAGGTCCTGCTATGTTAAATGCACCAAATCTAATAGCAGGTACAAATGACAGCATAATGAACAGAAATCTACACAACAACGACACAAGCCTCAACAGTTACATGTCAGAAAATGCCGATATAACACGTAATGTCGGTCACATTGTTGGACCAGAGCTGTTATCAAAGAAGTACAAAGATAGAGAAATAATGAACATTGATCCACCGAGGCCACAAAGGCCCGATATAATAGAGCGTGAAGTTGTTGGAAAAAGTCCAGCCCTTCGGGAAGATCACCACCCTCCTCCACCGCCATCTACAAATACATCGCACCACACTCACGATCACCCCAATGGCATGGATTTAAATTCTGAAGTGCCAGAACACTATGATCTTGAAAACGCCAGTTCGATCGCACCTTCTGACATAGACATCGTATATCATTATAAAGGATTCCGAGAAGCAGCAGGTGTTCGCAAGTACAAAGCTACCCCACCACCCATTGCCGGCTACCACCATAAACACCAAACCCCTCAACATCGTCACTCACCCCATCATCCGGGTGGGTACCCATCTCGAGTACCGCAGGCAGCACAACCACCGCCACAACCGAGACAACATCAAACAACACCATTAGCACGGTTATCTCCAAGCAGTGAACTAAGTCAGCAACCCAGAATATTAACTCTTCATGACATTTCTGGAAAACCATTGCAGAGTGCTTTGTTAGCCACGACGTCTAGTTCTGGTGGCGTTGGTAAAGATGCTTTGCACAGTAATAGTGAACGGAGCTTGAATAGTCCTGTCATGTCACAACTGAGTGGACAAAGTTCATCAGCAGGAAGGAAGACACCAAGTGCTCCGCCACAAGTTCCACAAGTGGTATCAGTAGGCTCAGGTGCAGTGGGTTTGACGGCAGAAGAAATAGAAAGAATGAATGCAAGGCAACGAACTTCTAGTTTAGTGTCAACATTAGATGCAGTATCAAGTTCAAGTGAAGCGCCTCGGGGAGGTGGAGTTGGACACCATATGTCTCACAGGCATCACTCACCTCCAGACGACAACAGAAGTTCTACAGGCTCAGACGATGAAAGTGGAAATGATAGCTTTACTTGTTCCGAAATAGAATATGACAATAATAGTATAAATGCAGATAAATTAGAGGATGTTAGAAGACAAAATGTTAGTAGTGGAAGTAACCCTAAAAAACCGATTCTGCCACCACCTTATGAAAGCTTTGATTCCTCGTTCCGTGGGTCCCTGAGTACTCTAGTCGCATCTGATGATGATTTAGCCCCTCATGTAAGTTCAGCCCTATACCGACAAGCAAATGGCTCCCCCGCATCTGCAGCACTTGGCTGGGGACCAGCTGCCTTAGATCTCTTCAACTGGGGACCAAATTTTGAAAGTATGATCGATGTATTCAAGGATATAGCTGAATTACCAGATTCTGTAAATGGTAGGATGTCTTCTTCGCTGAGACTGCAAAATGGCACCCCAAAACCGTCAGAAGAATATGTTTGATGTGTTAGTATAGAGTTAGACTGTAAATAAAACTAAATATTAGTTTTAAGATTGTGTAAAATAATTGTTGTGATCTTGTATCAAGGTCTCTATATTTTCTTGCCATATATTGTTTATATGATTTCATGTTTACGTTAGTATGTCTTGGATGTAACTTGTCTTTGTGTCAGTGGAGATGTCTAGACGTCCTTGTTAACTTTTGGCGTCAGTGTGGTCAATTTATTCCTGAGTCATAAAATTTTATTGACACTAGACGTATCCAAGGCGCATGTGTAGGATTAGGATTTAAACGGTGTTGTTTATTGTCGTTTGAAGCTGATAATAAAACATTGATAAATCTTAAACCAAAATGTGTAATAATAAACATCTAGTTACATGCCTAATATTAGGCTTCTGCTTACATTTTATCGAATTTTTCAATGGTTTATTACAGCTTTGACCTGTAAAACCTCATTGTACAAAGTTTGTAAATATAATTATACCTACAACAAATAATTTGTATGTAAATATGTAACAGTGAATTATTTTAGGTTCAAATTAAAACACAAAAATCTTAGAGCTCTGACTGCATAAGTATATACTTGTAAATAATATAAATACGCTTATTTAATGGAATCAAATAAATCCATGTGATAATGTTTGTATCTACACATATTCATATTTAAATGTTTGTTGTCAGTTTCTCATTAAAATAAAAATGTAAACAGTCAGAGCTTTCTTTCCGTTATTATCGCCATATTATTTAGTAAAGTGCCAAATGACTTTAAATAATTTTAAATAACTGACTGATTTCATAAATAAAACATAATTTAAATTATGTATTTTTTATTTAGTATACCCCTAAAAATAGTTATCTAAAGCAATACTTTAAATACACGCTACGAAACGACACAGCATTATTCCAAAATATTCCATTGTTGTCAATTGTTTTAATGGTGCCTGAAACACCATTCCTAACTATTGTGGACTATAAATGAAAAGCAGTGGACTGTAAAAACTGTTCGTTATAATAATCCAAGGGAATTACAATGAAGATATATTATGTATCGTGGTTGGTCGCGCAAGATGAAGTGTCGCCCTCCCGGTCCCTCTCGAGCACCGGCGCAGCCGCCCGACGGCTGGCCCGAAGATAGCCGACGGTGGGCCCGAAGATAGAACAGTTTTTACAGTCCACTGCTTTTCATTTATAGTCCACGATAGCCATAGCCATCTGAATGATAGATACCTATTAACTCTAGTCGTGATAGCATAGCTTGACATTTGAATACTCGAGAAACTACGAAAGAATGGAAGATAATCTTAAACAAACTGAAATATTCCTCGTGGAGGACACAGGAAAAATAATAACTCTTATTCTTAAAGTCATTATACTAATTCAGCAAACAAAATACAAATACTTATAGAAACAAAAGACGATGGTTATATTTCCACAATGTCTTTAAACAAGGCTGTTTATTTTGAATGCAAACAACATGTATAACCAAAAACAAGAATGCCCTTAATTCACTATCAACGCACTTTTAAACCGTAATTAGGTACCTATAAAGAAAACACAGGAAAATACACCAAACGCAGATAAGATGATAATGCATACTTGTTCCCTTACGACAATTTCAATGTCATTTACATAATAATTTGGAACAATACCGCGGTGGAGTCGTTATTAACGTGTTCTTTTTCCCAAATCTAAAAGGAAAAAAAGTAAAACTGATGCTGAGTAGCCGCAATTAGCGTGATTGAACAAAAATAAAGCTAGTTTAAATTTCAAATTTTAAAATCAAGGTATTTCTTTCACTTTTTTTCAGAAAGGTAAGGCTAGTGCTCTCTATGCAGAAGAACAAGCCAGACACTCCGCGGATTTTTTTTTTTATGTTATTTTTAATTTTTGTTGCTTCTTTTTGTAAAACCAATATAGGTAGATTAGAACCATGACAGTTTAGAGATGTCCAATCTCAACAAACAGCGCTCGTCCACGAGCACAACTCGTAGCATTTACATTTTTAGCTCAGCCATATTGAAGGGAATCGAATGGACCTATGAGCTGTTGTGAGCTGAGAAAATTACTGAGCATTTACTGTGCGCAGTAGCAGATCGGCAAGTAAGTAATACTCCAAGACGTGAGATTAGGCAGCACCGACAATATAAGGATATTAGCATAATTTAAGCAAGACTATGGTGCCGATTCCCTTGGTCACAAACTATTCTAATTTTAAGTTAAATGCATCTTTCTCTTTTCATTTCTTAAAGTAAAGGACAGAAGATACAATTTAATTTAATCCTGTCAAATTAGACAGCGCCGGAAGAAAATTGACGTATATTTAGACGTCATGTTTTCAAAACGCGTCTAAATTATCTATGGAGTGTCTAAATTTGACAGGACTTAACTAATATTTTATCTTCTGTCCTTTTCTTAATTAAATGGAAAGAGAAAGATGCACTAACTTAAATTTACTTTAGTTTGTGAACAAGAGAATCGGCACCTATGTCACACGGTGACTTGGTGATCACGTAAATATCTCATCTCTTACGTCGATCGTTCTCAAACTTTATAATTTGAGGAACATATATCAAAAAAATATTCTGATAGTTAAAAGTTTTTTTTAGTTTCTATTAACGACATAAAAATTGAGAACAGATAAAATTTTAAACCTATTTCTTTGTTGTAATAAAATGGCAACTTTTGCATGACGTAATCCAGAGCCTAGGATTTGAATATAACGTCGATAATTTATGTTAATATATTAGATATGTATGTGAACAAAGTGTTTATTGAAGAACATTTTGATTATTGAACTTAGTTTTTCTGGCTACAAACGATCTGTCTATTTTTGTGACATTAACAAAAAATATATACGGTTGTTTCAGCTGAAGAAAATTATCCGGTAGTACTTAGTTCAGTGATAAGCTAATGCACTGTTCATAACAGCGCAGTCTAGTTTTGACTCCGCGTCGTGTTGACGAAAAGTCTGATAGGAACATAATCTATAGTTTCCATTGTTTTAATCAGCTGTTTCGTAGTTAACGCGTGAAGTTTAGCGGCTCAGAAGGCGTACCGCACAACCACTGTACAATATTTAAAAGAACCCTCTAATTTAGTTGTTGAAAATTGTTTCACACTTCGTCATTATGGTTTTCGTAGTTTTATTAATTAACATCATTTATATGTGTGAGTATTACGATAGAATCAATTATTTCGGTTATTACAAATGTCATTTCTAAAACGCCTGATGTAACTTTTAACTTAATTACGAATCTTTTCTCAAATCGTACTGATTTAAATCTAAATAAACTCCCCGGTATGAAATGTCATTTTAAATTATACCGTAGTTATATTCCATAATCCTAAATTGATTATTCATGAATTCCTAAAATTTGCTATGCTATTGAAACTGATTTACATTTTTTTAAACTGGCTCAGTGCTAGTTGTGTTCAAACTAGTTCCGTTCTTTCTAGTGGACGAAAGCAAAAAAGTTTTTAGCTTACTTTGGTATTTTTTTTTTAATTAGACCTATCCATACGTTTGTACAGTTTTTTTAATAATTATTTCTCGTAAAACTCTTATCTAGCGAATAATTAATTAATATATGAACCGTTTTTAAGTAGCAGTGAAAAGACCCAAGTATTTAGAATACGTCGCAAGAAACGCGCGATCATTTTATTTTATTCTTACACTCTCGGCTTTGCTATTGTCTATCCTGGCGAGCTGTAGTAACTAACTATCCTTCATACCATAATAAACTAATTATTATTTCCCTCTTAAACCCAGATTTATATATCTTAAATAACAAGCCTTCGCTAAGAGCAATATTTTTGGTACTTTTGTACAACTGACAAAGTTTGAAGTAAGGAACGTTTATACAGGGTGTCCCACGGCTATGCCACATGGAGGGAAAGTACCTTAAATCTGGTGGATAGAACGTTTTACTGAAAGAAGACGTTATTTGAATTTTAAAAACAATTTAAATAGCATTCATAGATTTTTAAATAATTCAATGGTTGACCCGGGAATCGAACTTGTTCCACGAGAAAAAATAATCACCCTGTAGTTTTATCATACCGGTCAAAAGGTTTCATCATAAGGATTATTTTTTGCTAAATAACATAGTGTCACAAATAAAAGGAAGACCGTGAATTTTAACATTTGATGTAAAATTTTGTTCTGAAAAGTTAAAAGCTTACATTGCCGTAAGGACATAAATTGCAATCATAACTACTTATTACTAATTAATCTACCCACTTGAGTAGTACGCATTATTTAAATAAATAAATATCCACCACAACAAGACCAAAAAATCGTCAAGGAACGAAATAATCAAAAGTTATTACTTTATGTTCAAGAAGAAGGGACTAGTTTTGAGCAGTTGAAAAATTGACTAATTTTGTATTAATAATGTTAAAATTCATAGTCTTCCTTTTATTTTTGACACTATGTTATTTAGCAAAAAATAATCCTTGTGGTGAAGCCTTTTGATCGGTAGGATAAAACTACAGGCTGATTAATTTTCTCTAGTAACAGTTTGGATTCCTGGTTCAACTATGTAATTATTTAAATATCTATGAATGCAGTTAAAAATGTTTACAAAATTCAAATAATGTCTTCTTTCAGCAAAATGTTATATCTACAATATTTAAGGTACTTTCCCTCCATGTGGCATAGCCGTGGGACACCCTGTATAAATCGACATAGTCATGTGTTATTCTGCTTACGGTAAATTTATACAAACAAGGAAGGTATCTATTTAAAAAAAAGTAATAAAATCCAAATGATATTGAACTTAAAACAATAAATTGCTGTAATCAACAAGGTCTTCTGCTAGTAAAAACAATTAGGCCTGTAATTAAAATAAAATTTAATAGTTACTTCCTTCCTGTACAATATGGCCTACTAAGGCAGCAATTCGAGGTTGTCGATCGTCTTCCAAAAGAGGACATCTGTCACATCTCTCATTTATACACAAACATCAACTCCAGATTTTTGCGATTAAAAACAATAAAATGCACAAAGGGTCTAGACATTATTTGGTGTTTTCACGTGTGTAGATTTATTATAAAAAATGTGTTTTTGAAGGTACAAGTTCAACTAAAGCAGACTTTGGTTGCCTTAAACCGCCGATGGAGTGTCCCAATGAAAACATAACATTTTGGCTTTATACCAGGTTAGTCGATAACCTTCTCATTATACTTACTGGTTTAATGTAAGGTAAATCGCATGTAGATTGAAATTCATTGATTGTCTTCTCTGTATGAGAAGACCATAAGTTTGGTTTGTTTATAAGATCATAACATAAGCCTAGTATTAGTAAAATAATTAAAATAAAACACAAAATATATGAATAAAATGCAAGCACTTATACCTATTGGATCAAATTAAGGATCGTCATAAGTAGACTAAGGAGCTAAGCCATAAGCGATATTTAATATCTAATCATGTGCAGATCCATGTATACAGGGTGTCCCACATCTATGCCACATGGGGGGAAAGTACCTTAAATATTGTAGATAGAACATTTTACTGAAAGAAGACATTATTTGAATTTTGAAATAATTTTAAACTGCATTCATAGATATTTAAATAATTACGTAGTTGAACCGGGAATCGAACCTGTTACTCGAGAAAATTAATCAGACTGTAGTTTTATCCTACTGATCGAAAGGCTCATCACAAGGATTATTATTTGCTAAATAACATAGTGTCAAAAATAAAAGAAAGACTATGAATTTTAACATTTTCAATACAAAATTAGTCAATTTATCAAATTCTCAAAACTAGTCTTTTCTTCTTGAATACAAAGTGATAACTTTTGATTATTTATTTGTGTATTATTCTTTCTATTTACTCAAGTGTTTTTCTCAACTCTTCTTTTGTATTTACTCAAATGGGTGAATTAATTAGTAATAAGTAGTTATGATTGTCGATCGTCTGTTCTTACGGCAATGTAAGCTTTTAACTTTTCAGAACAAAATTTTACATCAAATGTTAAAATTCACGGTCTTTCTTTTATTTGTGACACTATGTTATTTGGAAAAAAATAATCCTTATGATGAAACCTTTCGATCGGTATGATAAAACTACAGGGTGATTGTTTTTTCTCGTGGAACAAGTTTGATTCCTGGCCCAACCATTTAATTATTTAAAAATCTATGAATGCAATTTAAATTGTTTTTAATCACGTGTGTTCGTAGGTTTAAAGGACAAAAAGTACTCAGTTAATTGCAATTAATAAAGAATGTACTTAATTGCATTAAGCATCTAGCTGTTATTATTATAAAAGAATAATAAGCCATGAAAGCTTAAACCAATTGATAAAGCAAAACAGCAACGTTTAATTACAACAAATAAACATAACATATAATTATTATTTGCAATTTTACGGCTGCCCTGTTCGTTAACTCATGTGTATCGTATGCGTCGTATGGTGTTTTGTAAAAAAAAACTTTATTACAGTAAAACCGTATCAAATATTTTAATCTGTAATATTTTTATTTCAATTTTTACGAGCAGTAAATGAAACTACTAAAAAACAACCTGATGATCAAGTCAATAGTATAAACGCACCTTTTCACATCAAGGTCATCTATTTAAGAAAAACTGCCAAAATGATAATGTAACCATCTTTCACACACTGGTGCCGATTCTCTAGTCCACAAACTAACGTCATTAAAGTTATGTGCATCTTTCTCTTTCCATTTCTTAAAGAAAAGGACAGAAGATACATTTTAGTTTAATCCTGTTAAATTAGACAGCGCCTGATGAAAATTGACGTATATTTAGACGCCATGTTTTTAAAATGCGTCTAAATTGTCTATGGAGTGTCTAAATTTGACAGGACTTAACTAATATTTGATCTTCTGTCCTTTTCTTAATTAAACGGAAAGAGAGAGTGCACTAAACTTAAATTTACGTTAGTTTGTGCACAAGAGAATCGGCACCAATGTGTGTAAACCGAAGCCCTCAAGTGTATCTAAAAGAATTCTGCTAAGGCTTATATTTTTAATTAATTTCTTGTTCGTCACAAGCATTTCAGTTCCTTATATACTCTTTATTATTTCCATCTAACACTACAATTTAAGTACAATTTGGTATAACAAAGCTTCTATTATTATTTTATTTAGAGACAATCAAGATACGCCGCATCAAGTGCTGGCTATGGATGCGCAGTCCATAGAGTCTGCTCCTTGGATACTAGACGCACCTGTTAAGATCCTAATCCATGGGTATACAGGGCACAAGGATTTCTCACCGAATACAGAAATAAGACCAGGTAAAATAAAAAGATATATACTCAAATACTCCATGACTTTATTGCCTCCAGATATTTTTTATTACTTTAGATGTTATTACTGCTGAGTTTGACAGCCGACGCGCGACGGCGACCGAGACAAATTAAAAATAATGAAATTGTGTAAATTATAATTTCATCTTAATGGATTTGTGTGTGATTCATCAGAAAAAACCAACATAACGTCTAAAGATTTATTTATTGTTTCTAATAAACATAAGTATGACCGAAAAAGGTTACATAAAAAAGGTTCTAGTAAAACAATCCGAAAATAAAAATAATGCCGTTTTACAACAAAAAATTATGTCTTCTCCAAATTATTTCAAAGATGAATAAAACGTTTTTGAATCAATAAACATCAAAAAGATTTTGTCCTTTTTAATGTATTAAAAATCATACCAGGGTTATATTAATGACAATATTGATGTAATTCAGCCACTGGAATTATTATAAATATAATTTCAATGACTGAAGGGGATTACTGACAACATTATGCCAATCTTTTTACGTTTGAAGTGTAGTAAAACCCTTACAAAGAAATATGATAATGGGCTGATTCTTTTGTTCACATACTAAACCAAATTTTAGTTAATAGCATCTTTCTCTTTCCATTTCATTAAAAAAGGACAGAACTTACTTTAGTCCTGTCAAAGTAGCCGAAGCGTCAAAGAAGCGCCTGGAGTAAATCGACGTATTTTTAATCGCCATAGTTTTAACCATTCAACAACCAAGAGACAGCCGGCTGTCGCGCTGCTATTGTCTTTTTATTATGTCTCGAATCACGTGTGTTCAAAGGTTTAATCGGGTCTAAATTATCTATGGAGTGTCTTAATTTGACAGGAGGACCAAAACTAATATTTTATCTTCTGTCCTTTTCTTACCTAATAAATGTATTCTTAGTTCATAATTCATTATAAAAACAATAGCGAACAGCTCTGCTATAACAATGTAGCCGATTTCAGCCATCCAAATTTATTTGAAGTTGGTGTACTACCAATTTAAAAATTACTCCTTTCAGCTTACATGAAAAAACACAACTACAACATAATATCAGTGGACTACAACCCGATAGCCCGCGAGCCGTGCTACATAGAGGCTGCCCACAACACGGAGCTAGTGGGCATGTGTCTTGCCCAGCTTATCGACGAACTTGTCCAGAAATATGGCTTCAACCTCACTCAGTTCCATATAATAGGATTTAGCCTTGGAGGACAGACGGCTGGGTACGTCGGCGATTATATCAAGTCTGGGAAATTGACAAGGATTACAGGTAAATTCTTAATTTGAGTCTATATTCAAATAAATAGTTTTTCGCTTTGTGGAAGTGTTTTCCTTGGCAAACACTCAACTCTGCGCCTGCCAGTAATAACATGTCTATACAACGATAACTCTCAAGACAGCTTGCTATGAACTCAATGTTGGTACCATGAGTCAATTGTGTTCAGTGTTCACTCGACTTTACAATGATTTCCACACATTTACCCTAAATAACTAAATGTTATTCATTTAGTAAATAACTAAATTAATAAAATTCACTATATCAATATTTTAGATGTTCATATGAAATAATTTTATCGCGTTCTTATTTGATTATTTTCGTTGCGGGATTCAAAAACAACATAATCATTTCTCCAGGAGTCGTCGAGCTTCGTTGGCTTGGGGTTTTCCTGGTGGTCGTTTGATCGATAAATAACGTTATTTTTGTTGGTCTTGTCCCAGAAAAATAAACAAACCTTTCTATAATCATTAATTTCTGCAGCACTGGATCCGGCCATGCCTTTATTTGTAACCACCGACCCAAGGAAGAAGATAGACAGTGGTGACGCGGAGTTCGTCGATGTTCTTCATACTAACGCTCTGGAGAAGGGCAAGCTGGAAGCCTGTGGCCACGTCGACTTCTACGCGAATGGGGGCATCACACAACCTGGCTGCAAGGCTACTAAAGAACAAAGTGAGTCTATTTGTGCAAGGCAAAGAGAGAACTTGACGAGAAAGTTATGATGAAAGTTATGTACTTGTGTTTTAGGCCTGATATGAAAAAATGATTGCAAGTCAGTATTGTAGAACCATACTCAAATTTTTTGGACTAATTATAATCATACTACATCCAAATGCTTCCGATAAGGAAGCATCTGTAGAGTAAACTAGTTTGTGCTAGTAATATACAAATATCATAATATTATATTTAATTGTATAAACTAAAAATGACAATAATAAAACGTAATTTTATGTACACCCAAAATAATGAACCTTTAATTAGTAACTACAAACGCTCGGGGACCTAGTTACATATTTTCATTGCACGTTATTTACATTTCAATTCATCATATTGCCTTTCATAGTTTGAAAAGAACTGCACTTAGTTTTTAACTTGTAAAATATCCTTTCTTCAGCGAAATCCGGCTGCAGTCACGCCAGAGCGCCGGAGTACTACGCAGAGTCAATAACGACTGACGTAGGGTTCTACGGAACCAAGTGCTATTCATGGATCATCTACATCATCGGCTGGTGCGAGATGTTCAACTCTGCAGACGAAATACTATTCGGAGAGTACGTTTCAAGGAAGTAAGTATTAAGCAAGGGAGCGGATTGAGTGCAACTTACAAAACTATGAAGATAAATCTGAATAGCTTGAGAAATCCCACCAGCTGCTCTTTACCCCTTAATTATAAACGTTGCTTATAGTTGAGTAATAATCTTACGTTTGTTAGCCTCATTAGGTTTATAACTCTTAGCTGTGTTAAGTTAATTCAATCGGTAATCCTATCTCCATTCATTCCTATCGGTGTATGTATGAATAAAAGTTGATGCTGATTTTGATAAAGTAATAATAGGTAGTGTTTCTAGCCTAACCAAGACTGATCAAATTTTCGGTTTTCCTAAATATAAACATTAGTGATAAGGAAGGCTCCCCTCACGCTAAAACCTACAGTAGCGGAGCTGTAATCAATGACATAACATAACGCGGGTGCAGCCATGGAGGATGGCTAAGTAGTTTATAATATCCTCGCAGTTCTCTGCGGTTTATTCCGCGTTAAGTTAGGTCTTTAGTTTCTGCTCACGTAGGTCACAACTTGATGTTGTATAGCCGATTTGGTAATTTTTAAAACGCTGTAAAGTATTATTGACATGTTTTAAAATCTTCGTTCAATAGTTTTTGCTTGAAGAGTAACTTGTGATAACAAGGGTAAACTGACTGCCTGACTGGGTGATATATCATTGCACAACCCAAACCACTCCTAGTGACATGAAACTTGGAGGGTATGCCCTTTGTGAGTATCCAGTATCAAAAGACATTTTGGAAATTCCAGCCCTAAAGGGGGTTAATAGGGAATGGAAATTTCGTCACGCGGGCGAAGCCGCGAGCGAAAGCTAGTATAATATAAAGGACATTGACCACCATACTATAGGACGCCGTTGCGCATAAAAAATAATGTAATCTTAGTGTAATTTGAATATAAAATAGGGGAGAGGCCGTACTTTCCAAGGAAATAAAAATTATCTACATATTTTTAGGGGTTTTTGTTGAATTTTGATTTATATGTGCAAGTTTTTAGGTTAGTTATGTACCATAACTTCTACCAAAAAAGTACAAATTACAACAATATTATGATTTCTATTCTCTTTAAACAAACCAAGGAAAGTTCCCAAGTAAATGGTAATTAGGTCATACTAAATCTAAGTGGCTTATAGGCATAAAGAGTAGAAAATAAACAGGCCCCGCATAGAATAGGGTTTTCTATCCCCTTTTTAATTGTTATAATTTATTTTTAAAATGATGTTTACATGATTCGAGACACAATAAAGACAATAGCAGGGCGACAGCCGGCTATCGCTTGGTCACAAAGGGTTAGGTTTAAGGTGGTAAGACGAGGACGGGCGGACATGACGAAACTATAAGGGTTCTTTTTGTAAAAACCATTTGAAACTAATTTATTATTGTAAACAGACAAAATCTTATTTTAGTCATCATTGCAATGCGTGTAATTAAACATTTGAAATATTAATGTGTTTGTGTGGAAATAAAAATATTCAAAAGTCAATGGCATTTATTTCACTTAGATTATTTACAAGCACAACTGAATTGTCAGAGTTGGTCGGTTATTCTAAATACTCTGTATGTTTTAGCTGTTGATGTCCATAAGCTCGTTCAACACACATTACACTTCAAGAGTTTAGAGATGCTCATTCGAGTATAATATAACATTCCTGAGAGAAGAGGATGTTCTTCTGACATCTGAAAATAAATATAATAAATATTATTACATATTGTTGATTGATCTTAGCATTAGTTTAATAGGAAATTCGTCCGCGTGGAAACCGAAAATGATTCTAATAGGATTTTCAAATAGTTTTTTTCGTTATCCGCTGTTACAGTTAGCTGTACAACAAAATACAAATAGTGCTATTGACTTGGACCATCTTTGGTATTATCCATAATAACGTATAATATTGTTCATAATATAACAATAATGCGCTCATTTTCTACTACACTAACGTCAAAAAAACGTGTAAATGCAATATAATAAGATACTAACCGTTGCCGGATTAATCCAGTATCGTAGAATTGTAACCATTGCATCCGTTGCTTCCCCCTGTTGGCGACGGGGTAGAGGATGTTTCAGAGCAAGGGGGGCACAGTCCGCACAGCGTGTTATTTTTATTTTAACAAAATTGTCGGTACTGCCTAAAGAGAGTAACGATCCGAAGTCGTAAAAACGTCGAGTACGAAAGTTTTGAAAAGATTGCTTGATCGCACAGAAATCGGAAGAGTCTGCTGTACACGAACTAACCGCAATGATTCGTTATCTAATAACGCAAAATAAACTCAATTTTCAATAAAAATATTCGTCGCTTTGTTTTACTTGAAAGTGTCAATTTTGACTGTTAACATTTGAATTTCCGTGGCAGTGCTGCCCACAGCTGATAAAAATCAACCATAAGTGATAACTTAAACACCTAAATACTTTTTGTTAGTAAAATAACATTATTTTAGAAATGGTAATTAAATATAAATTGTTGGTAACGCAAATGAATGTTATATTTGTAATTATTTTTGAGACATCAACGTGTGCTCTTAAAAATAAAATATGTAATACTATCAGTTAAGACTGATTATGGGAAAGTTTATGAAATTGGCAACACCGCTTTTACTTAAGTACGTCATTAAAGGAAGAATGCAACAAAGTCGAATAAATAACTTATTAAATATAAAATATTAACCCCTAAAAAGATTTCCATGAAGTTATTTTAGGAAAGTTAAAATATTATGTTATGATTTATGAGTACATTTTTGTGGCTATTCCCTCTTATTTTAAAGCGATGCTAGATTTGAACATTCTCCTTTTCATTCAATGGCGAGCTTAGCAGCTACATAGGCTATACCAAACACTTAAACAAAAACCAACACGTTTTTTATCATTTTAGTATAACAATAGTGAATAGCATTATTGTACGCCATTTACAAGTTCTGTCATTACCACTACGAACGAAGTACTTCCATACTTTCACTTTTATAATTTCCCTGTTCCTTCTCCCGAAAACATCTTAATAGAACCAACGTATTATAGCATTGCGAAGCTAAGCCATTCGTAGGTCAGCAGGGTCAATAACCAGCTGCTATTCGTTACAGACAATATCATAACAAAACTTAAAGTAGGCTATAAATAAAATCATACGGTGAGATAATCTTAAACTCTTCCTTGATTTTGTCTTTGCATATAAAGTTACTTAGTTATGGTAAGTTTTACTTTCCTTCACATACATAATATACATAACCAGTCTCTGTTACTTCCACTCTTACATCATAGTTTAGTAAGGGATTCTGCGCGGAGCTAAGCCGTCTAAGCGCAGTAATAATGGCCGCGGCTAGCTTTGAATAAATCAGGGTCACAGTGAAATAAAAATGTATTTTAAAACCAACTTTATGTCATTAGTATAACATACATTTTAATGTTGTTTCAGAGTAGAGGGACTATATTTCTTTAGTACAAACTCTGAGTCGCCATACGCACGTGGTTCTAATCAGAAGAGCAGAAGAAAAAGAAGCTTTAATTATTTTAGATGAACAATTAAACTGCTTTAGAAAAAAATCATTGTCGTTTTTTTGGCGAATCCAAAGAGAAGGGTTATGATTCTAGCAGTCAATTAGCAGCTTATATTTATTTATAGTAGTTTATTCCCACGAATACCTAATTTTATTAGAACACCTCCGCAGGACAAAACAGCCTCTTACAAGCATTGTTTACCACGCTTGGTGATTTGCTGTTTCGGATTTATGCTAATTATGAGTCTAAGTTTCTTGACGATGTTTTCTTCCGACGGCAGTGATGTCCAAGATAAACTAAGCCTACATATGAATGAAATCGTCACATGGGTACTTGCAAAGTATCCATCCCACATGCATGTGAGAAAGGCTGGCACCGTAATGACACCAGTCTCGACTTATTTTTTCTATATAGATAAAAATATAGACATAGTTGATCATGATCTTCATTAGCACAAAGTATTCCATAGCTAGATATATATCAATCATTTCTATAACAACTATAAGCAAAATTAAGCAGTCTGTGCAATCGCCTTTAGAACATTGCTACCTTCCCATGGAATGCGTAAGAAATAATTACCTAAACACGTAAATTACCCACAATTAATAAATTATTTACGAGTATTTGCAACCGTTATATACTGATTTAATAATATAGTGAAAATACAAGTGCTGTCATAATTTGAACGTTATTTCGATTGATATACGAATATGTTTGTACAAGTTGTAGCTCTTACAATATTGATTGCGAATTTGATAGTCTAGTTTACTTGTTACTAGATACCCGATGCACCGTGTATCGTGTGTATAATATTATTCTTTTTCCTAAAAATGTTTGCAATTACATATTTCAGTCATTTAACAATAATGAACTGCTGAACCTAATAATTTGGCCGTAGTATTTGTTTAAGGATGCATTTCCAACTTAAACTTTAATTTTCAGTGCAAATTCGAGTTTTCAAGAACACGCACTTGAAAGTGTACTGTACCACCGGTGGGCACTTAAAGAAGGTAACAGGTAACCAATACTACACTCAGTTCCGCCTTCCGTATTTTGCGAATCTTGATAACCTTACACTTACTCAATCCTATGTTTACGTAAGTTTACATCAAAATTAATTATAACTGTAATACCAGCCGGTCTATGTATTGCCTAATGCGGGTTCTGAACCGGTACGATCCGTAAGTGTGTGCTCCACATAAAAACGGATGCGTAACAGGCGCCACAGAAAACAGGTTCTACTTGCTTTGAGGATGATTGTGATAAAATGAGATTGTCTAAATCTAGGGTATTGACTCAGAATGAGACGCCAAATCTTTCTCTGCAAATTTTTTTTAAAGCTTATTTATGTCGCAAAGGATGTTGCGTATACTGTCTGTATAATAATATTGCGCAGGCTAATCAGAGATCCACAGATTGGTTTACATTCTATTTTTTTCGGCGCGAGGCTTGTCTATTATCCGACAATTGATGAGTTAGATATTACGAACTAGCATTTAACCGAAATCACTGTATACCAGGAAGCTGTCATTCCAACCTGTATTTAAATATTTCTCAACCCTCCTACCGGATAAACTTGTTGTTTATAATGACGGAGCACACTAGCGGACATTCGTCGGGCTTTCCCCACATCCTTGTCGCTATCCTCGACTGTTGGTTGCGACAGCGCGCAGCATTCATGTTGCATCCATGGCCTTATTTAGCCGCCATCCGCGAATTGGGCAATGACTGTGGGTTACGTACAAGTGTGCTTCGGGCCTTATCGTTTATTGCCGTAAATTATAAACCCGATACCAATGATGAAAGTTCTCAATAGCTAACGGAAGATTCGTGAAGTTTCGAGAGGGCTGCATACAATTCTTAACTAATTTATGAGGTTTATAAATCATTCTAAGGTCAAAATTTCTCAATGAAGTTAAGTAAATATATTTTGTATTTTGAAATGATTTTTTCAATAATATTGGTACTTGTTGCTCATGTAACAGCTGTGTACAAAATATTTTGTTGGCTGGGTTTGCTAAATAAATGTAGAGAGGAAAATTTTTCGGAACTCTATCATTAGTACTATTTCTGTTCTTATCGAAATTACTATAAATTCATTTACACGGCACGAGACATAATACCCAGCCATTTATAGTGTAGCGCAAGATTGCCAACATCTTTTAATATTAGCAAGTGGTGCTGTTGTCTAAAAATATTATTGCTGACATCCGACATTCGATCATTGATGTCGTTAACTTACGATTATTGTTGCGGTTAGGCAAGGCTTACCACAATAGGTGTACGGGTTACTGTGTCAGTACATGGCTTGTAATAATGCCTCTTATAGCTAAAGGTTTGCTCAAGCTCTTCTTGAGTTACTTGGAAATATTGGCAAATCATGAAGTTTAAAAGTATATGATTCATTTGTTAGGGTAAAGATCTTCTTCATGAATGAACATCTTATGAACACAACAAACTTTCCTGAAATCTGGAATAGAATATATTTACTTAGAATCTGGTGCAGTCATCCAAAATAATAAATAATTCTTTTTTGGCATAAGCAGCATTTAACAACAATAGTGAGGCCCTGACTCCTGCGCGAGGTATAATACCTGTGTTACAGAAGCCAGTGTCTTCTCCCATTTAATGAATCCAATTGTATGCAAAAAGAATCTAAATCTCAAAAATCTACCGGGCTAATACACTAGGGTAAATTTTGTTTATATGAACCCTGTAGTTTGTTCTAAATATGGAATTTAGGTATACCTTTGTGAATTTTATGATACAGTTTTAAAATTTTGCACATTTATTCTTTACATAAAATACTAAACAGGTGTTTCGGCTTTCGCATAAACAAAAAGTAAGGTTGCATAATATTTATAATATAGATATTATATTATGTTTAGCTTTATCGCATTCCATTTGAGGTCAGCTCTTCTCTTTCTTTTCGGTTCATTAGGTCATTGTTGATGAATCCAAATGAGAAGGTGTGAAACGGTGATACTGTAATAATATCTAGCATAAGTATCTCATTTCGAAAAAAGCCAGTTGCATCACATGAAGTAGCCAATCTAAAAAATAAAATAAAACTAGATCTTATCCACCAAAAAAATTGTTTCAAAGAGTAGTAAAGTCAACGTGTCATGTATTAAGGTGGGTGCGTATTATTATGAACTATAAAATTATGATAACTTATGTAATAAAATATTGTTTTTGTTAGAGTTCGCCGAAGTCGTTTCGGTTTATGTAACCGAGTCTGTTTTTATGCAAGTAACTTATAAAGGAGTCACGTCTGGATCTAGGCCATTGGCCTTATATGCGAATCACCTTTTTGGAATAATTTTGATAAACTGCATAACTCATTTTAAAACCAAAATTGTGCTTTTTTTTAACCTTGTCTGTTTTCTTTACAAATAATAGTTAAAAGAACGTAATTTTAAGCTTTTTGTGTTTTAAACTTAATCTAAATACTGACATAATTATTAAATTATGTTAAAGTAAAGTAATAAATGTAAGTAGTAAGTGTTTTATTAATATAAAATAATGTCTCATAATTGATTTCAAAACTAAAACTAAACAACGTCTTAATTAATTAAACGAATTACATGTCTAATGGGTACAATGCTAACATTTGTATGACACGTAGTGACCGAATTCCTACAAATTCGCAGTGTTCTCGCAAAAGGGGGGAAGTCAGGTACGGGCGAGGGTCAACATGATGCAGACACTTTCGCTCGTTCAGTCCCCGTAAGGAACACGCACGTGGCACACGCATTTATGGTACTACGAAAAAAATAATAAAAATCATAACAACAGTGCGAATATAAAAACAACTTATCATTTATGTGATATCATTTTCTGTGATTTTAGTTTTAAATTGGTAGCGAAAGAATAGTTCTGAGGTATAGAGGAGTTATTTTGTTTATCTTATGTAAACAAACAGTTGTTTATTTGTTTATGTAGAAGTTTTTATGTAAACATATTAGGACACTAAAATGATAGCGAGTGCTCAGTGGTTTATCTTAGTTGGAATAACTGTATTGCAAATATTCGGTAAGTTAGCTGTTAATGTCAATTTTTATTTTATTTTACATCCTTACAGAATGTTTAAATAAAATTGTTAAGCTTTCCTTAGGTATCTGTTGTTTTATAACTTATATTTTTCCGTAGGGTTATTGGAGAACTGTCATTATTTATATTTTTAAATAAACATGTAAAAGGGTCGCTTAGATGAATAAACCGTGGATCAAACTTTAGCAACTCAATTAACACTCCTTTGTAGCCAATACGATTATTTTATTCACAAGCTATATATAATCGCCACTTCAAAATGTAGGTATAATGACCCTTAAGCATCGCAATACATATAAAATTTATTACCTAACACTAATTAAGACATTTGATTTATTTTTATTTGGCCCAATTTATAGTTAGGTATTTAAAGTTCTAATTAGATGTCATAACAAAGTGCAATGGTTTCTGCGAATATAAACAAATTGCCATATATAATAAATAGTAGTAACGCACTATGTAACCTGATAACGGTAAATGATAATACACTCATTGCGTAAGACCGTTAAGTTTGTTTAGCGGTAACCGGCGGATCAGCTTCCTCATCCGCGTAGAGATGCTGCGAGGCACGCAAATTGATGACACGAAATATTTTTTGTTGTTTTTGTAAATTGTTATATTTAGCACACTTGTTATATTTTTAGATATGCAGAAGCAATAAACAGAAGGTCGGTTTGGAATATATAACGTTAAACCTTGCATTTTTTTTTAAATATTGAACATAGGTATGTGTCTTAGTGAGTAAACTACATGTGCAATGTATAAATAATAATATAGGTATTTTTCTTGATTTATTTTACATAAAATGTCGTGATGGCCTAGTGGTTAAGGCGCCCGCCTTTCATGCAATAGGTTATGGGTTCGAATCCGTGCAAGTACCAATGTGACTTTTTCAATTCATATGTATTCTAAAGTTTATCTTAGACACAAAAAAAAAATTTCACATGCTGATCACCAGCAAAATGGATGAGACTAACTAAATTAAGACCATTTGATGTACTCTATTTTATGTGGAATAAATGAATCTGAATCTGAATCTGACATCACAGACGTCGGTGAAAGAAAACATCGTGAGGAAACCTGGACTTGTAGTTAATAATATGAGCCCGTAATCGCCAATCCGCCTTGAGCAAGCGTGGTGATTAATGCTCGTGCCTTCTCTGTATGAGAAGAGGCCATAGCCCTGCAGTGGGACAGTAATAAGCTGGTATTATTATATATTTTTAAGGTTTCTTTGACTTTGATACCTATTAGTAAACCATTATACAATCAAGAAGTAACATAGACACTCATTCAATAAGACAAATAGATTTGGGAACCTCTGGTCTACAGAGGTTCCCAAACCTATATGTCACGTAAATCACTTGGCATGTATATGGGGTTAGAGTACACCCCTTTCCCATTCAAATTTAAGCTCGTGCTTCCGCACCATAGACCTAAGAAAGATCAGTGATCTAATTAAAAAAAATATTAACTAATAAGAAATCAGTAAATTTCTTTTTTGTGTACATAAAAAATTGGATGTACACCGTTGTCGATCGTTATTCCATCTACATCTCATAGGGGTCCACGTTTTAATGTTTTGCTGGCATAGAACACTTGCAGGTCGTCGAAGTCTTCTGGAAGTCGACATAGACCACTATGAAAGAGAGTCAAGAATAGATAGAGAAGCACCTGTGAAAAATTAAATGGACTCCTAAGAGTTCGATCAAAAACCTTTCCGGTTTTCTTTGACCGGTCTGCAGCCGAGGAAATCGTGGGAAATGCAAACGAAAAACAATAGTAGCAATATAATCAGATAATCCACAACTCGTGAACCGCGTGGCCCGTGAAGCATGCGAGGTGTGTGCGCACAATGGCTACTTCCGAAATGTTACTGGCCGACATTCTCGTTGCATAAGATTGCTCACCCACTCTCGCGTAGCTCGCGACTCGCGCTTGCCCAATCCGGTTTGTTTGTCACGTTACGTTGATAAACGGTGCCACTTTACTTTTTTTATCTGATTGTCTTGGAAAACTGATGTATGGTTGCGGACTGAAAAGCATTCATAATTATCTAGGCAAGTACGTAAATTGGTATAAAAAATCATTCTAAAACGAATGAATGTAGTGTGTGTGTCTAATACGAATGAATGAATGTAGGCGCATAATTTCCGAACTACTGCACCAAATTGGATGTTTTATTTTTTGTGTTTATTTTTTATTTTTAGGACAAGGTTTAAGGGTAAATATATAATAAAATTTGTGAAAAGTTAAAAATATTATATAAAAAATCATATTAAAAAAAATCATAATAAAGAAAAGTGATTGAATGAAATGAACTTCAAATAACCCATACATCATAGCATAGCAGATTTTGTGTTTGTAAAACGGATGACGGCCATTATTGCTAGAGACAAATAAAAACCAAAAAAAAATACTCGAATAGAATTTCATTTTTTTTATATATAAAAAATTTACAGCATCACGTAATACTGATAATTAAGGGGTTGCGGAATGTTTATAATAGTTACCATGACCCTGAAACAGAAAGGGCCACCGAAGGAACATTTGTGGATTTTAGTCAGTATAAGTCTGACACAAAGGACGGGAGAAGTCATTTGAAGATTTCCCACTAACCAAAAAAAAATTCTGATATTAAGACTGTACTCCTTACAGGAAAACCTTAAATAATACGGCCATAGGCATTTTGTAAAAGTTTTGATAATATTTTGAACAGAACCTCATTGGATCTTCTTTGATTTATTTTTTAATAAGGTTTGCTGGCCGTCTTTTGCCAAAAAATACTTAAAAACGCCATTTGAGTTTTATTTTTTATTTCTTATTTTTCTCAACATAATGGCCGTCACCTATTTTTATTTACTTGACGGCCAATTTGAACGCATGTTTGAAGATGAGAAAACTCTTTCGTAAGTGTTATTAAATTGGTAAAACCTATGCAATTATTATCCTACTAATATTATTAATGTCAAAGTTTGTGAGGATATTTGTTACTCTTTCACGCAAAAACTAATGAACGTGAAAGTGAAATGAAATTACTTCAATTAATACAGTATTATAGCCAATACATCAGAATAACGAATGTATGTACTATGGGCTACATAACATTTTTATGTGATAACATTTTCAATAGTGTAACTATTACAATAATAGCTTTCGCCCGCGGCTTCGCTCGCGTTAGAAAGAAACAAAAAGTATCCTCTGTTACTCTCCATCCCTTCAACTATCTCCACTTAAAAAATCACGTCAATTCGTCGCTCCGTTTTGCCGTGAAATAAAGACAAACATACAGACAGACAGACAGACACACTTTCCCATTTATAATATTAGTATGGATTATATAGGTAGCTTAAGTACTTTAAAAAAATGTTATTTCGATAGTTTGTGCTTGAAATTAAATTGTTTATTATGCAAATAGTATATAGGGTGACTGGTAATAAGTGTACGATACTTGAACACGTGATTGTGCTCATGATTACCAACAACTTTTACTATGGGAACAAACCTGAAATCGCGACAAACAAAATCAGCTGTTCAGTGCATTTATGTTTGCCTAATGTACTAAACAGCTGATATTATTTCGCGATTTCGGTTTAATAATGAATAAAAAGTGTTTGTTATTAAAACTAACTTTTACATGTTTTTAAAAACATTAAAAATATAATATTGATTTTCTTTTATTGAACCACACACAACAGTATCTAGCCGTTAGCCCTTTAACTAGTGAAACTAGTGTCAATAAATTTATTTTAGGCAAAATTATGTTTCCCAATAGATTACGTTGCATAGATTAATTACTTTGTTAATTTCATCGTATTCGTCTTGACAGTTGACCTAGCGCGCCCCTTTGACCTGAAACTTTGACGCATGTAATAAGATACAAGATTCACAAGTTTTTTTTATAAGCTTGAGGTTACAGACGTCTTTTGGTCAAGGCTGGTTGTCTTAAATGATGTGTGATAACAATGGTGGAAATTATGTATGAAGGCTGCCAATTTTCGACAGACCTCCTTGTTTTAAAGATAATTGTCGTAATCGTAATTACTCAAAACCTACTCTTAACTCCGTACCTTGTATTTCAGTAAGGCAAACTTGAACTTTAACATTATATAAACAGATAAAAATGCTCCAAGATCTGAACAATAAAAAAACAATTCTAAAAAGGCCCGCCATAGAAAATATGTTCCAAATTCAAAAAGTTTACGTATTTTCTAGAAAACCATTAATAAAACGAATTCTTTTCTCTAATGGGCATACATTTTTTGAACGAACTTGTTGACCTCAAATTGCATCATTGGGTCTGGCCGTGAAAACCGTTACTTTGCAACATAGGTACCTTGATTATGTTATAATTGATAAATAATTCCAATGTTTATTACATTAATGACCTTGCTAGTATATTTTCTAGATTGCAACATTGTGATATATTGAAACTGGTTTTGGACACCTCGCTAGAAATAATGTGTGAATTTTATCAAACATTTATTTATTAAAAACTTAGTACGTACTAAGTTTTTGCCAGCAATTTAGTCCGTGTGAATGTTGAATACTGTAATTTAATTAATTGTGGGCGATGAATTTGCACACAGTCACCGTATCAATTTCCAACTCCAAGTACTCAACGAGGCTCAATGAAAATGCAGTCAGAATACAAAGTCATACGCCTTTCAAAACAACTTAATTAATTCGAAATACCTTCAGAATATCTAATGAACTCACCCAAAATACCACCTACTGGTACCTTTTATTACTTCAATCCCAGCGCAAGCTAAATACAAATGTCAAATTATAGTGTTTAGCTGCCTTTGAGGTCAAACACTGATTAGGCAAGATAAGTGGTGACGACCTTAAAAGATAAAATATGGATGTGATTCCACAACATCCGACTTACCTACGACAAATGCTTGTGATGGATGTTGCGAAATAAATTGTGGAAGTTATTGACCAGACTTATTACATTATCCGCCGATCAACCATGCGTGCATTCCATTTACGCAATATACCTATTCATTAACAGTAACGGCAGTATGTGTGATGTCCTAGGAATCTAATACTGCAGCTAGAGTTTCTTGGCTTTCATTCGATCATTTTGTAGTATTTAATTAAAATAGTACGAATTTATTAGCAAATAGAATTTTATTACTAACACGGTATAAAATGTAATGCGAGTTTTCATTCATAGATAGAGTGATTCATTAGGAGTCTGCATCTTATATATATGCACATAAGTAAAGGAAAGTCGAGGCTTTCAAAGATGGGTTATAATCAATACTTAAATAACTAAAAGCTTGTAAACAATACGAAACATCATTCCTCGAACTCACACAAATGCTTATGATGAATGAATAATCGTAAGTCACAGAACAATACTACAACATGTTACGTAATATGAAATAACCGTGTTTCGTGCACTTGTAATAACATGCTAGATATATGAATGAGTTATAATTCTCATCCGCTGAACTTAAATATACACATCACGACGCATAACTTGATGCGTACTCACACGTAATGGGAACAAGAAACAAGAACATTGTTAACGCTATTTCTTATAAAACAACGCATCACATGACCAATGTAAAATAATCTCGGTTTACCAACTAATTGAAGGTAGGAAAAGGTACTGTTTAATTGGATGTGAGTCACAGTGCGATAGGTTACAAGCGTGGCGACGCTTTCACTGCTCATTCGATTCACTTGTACTTTCCATCGAGTCATCGAAGTGAACTCGTAATCTGGTTCATTATGGTTATGCAATCGGTGCACTTACCCGACGACATCCATTGTCAGATTTTGCATTTACTTCTCTACAATTATTCTTAAATTGTTGAGCTCCGTTAAAATCTCATGCCAAGTTTAAAATAATAACATAAAGAGTAATCTGAAATGTTTTGGGTTAGGTTGTATGTTGTCGTTTAGTCACAGGTAGGCAAGTGATGACTGTAGTATACTAGTAATATGAATTGATTTACAATGTTATAATAAATCGTTTTATTATATTATTTATATAATCACTAGCTTTTGCCCGCGACTTCGTCCACGTGGAATAATAGTTCCCGTTCCCGGGGGATTTCCGGGATAAAAACTACTCTATGTCATTTCCAGGGTCCCAGACTATATCTGTACCATTCAAATCGGTTCTTTTGCATTATTTACTTTTTCTAATCTATATTTATTTGCAGTGTTTTATCGAATACAAAAAAAATAAATACAAAACTAAAGTAATCATAAGTCTATGCATAAAATAATATTATTAACTAGAGTTTTGGCTTCACAGCCTAGTTCACTTGTTAAAGTGAATTGGTTCAGTAACCTCGAATCATATAAATAACTAATCAAGTTTTCTTGCTAACTATCGAAATTCCAAAATAATAATATTCAACACTATTACGACATTGGATTTTTCCATAATACGACTTAATATAAATATGTTATAGGACATCGAGGTCAACCACTTCTTTACCATAGAAAGGAGATCAATTAATTTAGGATTTTATGATCATTCACGATTGAAATTTTAAATAGGTAACCATCAAATCTAGTAAAGTGTAATATTATTATGAGAATTGCCTATAATATCGTATATTTATTAAAATACATGCAATTTTCGAGCAAGGCCGCCTAACACTTTCCATCAGAACCTAAACATTCACGTTTCGTTGTACTTAGTCCAGACCACTCCACATTTGACTTCGAAACGTAATTTTAGTCGCATTCCGCTGTCCCGTTCCTCAGTTAGAACATAAAATAATTAGCACGATATCGCAACACTCGTTATGTTAAGTGTACCATTTTGTAATTACACTACACAATATATTATTGCGAAGATTGGGAAAAACGGTCTGCATTCCTAGTGAAACCATATTGCACAAATTCTCTTTTATGTTTATGTATTTAAATTGTAATGGGTATTATTATGTTTATAAGTAACCGTGGCTGTCTTCTATACAAACGTTTGTTTTTATTTTGGTTGTGTTTCCAAATACTCTTCCTTGATGGTTGCTCATAACAATAAAGGCATCAACTATTAAAATTTCTTGTTTCTAGACCCAGAGGTTTAGACTCTGTTTGTCTATCAATCTGTTACACTTTAATCGATAAACCAATGCACCTAATTGATGAAACGGGCACGAAGCCAGGAAGGATATAGGTTAGTTTTAATCAGTGAATACACGCGATAGCTGAATTTCGCAGGTATAATAGCTAATTATTTTATAAGTAATATTAATTAGCTATCCCCGCGATTTCACCCGCATCTTTTGATACTACTCCGATGCGTGTGGTTATGTAGGGTATAGCCTTTCTCAATAAATGGGCTATCTAACACAACAAGAATTTATCAAATCGAACCAGTAGTTCCTAAAATTTGAGCTTTCAACCAACCAAACCAACAAAGCCTTTAGCTTTATATAATATGAGTAAAGATTTGTTTGTAATTATTTTTTGCCGTGAATTGGTCTGCATTTTTACTACTCGCTTAATTACTAAACAACTTACTTTGTTGTAACTTAATTACCAGACAATAACGATTTTAATAACATATAGATCTACTTAAGTGTTATTTAATTACGGCGCTCAATCAATTAGTGATTCATTCATTATGTCACACTATATACATACAAATCAAACTGTTTTACATATCATAAAATAGTTACATGTTTAAATTAGAAATAAATATTAAAATAAAATAAAATACGTTGCTATGGAGGTCACACAAATTCTAAATTTTTATGAGTTCCAACAGAACCGATATTTTTAGTATCCGGTTAAAAAAATTACATTAACGTCCGTTCAGGCATTTTATTCGAACGTTAATCGAATTTAATACACTGCTTTGTTACGCAAAACTGAACACCAAAATAATTTGCACAATAATCGTAAATACTTTGGGTAATACTTTATACTAAACTAGCTTCTGCCCGCGGCTTCGCTCGCGTTAGAAAGAGACAAAAAGTAGCCTATGTTACTCTCCATCCCTTCAACTATCCGTCGCTCCGTTTTGCCGTGAAAGAAAGACAAACAGACAGACAGACAGACAGACAGACACACTTTCCCATTTATAATATTAGTATGGATTCTTGCATTTGAATATAAATGTTGGATATTGATAAATTCATTTTGCATAATCCGTAGAATTTCAATATTTTTATTCCATTACAAAGTATAAAACATCTAGGAAACAAACTCATTTGACTGGCCTTTTCGTCTAGTGGTTAGTGACCTTGACTGTTAATGCTGCTGCTTTACATTGATAATGATTGATACAGTAGCAGTAGCGGGCAAGTACCAGTGTGACTTTTTCAATTCATATGTACTTTCTAAAGTTTATCTTAGACATCACTGACATCCCGTGCCTCGGAAAGCACGTAAAGCCGTTGGTCCCGGTTGTCATTCGTAGAACTTTGACAGTCGTTACTGGTTAGCCAAAAACTCTAACCAGTCTAAACCAAGAGGTATCGGGTCGCCCAGTTACTGGGTTGTGGAGGTCAGATAGGCAGTAGCTCCACGTAAAACACCGGTATCCAGCTGAATCCGGTTAGGCTCGCAGCCGACCCCAATACGGTTGGGGAAAGGCTAGGGAGATGATGATGATGATACAGTAGCAGTTGCCTAGACTACCCACTGACCATTTGTGTCAGGATGTACTTTCTTCATAGCACCAATTGATTCCAACAGACGTCCTGTCAAATGGAAGCAGCTAACACCATGATAATTTTGTGCAAATTTTTTGTTATTGAGAACAAAAATAAAATATTTCGTATAAAATATTCTTATACTAGCTTCTGCCCGCGGCTTCGCTCGCGTTAGAAAGAGACAAAAAGTAGCCTATGTTACTCTCCATCCCTTCAACTATCTCCACTTAAAAAATCACGTCAATCCGTCGCTCCGTTTTGCCGTGAAAGAAAGACAAACAGACAGACAGACAGACAGCCAGTCAGACAGACAGACAGACACACTTTCCCATTTATAATATTAGTATGGATTATTCGTCTCGTTTATTCTTCTAATATAGGTGGCGACAAATAAAAAAATGAAACGATAATAAAAAAAAATTTGGATGTTCTTGAGATATAAATAGTCGAGTCTTACCCAGCTTTGTTATACTTACATCATGCCATAAAAAACATAACCTATAAAAAAACCGGCAGTCTTGCAACTCTTTCTGCCGTAAAAAGTTGCTAGATCCACGTAATCCCGAGTTGATTAATTGACTTGGCCTAAGATATTTATTCATTTAAACCTTTGAGCTCACGTGAATACGCATATCACAATAGAAGACAGTAACAGCCCGATAGACGGCTGTCGCTTAGTCGTCGAAAGGTTAATAAACAAAGCTCAACTTTAACCCTTCTGGGAAGCAAACCGACAGGTTTCCAGTGCGGAAATTGAGCGTTATACCAATGTAGACGTTACCGAACTGACTCTCACTGATTTTAAATTATACGACAGTTAATGTCGACAGACATCAAAGAAACTGTCGACAAGTGTCGCTTTGTTCTCCGAAATAACATAAACTGGCATTCACATTACATAAATCTATTGTTTTTGGCGTAGACTGGTCACAAATCTTCATTTAACGCGATTTGTACAGCATTCCTGACACAATGACAGAATATGCGATGAAAGAGACGCGAGTAAGCAGTTCGAATTAGAATTGTTCAACACAATCAGAGCGTGACCTGTGCCGCGGTCTTAACTTGCATACATTATGACCTTCACTTAAATATGTAATTTTCTCGAACTGTACTTAAGTCTAAGCATTTTCTTTTTAATGAGGAAAAGAAGAAAGGGGGTGGTGTAGCTTTGATACTTATCTTTTATAAGTGCGAGTTAACTATAGGAACGGTTCCATCCATACTAATATTATAAATGGGAAAGTGTGTCTGTCTGTCTGTCTGTCTGTATGTTTGTCTTTCTTTCACGGCAAAACGGAGCGACGAATTAACGTGATTTTTTAAGTGGAGATAGTTGAATTTTTGTCTCTTTCTAACGCGAGCGGAGCCGCGGGCAAAAGCTAGTTTATAATAAAGTGTCTGTTTTTTGCGGCTCCACCCGCCCATATTCAAACAAATTTTCATCCCCTATTGTATTTATTTTTTTCTAAGAGTCCCTTCATATATCGACATAACTACCGGTGTTATCATCTATGTGTTGGCTACTATTTTGTTTTGTTAACGTACAAACAAATTAAATATATTTTTCCTTGTTTCAGTATGTAAGAGTCAAGAGGAGAAAAAACCGTCGTCACTACGAGATATCCTGAACACAACTTCATGTATACAGCCGCCGTATAGATGTCCACATCCTAAAATGCAGTTTTATCTTTATACTAGGTTGGTAGCTCAGAATTTTATTAAATACTAGCTGAGTCATAAAATAAAAATACAATACCTTTTTCTGATATAAAAACGTAATAATATATGCTACTAGTATATATTTTTTACATTTATTTAGTCGGTTTGTTACTTATTTTCAATTTAAAAATTAAAATGGCTCACGTTATTTCGTGTATTACTTAAAGTTGCATAAAAACAGTAAGTATAATCAATAAAAATCAGCAATTTATATATTTACTCACTTATTTCATGAATTTTTAACTAATTATTAACATTTTTTTTTCTATTATCATTTTTTTTTATTTCATTTGTTTTTTTGAATGATATTATTCTTATCCAAGCTAGATTTCATCTGCAACAAATCAAAACCATAAAATGACATAAAAAAGTAACATAAATAAAACAATTTTAAACTGTGGTCCTTTCCAAAAAAAATGTAGATGTGTAAAAATGAGAGCAACAAAAAATATATTAAATTGTCTAAAAGAATAAATTTCAAATTAATTTTCAGGACAACTCAAGAAAAAGGTGAACTAATAAACACGCTAGACAACGACTCCCTGACGTACTCAAGGTTCAACACCAAACATCCGACAAAGATTGTCGTCCACGGCTTTGGAGGAGGTCGAAACCTCTCCCCGAGTACTGACATGAGGAAGGCTTACTTCACGAAAGGAAACTACAATATCATCATTGTAGACTACGGGTCACTTGTGAAGGAACCCTGTCTCAGTCAGGTATGTTCTGTTATTTAATTAGGCATTATTTTATCTAGGACGGACAAACAGACAGACAGACACACACACTTTCCCGTTTATAATATTAGTATGGATATGATTGTTGTGTACACTTGGCTAATGAGTTAGGTTGTGCAACTTTATACGTAAATTCAATCAATGGCGCAAGCCGGGCTTGTACGAAGGGCACGCCCCTTCGTACGATGATTTCCCACTCACCAAAAAACAAAAAAAACATAAATATTTTATTTTATGAAAATAGCCAGCATCACGTATCAATACAGATACTCGTAGTTATTAAGACTATATTATACACTTCTTTCAGTAAAACCCGGAAAACCTTTAATACCATGGCAATGTTTTGTAAAAGTTCTAATATTATTTTGAATAGAACCTCATTTGATATTCTATGATTTATTATTTAATAAAAGTTGCTGGCCCTCTTTCGTCAAAAGAATTAGAAATGCCATTTGTGTTCATTTTTTATTCCTTATTTTTCTGAACAAAATGGCTGTCACCTATATTTTTTTTGGAAATTACGGCCAGTTTTGAACGTAACATGAGAAAACTCTTTCGTGAGTTTTATTAAATTGATAAAACCTATTTTTCAAACCTACTTATATTATAAATGTCAAAGTTTGTGAGGATGTTGGTCACTCTTTCACGCTGGAAGGTTTTGTTGGAACTTTACACAAATCATTAGTAGGGTCATTTCGCCTGTTCGCGTCCATTTAGTGCAGTTGGCAACTTTGACGGCGATAATAAAATTGTTCTAAAACTATTTTTTATGTAAAAAATATGTGATGTGTTAGTTATATTAGTCTATTTTAAGATTTACTTGCAGTTTTGTTCGAAACCTGTAGTGATTTTTTTTTAAATAGAAAAGTTTCAGAAATAGGCGTTTTACCCAGTTTGCGTCCAAAAAATCCAAATTGCGTCCACCCGTGGACCATTTTGCGTCCAACCACTTAGAAAAGGAATAAAGGGGTGATATCTTGAAGAATTTGTAAAAAAAGCTGAATCACAAAATAAACTTTATTTATTTATAAAAAAAAAATGGTCAGGTGCGAGTCGGACTCGTGCAACGAGGGTTCCGTTATTATTTTATTTTTGTAAAATACATTTAAATTTACGGTTTTCGGAGCTTTTTCTTTACTTATGCCACATGACAATGCTTCTTGCTAAATTTAATGATTCTAGGTCAATTGGAAGTACCCTATAGGTTTTGATTCCCTTGCAAATGTCTAAATGTGCAAGGATATAATTAAATGATCAACAAAAAAATCTTTTTGGCTACCAAAATGGATTAATGATCACCAAATTGTGTTAGGTTAGGTTAGGTTAGAACTGTGACCACACAACGTGATCTACTAGTGATTCATATAAAGTTTCAGTTTTCAGTCAAATTCATATAAAAACCAAATTGGATTTAGTTCATAATATTTTAAGAAGCGTTATTTGGTGACCATTTATCCATTTTGGTAACCGTTTAGAACTTTTTGGTAGTAAAATTGGTGTTTAAACACAAGCCAATATGCAATATAAATGGAAAGTAAACAGCCATACATTTTTGTTGCGTTGATTTAGAAATTCGATTTTTTCACTGCTTTGAGAGTTAGCAGATCTATGTATATGATATTAATTTCAGCTTGATATCACGAAGCCTGTCTGAGAAAAAGGGTCTTGATAGACGGGTGGACCAACGGACAGCAAAGTGATCATTAAGAGTTCCGTTTTTACCTTTACTAGGAACGGAAGTACGGAACCCTAAAAATTAACATTATTTTCATTAAAAAATTACTTTACAAAAATAAATATATTTCATCTCAACATTGATTGTAAGTAGTACATAAATAATGATTGCACGTTTTACAATAAACAGTAAACAGTTCGGTTCTTTTTGCTAAATATCAGTCTTGATTAATAATCCGGTTGTCTGTCTGTCTCTCCTTCACGCCAAAACCACTCTGAACCGATTTGAATGAAATTTGGTACAGATATAGTCTGGGACCTGAGAAAAGACATAGGATAGATAGTTTTCATTCCGGAAACCCCCGGGAACGGGAAGACAATTGTATTTAACTAAAATACTTAATGGACGCAATTGGATTTATTATTATCTACTGTAGGTACAGTTTGCGTCCATTGCGGACGCAAAGTGGAAGTTTTGTAAATTCGATGTAGTAATTCGCGTCCACCTTATTTTAATCATTAAATGTAAAAAACCTAAGCAAATTCATGATTAACATTATTCCTTTTTTCATTATCAAAGTCTAGAAACAGCTATTAATCCTAAAATTCACATAAAACAATATTAAACTTATCATCGAACGCACCACTGCACACTATTTTTTATCTAAAAAATCGCGCTTTCGCGCTTTCTTGTAAAACAGCCGGGACTAAATATTTTTTTAAACAGGATTGGTTTGTCGCACGGACCTTTTGACCTTATGTGCGTGTCTCTTATACATTGAGGTATTACCGGAAATGACTATTCGTTTGACTGGTGTGTAAGTTTTCTTAATTTCGAGGATTTTTTGAAGGAGATCCGTAAAATGGACGCGAATTGGTCTATGGACGCGAACAGGCGAACTTACCCTATATCGAATAGGATAGACAGGCTATGATTGTCAATTGTATGTCCTTAGGGCTATGTATGCTTTTAACTTTACAGAACAAAATTTTACATCAAATGTAAAAATTCACGGTCTTCCTTTTATTTGTGACACTATGTTATTTAGCAAAAAATAATCATTATGATGAAACCTTTCGATCGGTATGATAAAACTACAGGTCGATTATTTTTTCTCGAGGAACAAGTTCGATTCCCGGCCCAACCATTTAATTATTTAAAAATCTATAAATGCAATTAAAATTGTTTTTAAAATTAAAATAATGTCTTCTTTCAGTAAAATGTTCTATCTACAAGTTTTAAGGTACTTTCGCTCGTCACGTCACACCAATTACTAATACCAATTACCAAAAATCTGATATAACGCGGATGAAATCCCGGAGGACACCTAGTATTTTTTTTTCTTGTGTTTAGTCTCGAAGGATCTCCGCGACTTGCTAAAGTTGAACTAAACCGTAAAAGTCTATTAGACACCCTTGGTCAATATTTTTTTAATATTTAAAAAATAATGTTCTTTCTAACCCGTTTCGTAAAAGAATATTGCAAAACCGAAAGTAGGCAAACATGTGATAAGTGATAAGCAATTTTTTTTCATTGCCGTTCCAATAATTATCACTCTCCGTTGCCTTGCCAATATTATTGCATAACATATACGTCTTGATGCACTGCATTCATCTCTAACACGCACTGTCATCGTAAACTTTAGAGTAAGTGAAAGAGAACTTCACATAATATTACAGTATTGCATAACCGTAAAATTTTTGCGTCCCCAATGTATTCGTAATGAGGTTTATGCACCATCAACGTACTTTTTTGTAAGCTGTTTTGTTTTCTTTTTTTGTTTAGTGTTCTAAATTCAAATGTAATTGAGATTACCGCGTTAGAGTTATAAAATGGAAAACACGCAATGAGTCAGAAAAAGTTATTTTTTATTTAATAATATTGTAACAGTTTATCTATTATTAACTTAATTATTAACTTTTATTTTTTTAAATTTACAGTAATAATTCATTAAACTATTGGTTTGGTTGAACGTGCAAATCTTAGGAGTAATTAAAAAGTATAATTTCTTTTTGTGTTGGATATCCCATTTATTGAGGAATACTGGAATACTATATAGAGATGATGATGCGGATTTATCACTACATCGTCATAGTGCACAGGAAGGGGCCCAATAGGGCCAACGCCTGCCGGGGTTGCGGAATGTTTATAATAGTTACCGTGACCCTGGAACATAAAGAGAAATCGAAGGAACATAAGTGGGTTTGATTTCCAACTCACCAAAAAAAAAAAAAGATTTACGCAATATTATTTTGAAAGCTCCTATAAACGCAGTATTCAAATGAATATCAACAATCACTGCGCTATTGTTTTTTATTTGTTAAGACCTTCACGCCTTCAGAAATAATATATTCAACATCACGAATCATGACACAACATAATATAATGATTTCCTTTAACTTTTCAGATAGAATGGGCGCCTCGGTTCGCGGGCCTCTGTATTGCTCAGCTTGTGGAGTACCTCCAGTACCACCCTGTGAAGTCGGTAGAGCCTGACAAGCTCCACACCATAGGCTACAGTGTGGGGGCCCACATACTAGGACTGGTAGCCAACTACCTGGCTAATGGAAAACTTGGCAGAATTACTGGTAAGTATGAGACTATCGTAGTAGGTATTCAAAATGTTATCTCTGAATTAGCATCGCTCGAGCCGCAACCTTTAGGCTGTTGCTACACTAGGCTGCGACGCGAACTGCGACGCACGAGCGATTGAAACAAATACATGCATTCTCACTAAATGGCTACACCGTTCATCAAATATTACTAGCGATCTTTGATTAATTCTGCGACAGGAACTACATTACTGTAATCGCGGCACCGGCTACATCGACGTATCAGCGAAATTGAATCGAATATACGCCAGATTTTCGGTTATAATGTAGCCATTCCATGTTTATCTCGTTTCGCTCTTCCAGCCGCATCGCAAATCGCTGCCTACTGTAGCCTCAGCCTGAGTCTTTCGGCCCGCGATGCTTTTGTATATGACTTCCATTTCTTCCTTGGTCAATTATTCTTTAATTATTGTGTTGATTAAATTATTAAAACTATATTAAACCTTCGAACACACGTGATTCGAGACACAATAGAAAGACAATAGCGGCGCGACAGCCGGCTGTCGCTTGGTCGTCGAAATAATAAATAACTATGTATTATTCCAGTACGGGCCCCTTCTATCTTGTTATGTCACAATGTGGCCCTTAGCTGCCAAAAAGTTGCTGATCACTGCATATAATTATAATATAAAATTAATTAGTTTTCACATTAATAAAGACCACAAACTGCATAATAATGTAATCATATTGCAACATTATAGTTTATTTTATAAAAAAAACACTTCAGTGCTCTCAATTTGGTAATAAACTTGAAAGCGAACGTAATCCAAACTCGTTTTGTATAACTTCCTGAACAAACAGACATTTATTTTTACGTTAACCCTCTAAAGGGAATGGACGGCATTGAAATTACTATTTGTGTACTTTATCGTAATAATAAATACCTTTGAAGTCGGCTGACTAATTAATAATCACTGATCGGTGGAGCTAATTTATCTTATGTACTTATTTTAGTGGTTTTAATCACTCTACATTGTATTTTAACACAAACTTTAGGTGAATTAGCCTTATCTATTGCAATTACTGTTAATAATTGATTAATAAACTCTTAACAATCAATAAATGGAACAATTTGGTATATCTAGCACCTAAATCTTGTAATCAGCAAATTGCAAGGTAAAACAAGTTGGCGTTCAAGTCCTACTTGGCACTTAAGTTATTACATAAGTACTTCAAAGAAAAACACTTCCCTTTTACTCGGTTCTTTGACCTCTGCATGGTAGCTTAACATTCGTTGTGGGAATATGTTATAAAATGTCGATTTCTTTTAATTAAAATTGTTGATTTCTTTGTGCAGGTCTGGATCCAACAATATTTTTCTACATGGGCACCAACCGCTCCCGTGACCTGGACTACACTGATGCTCACTTTGTGGACATCCTACATACTGGTGCGGGTATCCTGGGACAGTGGGGGCCCAATGGACACGCCGACTTCTACGTCAATGGCGGTTCAAGCCAACCTGGATGTGCACATGACACCATTTTCCGTAAGTACCACTAAACTTGTGAAATTGATTGAGTAACTAACTGCATTTCAAATTGGTTTATCGATGTGAATAAATCTAATAAACAATAGCTATGGTATAATGAAGCTGAGCTTATGAGAAAGTTATAAATTTATGACTCAATATATGAAAGAATTATGGGCGTATTGGCCTACCCTATGTATACGAAACAAAGTTATATTATGCAATAATTATGTTCTAATTATAAGATTAATTTTTTACCATAGTAATTCTTTATGCACTTCAAGTACCCCATTATTTTGAACTATTTTCATGTCGACCTCTATGAATGACTATGAATATATATAAATAAATTAAAGAAGCAGAAGTAAACATAGAAGCTTACAAACTGGATGCTGTAATATAGGTCATTTATTTAAAATACCTTTGCTTAGTATACATAGGTCGTAGACCAGCGTTCATTCAAAATTGCCCATAGTAAACTCCTTTTTACCCGACTGCGCGACGCAAAGAAGGGTAATGTGTTTATCAGTCTATGTATGTATGTATGTATGTATGTTTGTTTCTATGTGGCGTTCTAGAGACCGAATGCGTAGGCCGATTTTTGACATATCTGATTCTGCAGTAAAGTGACTACATCCCCTCTGTTATCAACTTGTGGAACTATGCCTGCTATTGCAAGCTACCCTTTAAAATTAAAATACTTACCGTGTGGGGTATAGTTACAAAGTAGTTCGCCGAAACGTCATAAGGTGTCGCTGTTCTGCTACTACAGCGCCATCTATCAATACTACTTCACTCTGTAGCTAATTTCAATCAACATTATGTAGAGGTCGCTTTGACCCTAATCATTAGTTTTTTTCATTTTTCCCCGTTTAATATTAATTTTATTTAGACTTAATAAAAATTCTTTGCAGAAACCCTTTCGTGCGACCACACGAAGGTGACTCCGTACTTTATAGAGTCGATCAACAGTCGCGCCGGGTTCTGGGCGGGTCCGTGCAACACTTTGTTCTCGTACCTCATTGGGTGGTGCGAGCCGAAGGACTCGGAATACGTGCTCATGGGTGAACACGTCAGTCACCAGTAAGTGCTCACAATTGGGGTAAATTGTCGCCGCTATTACGCCATAGTAGAGATATTCTTCAGAAGTTTCAAAATAAGCACGCATTTTTTTAGTTGTAGTTACTAAACTCCTATTACCTATTAAGTTCCAGTTAACTGATCTAAAATTAATTAAGTTTACTAAACTTTACCTTTTTATATTAGTACTAGCTTTTGCCCGCGACTTCGCTCGCGTTAGAAAGAGACAAAAAGTAGCCTATGTTACTCTCCATCCCTTCAACTATCTCCACTTAAAAAATCACGTCAATTCGTCGCTCCGTTTTGCCGTGAAAGAAAGACAGACAGACAACACAACACAACACTTTCCCATTTACAATATTAGTATGGATATAAAGGTAAAGTTTGTAAGTTTGTGAGGTTGTAGGGGTTAATCTCTTTATCTACTGAACCTATTTTGAGAATACTTTTACCAATAGAAAACCACAATTTTTTGAGTTATAAAGCTATATAAAATCACGCTCTGGCCCACAAGGCCAAAGCAGTAACCAAAAACCTATGATAATGCAGGTAAAAATGTGAGGAGCAACTAGTGTTTAATAACTTTACTGATTGCTAAAATTATTTAATCAAGTCTTTAAACCTGGTACTGTATATGTATAGCAGGGAGCCCTGTTTCAGCGTCTTAGCAACTTCTAATTACTGGTTCTAATGGGGTTTTCTTCATTTCAGCGCCCGAGGTGTCTACTACGTCACGACGAACGCTAAGCCGCCGTACGCAAGAGGATTCCCAGGAAAGTCTAGGAGGCTCCGATCTATTACCCCCATTAGTTGATGAATTTATTATCAAAACCTAGAAAAATAAACTTTACCAAAATAATTATTTGAAATAGCAAGCCATTGATGCAAGGGTTTTAAAAGAATAGTGCTAGAGATCTAAGATAGATGAATTACATGGATTTTCTCTACCATTACTATGTAAGACGCCAATTAATATAAATAGGATTTTGAATACGAACTAAGTAAAGTTTTAGACTACTTTTTGTAAATATATATTTATCGATACTTATATATCAGTGGAAGTAGTCACCACCGTTATTGTATCTATGGATATGATTGTGTAGTTGCTCAAAATGAGTGTTAATTTATTTAGATATTTAAGAAATTGTGATAATACGTTTATTTAGGATTAAACTTGGATTTCAACGGGAAAACTGTATTTTATTTTTGACTGCTCTTAACGTCACCTCCATTCAAAAAAAGATATAAGATAATAGATACCAGTTTCTAATTTGATATATTATGTTTATCTAGATTTCATACCAATAATTTAATAAATTGTAACTTTAGCAATTTTATTGTAGAATAATTGAAACAACAGCAAGTAAATTTAAAACATATATTATTAGGGAAGATAATGTTACCATTTCGAAACGACAAATGGATACAATTTTAACAGCAAGCACATTTAGTAGAAATATATTTATTTAGCGACTGGTTCTACAGAACGATGACAACAAATATAAGGCTGTGTACAACACAGCATCTGTTTGTTGAATGAGAATTTTGATATAAGTATTAATAAATAAGTACAATATAAAAGTTAACCCTAATTCATAAAGTAATTAAAAATAAATAACCATTTTTAACGAATAATAACAGGTTTCTTTAAAAGTTTCACAGATGATCTGAAAAATATATTTCAAATACCCTTAAATAATATTCCCCTATAATATTCTCAAATAAAATTAACAATTATCAACAGAATAATACGTACACGTAAATAAGTATTTACATTTTTATTTACCTATAATATATTAGAACCTTACGTCTCTATTTTAAATTAATTTGAAATAACTGTATATAAAAAAAGAAACAGAAACATAGAAAACGCTGAAGTGGAATTTTAAAGTAACTCTGGACCACCTGCATGCATAAAATAATCGCGGTATTATTGCTAAACTTTTAGGTGTCCGATATGCACGCACCCTAAAGCCTAATAAAATAAATCTCAAATAAGTTTTAAAACTGTGTAAAACAAAATCTGTTACTTTTTATATGAGATTCATGTCTGTTTCTTATCTACAGACCGTTACGCCATAAGATATTTATACACACAGCTATTACCTCTATGGTAGATCTGCTGAAATCAAGATAATCAAGAATAAAATAAATCAAAATCAGTTTAACTGATTTATCGTAAATAGTATAGTAATATAGAAAGAATAGTATACAATGAATTAGAAAGAAATTCACTACATAATTTTACTTAATTAATCCTATTGTTGCTATATCTAATTATAATATCATCAGATAAGAGTAAGTAAGAATCGTTGTATCATAGGAGTTGTTCAAACACACATTGCCCTTCCTTAGATCTTTCTAGAAGTCTCAACTATAATCAAATTAGCAAAGGAAAATAATTTAGTAACGCTCACTACTCACTACGCATAAAAAAAAACAAAAATTATGTTATTTACTTTAATATTTAACTAATTACCTAAACATAACGTGATTTCAATCGATTTTAATATAACATGATATTTTTTTACTCCGTAGGCTTTATTCTGTATAAATAACGATTTTTTTAAAATTAGTAATACTATTTTCTAACATTTTGGATCAATTTTAAACGCCAAGTATTTGTTCTAGGCACGCAGTTAAAAGAGTTGCTAAATTTTATTATACAAACATATCTTCGGAACTGAAGCATATTACATTTGCTAATATAACAACGTGAAAATATATGGAGTAGGCATCTCGAATGATGTCAATATTTGAAAGAAGTAAGTAGTTCATGTAGGTTTACTATCTAAATACGCCAGTTTTCCCAAAGACTTTGCCTGGAGTTGTCAAGCAAAAAGCTAGTCAAGGTTAGTGCGTTAATTTTCTTGAAAAAAAAAACGAACTCGCTCTATTATCTACGCTCCTAAAATTACTTAAACTATCTAATAGATAATATTTACAATTCATTAAATAATAGTCATATTATTATGACTATAGTTTTCCGATCTGTGCCAAAATTAATATTCATTTTCCCAAATTGTAATTTATAGTATTTGGTTTTTCTACACTATTTATTCTCAATATAGAGTGCTATAAGACATACCGTAACAAACGTACCAAATAAACTAACTAATTAACAATATTTTTACTTAGAACATTATTTACACACTAAATCAATAATAGGCCAGATTGAAACAAACTTCTGCTGAACTTACGAATTTACATTAAAATCATTTTTTTAAATCTACGACGCAATGCCGGAGCAACTTATTGAAACAGTTGAAAAAACTGTTATATTTCTAACTCAATACATGTATAATAACGCTATTATTATTTGTTGATTATAATAATTATTAATATGCTGATTATAATAAATTTTCGGAGCTTCTGAGCTCTTAACACATTTATATTCCAGCAATTTGTTATTATTCCCAGTAATGATTAACTTATGGCCCGAGACTACTGAAAGTGTTGCCAGGTCTCTTCGGCCCCTTTCGCTTTACAAATCCTACTTGAAGCTTGTCAGTGCCTCTACACAGGCAATATTCATTGACAGCCATGTTTAACTTATTGCTTGGCCATATTTGAAACTGTTGCAGATGATATTGTAATACAGACTCGGGGATAATTGCCATAAAGCGTTATTACAAAATAAATACCCCACGATCTTTATTAAGTTTGTTTATTAATTGGAACTAGTATGAATGTCACCCATGTCATTAATTGTCTTATAAGCTCTGGATTTCTGCTGCTTATTCTAAAAATTACGTCAAGATACACTACTGCAGGAAATTTAACTAAATTCGGCACAGGTTCTGTACACTTAAAGCGATTAAACCTAACATTAATTACAATAATTCGTATTTAATTATATTAATGAGGTTTAATTAAACCATTAAATAATGTGATACCTAACTGCAAACCTATAGTACCTAATACTTACTATCAAAACTATACAAAAGATTTTCAGCAACTATGGCTATAAAATCAATCGTCAAATAAACACAGCTCTCCTAAAACCAATATAAGAAGCGATGCCAAATTATTTACAAATTAATTAGCTTCAAATACTATCAGGACTTTGAAAGCAAATCCTTAAACATGAGCCTAATCAGTAATTGACTTGTGACAGTGCTTCCGTGCAAGTAATATCTTATCTAACTAACCCTAATATTGTTCCTTAATAATATTTTATACAAAACCTATAAAATGGTAAAAAAAACTCGCGACTAAAAGCAGTTATCCTGTAAATTAATAAATATTAATTACATATTCAAAACTTGAGTCTGAGAATGTTGAGAATAATCTAAAAGAAAAACAATATAAAAATATAAAACGTGAAAAAATGACTTATAAAAATTAGTTTTTTTTTATTATTGTTAGCAAATCATTATGAATAAAGATAAAAATAAATATTCCTTTTCGCACGTATGTGACTACTGCAATCAAAATAAAATTATATATCCTTATAGTAGACACATTATAGTAGATTTTTTATTATACAATTGTATATAGTATTGTCTTATTTATTGTTATAATTATTTACATCTAAGGGCGCTTTATTAAGCTTTATTGTCAATTTGTCACCACAGCCTTATAGAGTGAGATTCACCCCATTTAAAATTATTGTCCTATTATAAGCCTATACGAACGTTTTATTAATATTTTACTAAATTCAATATTATGAAATATATATACCACTACCAACTGTAACTCAAAAAGCCAAAACTATACGCAAAGAATAATATTGAAAACCCAAAGTTCATAAAATTACTGGAGTTTTTTTGTTCTTAGTCAGACCAGTATATCTATTTTCTAACGTGCAATTTGCTTTTGTCTCGTGCTATTGATTTCAATTGGAATCTTCACTATGTTGCACCAGCATCTTTGATAATGGAATAAGGGCTAAATATAAATATATTATTATACTTGGTAAATATATTTCATTTTTATAATATTTTTATTAATTCAAAAGTATAAAAGTGCGCGCTTCAACAAGTGCGTGGGGAGCCGTACCCTTTCCGCCATAACTTTGGACATTGTGAAAATTATCATTACAAATAATTATGAATAGGATACATATATAAATATAGGTTTGTATGTACATCTTGTCTATTAAATATTCCTTATAATATTCTATGCACATGCCCCGGCCAACATACTTTAAATTAATGTAGACAAGTAGACAGTTCTGCCTGTTAGGTACTAAAATAGGTGCTAATGTATTCAAGAGATTAAGATCATGCTGCTAGTTATATGGTAAGATATTATAGGTAAGTTTCAGTGATATGCGATTACACTTTTTATTGCTCCATCAGTGTCAATCGACACATGTAAATAAAAACTAAAATGTTTTTAAAGAGTTGACCTCCTTGTAATACAGCCCAAAATTATTACTTTTCATAAGACTGTTAACCTTTTCAACTGATTACATCGCTAAAAATAACAATAGAAGATTTATTTATAAATAGATACAAATCACTACACACACAAGTAATATCCTTTCAAAGTTAGTCAAAGTATTTTTTACATCACAGAATTGACGGCGTAGAGATTATTTAAAATAACGACTTTGCTTTATACTATATAATTAATTCTATAATTTTAATGTTTTTTAGGAAATAGTTCAAATGAAAGTAATAAAATGTATGTTTTACGACGTTCAAGTTGTTGTTTGAAACGGTGTTTTTACCTTTTGTTGTCCAAAATTGAGTGAAACGTTTGTGGTATGGTGTTCGCGATGAATATGATATTTAATTTATATCCTTGCATACTGGAACGGATGAAGATGGCTCTGTATTCTATGATTATGAGGTTTGCAATACAAAGCAGAGACAGAAGAAAATAAAAGTTTGGATGAAAATATTTGTAATGAACTGATAATATTTATATTGAACTATCTATCACGGCCGATTTTTCAATCGCCAGATAAGTTTTGGAATATTATCTAAAGAATACATATGGCGTTTTGAGTTATCTATACGTGCGTATGTCACTTAGCTCCTCTTAATCGTCTGGACCAATTTGAATGAAATTTTGGTGTAAATATTTCAATGAATTTCTGGTGGTTTGAAAGCCTAATGGGAGCCGGAAGTGGTGCTATTGTCGTCATTTATTATTTATAAATTAGGCAGGACAACGTTTGTAGAGTCCGCTAGTTTTCCATACAATAGTTGTAAACCGCAATTTATATTCCTTAGATAAAACAATCTGAACATAAAAAAATCGGTAGTTACTCAACTAGATCTTATGTTTTGGTGTAACGTAACTCTAAGTATGAATCGGATCCGAGATGATAATTCTCACTCATGTCCAAATAAAGTAACTCTTACTTCTATGCGAATGTATCTACAATAGCTTGAATACGTTAGTCATCACTGCCGCAGATCATATGCTTCTATTTTATTATATTTACAACACTTACAATTAATTAATATTCGATTACACAATTATTTCAGAAGAAAACAATAAGCAAAAACCCTTCAAAACCTAACTTGGATACCTACTTAAGTCCGAAAAAAACAGACCAAAAAATGAAAAAGTATTTAGCGAATAGAGACTCGCATATTGCCGGTTGTTTAATTTATTTTATACTAAGATCTGCAATCGCTTTTAACTAAATTAAAAAGTAAATCATTGCCCTCAATTCCTATACAATAAGTGCGTATTTTAACGAGTGATCGTTGGTCTCAGACACCTCCAGTCAGATATTATTGTCAGTACTTCAATCTTGAGCTAATATTTTGTAATACATAGTAGATACATATTACATTAAAAAGTAAATTATTGTCTTACGATCACTTCAAATTTAACTAAAAGGGATTGTGCAGTGAGCAGCATGATATTAACGCTAGAGAGACTATTCTACAAGTCTGTCAGACTGTCAGTCATTGTCATTATACTTATTTAAATATACATTAATTATGTTTTCGCTTAAACTTGCACGCGTTTAAATACCCTAGCTACTGCTTCTAGTAAGAATATTTCGCTATAATTATATTTTCTACATAATATTTTAGGCTATGGCTTTTAATTGTACATGTTTTTTTTTTTAATTTTTGTGGAAGTTGTTCAGTTGCAAAAATATGAAGGTTCATCGGATCTCGGTCCTATTAAAGATATTTTTTATTGTTGAATTTTATAACTGCATTTAGAGTAAAGGTCTAAATACTGGCGATAACCGATTTCACTAAATGAAAATAAACCATTTATTTCTAAAAAGGAGTAAAACTGTATTCAAAATTTTCGTAAGCGTGCCACACTCAAGAATCGAGCTGAATGAAATCTGACTAATTGTGTATACTTTTATATTATTAATCGACACGGTCAGTCAGAAGGATGAAAAGGAAAGGACATTAAATGGGACCAAATAAAGCGCTACAAAGCTAAAATTCAAAGGTTCCTACCAAAATTCCTAAATCGAGTTAGAAACAATTTTTTTTTTTGGAAAGCTGAAATTTATGCTTTTGTCTTCATTTGCGAGTTTAGATCCATATGATTGGCTCTATAGATCCATGCTTTAAAAGTACAAGAAGAAATTTTGACGGACTTAAACCAGTTAAGATATAGGTACTTTATTGGTAAAGTTTTTGTATCACAAATATTGAAAAGCCATTTTGCTTAAATAATTTTTTTTTAAATAAAATGTGCTATCTCCAGTGTATAGAGCTTTCTCTTCAAGGCGTGCTAAAAATCCATACTGCTGTCTGAAAATTTAAAACTTCAAGAGTTTTAAGGTAGTTATTTTTTTTAGCTATCGCTACGTTAATGCAACATAGGTACGTGCATAAGAAATGTGCGTTACATAATACATAAGTTTATAATCAAACCTTAAAAATTTCGAATATGTTACTCAATAAGTATGCTGCAATAGTAGCTGCTTGCTTTGCTATTCTAATAGTAATATTTAACCGATCTAATATATTATCACATTATTATTATGTGGGTACATGCTTAAATACAACCTATACCTATATTATGATATACCTATATATACAAAGATTTGTGAAAATCTTTTCAAATTTATTAAGAAGTGCGTCTTCTAAGTAACGTTTTTTTTTGTTTCTTTTTTATTATTTTAACGACCAGTAAATTTTTGCACAATAGCTATCTCCATAATTTTCACGTGTCTATCACTGTAGTTTTAAATAAGTAATTCCTTTCTATATTGATTTTCAAGCGTAGAAGCGTTACTAAAGGAAGGGACATGTGTTTTAACCAACCACCCTAGCTCTCTTCAATCTCTATAATAAACGAATATAGTTCTTAAAGAAAATATCACCCATTCTGTTTTATTTATTACCGCTATTCAATATTTACACGTGACAAAAATAAATAAGTGATCTGAAATTTTAATTAACTCCAACGACTTTGCATCAACGAAAAATACGCAAAAAATTATATAGAATAACAATTTAATTTTCAACAAGAATGATTACATTACTTCCCTTTATAGTATTAACATTTTATTTCAATGTCTACTCCTATGATACATAATTATACATTTACGCATCCAATTAAATACAATTCTAAATTTTGAACAATTCAATTATTTCGTAAATATTTATAAACATTTTACAACAGTTTTATGAAACTTAGTAACAAGGACTAGAAATGTTATAGTAACCATAAATTTTATAAGTACGATATCATGAGGCAAAACTAACTATAAATTGATTACTAAGCTAACCCATCCAGTGACAAATTTGAATATATCTAGTGTGATATGCCAATATAATTTATATACACCTGTACACGTACAAATGTAAATAAAACAGGTACGTAAGGTAATACTGGTTAGAAGGAACTCAAGCATGACATGTCAATGTAAAGCTCAGGTTTGATATCACAACAAAGTAACAAAAACATCGAGATCTTTGACTTTTTATAAAACTCAATTTACGCCTAAACGCTAAACGATTTAACATACAAGCTAACGATGAGAACAATATATAGTTTCCCTATAAAAATATCAGCACACGGCAAGTCGCGATCCGGGAACTGATGACAAAGTATTTGTAAAAGTATTATATATATTTACCTATTATCTTTAAGTTAAGAGGTAACATTGAACGGACGAAGCACATCGTCATACAACTGACATTTACATTCCGAAACATTGAAAACACAATAAGAATTGTTCTACTTGGTACCAAGGCAAGTTATGTTTACTGGTACACTGTACTAATATCTTAAAATGTAAATGCAGATGAACGCTTTTCTGCTGTTCGTCAAGTTAACGCTGGCCTCTACTCAGGATAGTGTTGTTCGTTAGCGGCTGGCCCGTCGTAGTAGTCTTGTGCTGGAGGTTGGATTGGCTCAGCCTGGTATAGGGCGCCCGACACGAAGGGATTATTGGGCACATGAGCACCGGGCGCTGGCGGCCGTGGCGGTGCGATAGCCCCGTACCCAGCCTGCTCTGAACCCTTTAGAGGAGCTGATGTCGTCTTGAGGGAAGAAAATTTTTGATTTTTATTTTATGATACAATTCTCAGTAAAGGAAAGATGTCGGTTGAACTTTGTACATGTCATGATTTTTTTTTACTGAAATGTCGTATGCACGCTACATTGACAAAAACTATTACTTCGTTAACTACAGATACTTACAAACGTCGTTTCTTGATCTAATGATTTCATAGGTTGGGGATCTTCCAAGGCTTCCTCAGCCCATGGCTGCAGTTCTCCCGACGCAAAGATGGCGTATATGGTGATGCCGACGAAGTGAACTGTCGCGCCCATCAGGAACACCGCGCGCCACTCCGTTATGGCTTTCTCCAGTTGATTCTTTTGACAATCGAGATCGAAAAATCAGCCTCACAATTTGTTTAGTTATTAATAAACTTAAACCAATTCCTATGTGCCAAATTAAGCACAGTTTCCTTTTTTCAGTTTTTTTTTTTTAATTTCTATATAAAAACTCTTTTGCGAAACATACATACATTTTGTTACGAAAATTTTATACACAACCACAAAAGACTGTTGTAACCCTGTTATAACTTTCTAAGCGCAATACAAAGACAACATTAGACACATCCAAAAACCTGACGAGATGTTTAAAATTTCAGATAAGCATATCTGTAACAAATATCTAGTAAGTTGTGGTAACAATGCGTGCAGTCGTGCGCGATGTGGCGCGGCAGCGGGCGATAATAAAGTGCTCAGCGACTGCACCGCACTCCCGTGCCGCATCGCCGCGCACCCACAATCCTACTCATTGTATATTCCGCGCGCGACTCCATGGAGCTCGATTTCCTTTTTTAAATTAGCCACGGACGAATGTCCTTTTTGTTTCGCTAGTTCGCGCCTGAAAGCGATACCGTCCTATTGCACTGGGGGAGGCTATCTAATAAAAATTCAAGAACATTTTTATTGAAAAACATTTTTCCTTTGAAAACTGATTCTGTTACTTAAGACGGCTGTTGAATAATCTCGACGCGTTTTACTAAACAAAAATATTCAGATGGATGATAATAAAGTTTTAAAGATTTCCCGAAAATATAAACAAGAAAGTAAATCTTACCTTTTCTTGAGTCATGTAATCGATAACAATGGGTACGAGGAAGCCAGCGATTGTACCGATGCCGTTGGACAGTCCCATCAGAATGGAAGCGTATCTTGGAGCGATGTCCAGATGGTTGACGTTATAGCCTGATATAGCAAAACCGCTGCACGCTACTCCTAGCGTCAGTTCTATTGTCGCCACGTACTGATACAAAAACAAATAGGCTGTGTTAAAACTGAATTATAGTGAGTACAGTTTTATTGACTTAAATTATTTTGAATAAAAAAACTTTTTCAAATGCAGTTAATCATACCCAAGAAACATAGGAGATGTAGAAAGTACAAAGCAGTAATCTTTTCTGTTTCAAACTTTGTATCCTTAGATTATAAACATAATTTCGTATCATTCATTTGTCTCACACAATATAGTTTTATTTACCTTGTTATTGGCATATGCGACAAGTACAAAAAAGAACGCCTCCAATCCGAATCCTCCACAGTTGAAGAGTTTCCTCACAGTGGTCGTCGTCATGATGTTGTTCTTACGCAAGTAATCGGCCATCATGCCACCAATAGGCACAAGTGACGTCATTATTAAATGTGGAATGGCGCCAACAAACCCAGACTGAAACGACGAAATACAATAAAGGAAGAGCCACTTAAACTTGGTCTAGTTAGACACAAACAAACATTATATTAGATACACTGAATAGAAGTTACCTCTGTGATCTGCATGTTGAATCGTGAGTTAAAGTAGGACGACTGGAATATTACTAGTAGACAGAAGTTCCACGTTCTGCAGAAGTTCGCTACGATTATAGCGTACACCTAAAACATCACGGACTCTTTAAAAATCAAAATATTTTTATTTTCTCTTTTTTCCGTCAACAGCTTACTCATAAAAAAATATTAACATTCGTAAAATATAACGTACTGGTGGTGAAGTTGCAAAAGCTTTCCAGGGCGTCGCCCAGAATCCAGGCATGGCAGCCTGTGTCGCAGTGCCAAGAGATTGCTCGATGTAGGTCAACTCTTTGGCGGCGATAGTGGGGTGCTTGCTGGGCCTCTCGAACACCAGCCATAGCCATAACACGTACCTAAACGAAAGGTATCGTTTATTAAATATATTAATAAAACAACGCGTGACATTTCTAGTTAAGTAACCTCATTTATCTTTGTAATAAGCTAATAAATTAATATTTGTGCTCAATGTATAGAACACAAATGTTAATTATCGTTCAATGTTGATTACTTACCAGATGACGCCAGACACTCCGTAGAAATAGAATGGCGCCTGCCAACTGATGTAATCCGTGAGCAGACCGGACAATGGCATGCCAACAACGATGCCAGCGTACGTGCCACAGAAAGCAAGAGTTGCCAACCGGGAGCGTTCCAGTGGAGGCGCCCACATCCGCCAGATACCGTGGCAAGATGGGTACGTTACACCCTACAAACAAATTAATATAACAGAAAAGAAAATAATATTTTACTTTCTATTGAAGAACCGTAACATAATAGGGTATTACACTGTATAAGAGAAAAAATATAAAAATATATTATTGAGGTAGCTGAAGCAAAAAGCAGCCGAACAGTGTTAGTTTTAGTTCATAAAACTAGAAAATATTTTTTTAAATTCAATTCAAAGTTTTCAGTTTTTTTTACCTGTTCTTGAACACACCGAAATACAGACCATAGACAGTGACAGCTGTCGACTGTCAACAGTGTCAACTAGACGTCACTATTTGTTTTATTTATAACCTCCTAATACGATCTTTATTATAAAAATATACTTTTTCATGGAAGTTATTGTGAAAGATATTTTAGATGGCTAATGCACATGTGTACTTACATCAAAGTGATATTTACAACAACAGTAAAAACGGTACAAACGGGTTTTTATGGTGTAATAGTTGGAATACTCTTCCCACAACTTTTAACTAAGTTTTTCTTAAATTTGAATCAGTTAACACTAGAATTCACAATTATTCCGATGTTTTCACACTTGTGTTCTTGCATTCCGAAACGCACACCAACGGTAAGTCGAACAGTAACAAATTTTTCAGATAAAAACAATAAAAATTATGTAAAGTGTCACAGCGCGTTTGTTTATTTACATGACGTAACGACGTCATATCGCCAAAGCAAAACCACGCCCACGGCGTTTTCCGTTTTTGGAAATTTCCGCGCGAAATTTGAAAATACAATTTTTAAAAGCGTTTTTAGGGTACTTAGCGCTTAAATAAAAATTTAGGATTATTTTTAGTGGTTTCTTAGTACTGTAGGAGTTATTTGAAATACTTAAAAAAAAAGAGTGTAATACCCTATTATTGAATCAAATAGAAAAAGGTGGATTAAAGAGTTCTATATTATATTATGTCAATGGGCCCAATCTTAAAGATTTAATAGGATAGCAGTGGCATTGAAGAATCAACTAAGCCGGGATATGCGGAGACGAGCAAATACGTCGCCATGGCAACGGAGGGCCCGGTAATCCTGAAGAGGCTTTGTACTTCGGTAAGCGATGTCGACTATACTCAAGTGCGATTGACGATAGATACCGATCGTTCTGTAGGCGATCATTGAAAATCGCTCCTTTGAAACCGAAATAGGAGGTGCCAGCTTCAAAGCAATTTTAAATTCATTTCAAGACGAAGAATTTTCAATTATTATTTTTTCGATTGCATTATACGTCACCCGTTTACTTACACTCTTTGCCCATTAAATGATTGGCTGATTAGCGCTTTTGTAGTATAACGTCAATCTGTTACTAGCTTAGGTACCGTTCAATGCCACTTATAGAGTTTTTACAGGACAACATCGACTGTTGTTAATAATTCGAACTAGAACTCCCAACACTTCGAAACATTCAATGCAAATAACAACAAAAATCCGAAACTGTTTCTTTAAAACTAAAAGGGTAATATGTACATAATAATATGAATTCAATTTACCGAAGAACAAAGTGGGGGACTATTGAAATCCAAACGTGACGAGTGGAACATTCGAAACGATCCCGCGCTTGAAATTTTGAGCATTAGTAATAAGCTTGATCATGCACCGGCACGTCCCGAATGTCAAATGTCCTAAATTTTAAACGTGTGACATTTCACTCGTTACAACATGTTTCCCTGCTGCTTCATTACACGAGTTTCGTGCTGTCGAAGGTGTTTTTGGATATGCACTTTATTTGAAATAATAATTTGTTTTAAATAGCTCTCAGACCGGCTCGTGCTTGGCTTAGATTTCAAATAAAAGAGCTCAGTCTTTAGATCAAATCGGGAACCTCCTTTAGAACCGGAGGTAAAGAGAAAGAGAGCCATTCAAACATAAGGAAAACTCGCATTTAAGTAACTAACTTGAAAAAGAAAATGTCAGATGATGATCGATAATTTCATAACAACCTGATGCATAGGATACTCAATCGATGACATTTCCTAAAAAAATAATAGTTAAATCTGTCGGATCGAACAGTTTCTTATTGAATGTAGTTTATAATATGATACCTACTATTGTTCACTCTATTACTGTTCCTCGCGGTTTCATTCGCGTTACGTTAGGTTTTTGGTTACTGTTTCGCTACCGTGGGTCATAGCGTGATGTTGATACAGCCTGTGTTACTCAGGGATAATGTAGCTTTCTAATGATAAAAGGATTCTTTAAAATCGGTCCAGTAGTTTTTGAGTTTATTCGTTACATACAAAAATACAAATCTTTCCTCTTTATAATATACATTATATAGATAAATAACAAATATCGGTATAGTGTAGCACAGACTGCAATGATGTTTGTCACATTTTTTACCAGAAAAAACTGTTACGTTTTTGTAGCACTGATAGCTGGAAGTAACAACTCACCTCAACGAATCCCTGCGCAACTTTCAAGATGACGACAGCAGCAGGGCCCATGGACATCGCTCCAGGTATCGCCATGTTGAATATAGCTGACGTCGCAATGGCAACCCCGAAGATCTTGTTAGCAGGATACATGGAGGCCAGGAAACCGCCGGGCACTTGTGTAATCAGGTACCCAGCAAAGTACGAGGAGTCTATTGAAGACTCAACGCTCACAGTCCATTCGAATGGCGCTTTGTCAGTTGAGTTTTGCTGTATGACAAGTAAATTATTTAAGTTACAATAATAGGCCACTAATGGATTTAGGTAGTTTAGATATTGTAAAATGAAGTAAAATAATTTTATTTAATAATTTTTTTTTATATATAAAAGCACTATGCAACGACCAAGAACCACGCGTTTATGCAAAGGGCTATATAGAGTTAATCCCAACACTATAACAAAAATAAAAACTTTGACAGAAGTAAAGAATAAAGTAGGTATAAAATGAGTTTGGTAACCCTGGTAACCTATGATAAGCAAAAGGAAGCATTGTTGAAGTATATACCTTAGTGTACAATACTTACGGCTTGTTTCTCAGTCATCTTGAGCTTGGCCATGCTCATGTTGCAGCGCATACCGAACATGATGCTGAACCCGAAGCAGGCCAGCAGCGCCACCGTGTAGCGCGCGGTTAAGCACGGACATTCCGGGCGCACGTACTTATCTAGTACCACAATTATTTTACCATAAAAGGAAGAAAACTAACTCATATTTTATAATTTCCCAGATGGCGAAGCTTATTCGCTTAATACAAGATTGGAACTGGGATTATTAACTGTTAGTTCAGTATTCACAATATCTTGGAGAGAAGATGAGGAGATGAAGGAGAGAAGACGAAGATTCAATTAAAGTAAATAATATTTAACATTTATCTGATACCTATGGGTCGCGGAGGTGGTCGGTCAGGCGACGGTGGTGTTTCCAAGTCTTCGCCGTCATACATCTGATCGTAACCCTTCTGATCAACGTGGAAGCTCTCATATTGAGTATTTCTGTAACAAAATAAAACAGAGTTAAAAAAACATATTTTCGTTCGGAATATGTTTTTACTTCAAACACGAATAAAATCACCCTACGAACTCTTTCGCAGAGTATTTCCAACATCAAACGCAGACTTATAGACTTTCAATTAGTTTATTCCGCGTTATTTTACACTATTTTCCCTGTAATGGAAGCGGATGAGAAGCGACACACCTCGCCGATGAAAATAAAATTAAAAACGTCTGCCAGCTAATAGGGTTGCCACTTGTCACCATGCACGATCACACCTGCACTTTGCTTCTGAACTCTCAATGGAAACTAATAATAACGAACAAATAAACATTTGTTTGGTATACACGTAACAATAAAGTGATTTAGTAGAAATTTAAACTGAAATAAATATAAACATACTAGTTTTTGCCCGTGACTTAGTCCGCGTGGATTAATAGTTCCCGTTCCCGGGGGATTTCCGGAATGAAAACTATCCTATGTCCTTTCTCGGGTAACAGACTATGTACTAAATTTCATTCAAATCAGTTTAGGCGTAAAGAAGAGACAGGCAGATAGAATTACTTTTGCATTTATAATATTAGTACGGATAAAACTGGCAAGAACTTTTTTAATTAAGTACGAAAAGTACAATAATGATCACACGGTTTTATTAAGATCTTTCACAATAGGAAAGTCTGGAACTTTTGCAAAACTTCATCAACTTCTTCATGTCAGAGATTCCTCGGTGATCCATTGAAAAGTGCACTACAAGTAAGTAGGGTACGCAGCGAATCGGAACACCGCTCAACTTTTATACCTCTATTGAAATTGTTTTAAATACTTCGCAGACCACGATTCAAAAGAAAGGTAGAAAAAAATCTGAGTTTTTTCAAGTTTAACTAGAAAGCTGAGACAAACTCCAACAGCCAATATATTAAACTACATGTATAGTAAGAAATAAACTGAAAGTGCATGTTTGGAACATGTATGCATGAATTTTCCAACCATAAAATTGTTGAGAGTACAGATTTGTGTGACTGCGGACCCTCAATCCGGCTCGGCTTGCCCATTAGTGGGCAAATTGAATTATCCGCTATTGACGGCGCGTCGCGACTCATTGTTTGCAAACTGATAGGCTCCACTTTTGCTACAAGTGATTTTGTAGGAAAATCTGTAAATTCGTTAAGTTTCCGCTTATCGTGTGATTTATTTAAAATAATATAAAACAAAATCAACCTACTGTTTGTAAGTGTATTACATGCTTCAAAACTTTCATTGGTTAATTTATTATCAGCTTTGTCACAACTTCATTGTTGTCCTTTTAAAATACACGGAAATCGAAAAGCTTTACACAGCACCACAACATTCAAAAGCTATTAAAAGTAGCGATGAATATAACGACTTGTGGGCGACAACTGCAGTGCGTAAGTCATCGTCGTGTAAATTCATTTTTCCGCTGACAAAAGTAATAAATATGGCTATCTGTCCCCGTCCCTCGTTTAACGTTGTTGGTAATGAATCGTCGCATAAAAGGCATAACCAAGTGGAAACGAGGCGCGAACGCTACGCGAGCGACCGACGCCCGACGCGTCGCCCCAGCAACGCCACGCCATCGCGCCGTGCGCCATCGCGCCGTGCGCCACCGCGCCGTGCGCCATCACGCCGGCTCCCCGAGCTAATGCGTTTAGCTACACTGGACGAGATACCGCCATCAACAGTTACGTAAGCCGGACACATCTGCAAGGATGTTGTGCTAATTACAAAATTATGCGATTAAACGTAGGGTGGATAAATCGCTTTTTCAGCGTTTGTATCATTTTAATAGAATTCTCTTAATGTATGTACGCACAGCCAATACTGCACTCAGCTATAATTAAATGAAGTCTCACTCATTAGAAGCTGTGCGTCTGTAAGTCTTATTTCGTATTGAACTATGGAATTCATAGAAAATTAAAAAAAAACGTCACTATCTCCTACGTTAATCTATATAAAAATCATAATAAGTAGCTTCAATTTCGAGCGTGATATGTATATGAATAAAAAACATGTGATTATCATTTTTGTTGGCGTAGCCCCCTTTAGATCAGCCCCTTGAAAGCGTCGCGTCGGCGGCGCTTCATTGTGCCACTAATGCACCCCATACACTGTAGCTATAATTATGTGACGTAACTCTAAATGCTATAATTACTGTTTTGTCCCCGTTTGTCTACGAAGTTAATGGATACAGTCATTTTCGAATTTAAATATTGATTTAGATAACATTACTTAAAGTAAAAGAAGTAAATGTTTATTGTAAACAGTCTTTCGATTTAAAAAAGTAGCAATTAATTAATAAGCTCTTAAATAACTACGGATTTTTATTTATTTATTGTTTAAAATACTTTCAATAAGAAAATAAATCGGAGGTAGATAGAAAAATACTTAACGAAACAGTTAAGTTCGTAAACTAATTTACTTTTACTTAATTAAAAATGAGTTCAGTTTGAGCCAAACGCAAATCAACTAACGTTGAGTTATTGCGAAATTCCAGTAAGAGAAGCAGAACGTTCCGAGTCATAGCTTGAATTTTGGAGTACAAATTGAATCAGCAATCGAGTATGGCGCGCGGTCAGCGATTCACTTGACAGTTAAACTTCTAAGCCAACTTTGTAATTTGGCACTTCGTCGGTACGTTCTTGCTGTTAGCTGAAAATCCTGAATTATTACTAGAAAGGGTTAACCTTTTGTGTCCGCTTCAATGAAAGCTTTTTGGCGCGGAGTGAATTATTGATCTCTATTTCTCTCGATAAAAATTATTGTATTGAAAAATGCGGCACTTCGCACAATATGTAGGTGACAATAAACTGCGTTAATATTAGCCATGCGTATTTAGGTTTCTCGAGTTCTCGAAGACAGAACTCCTGGATCAGACGTGAAGAGCAGGGGGCAAGACCGGGAGGTGGCGAGGAGGGCTGCTGCGTAGATCACAATATGCACTTCAACATTCCCCACTATGAATACCTACAGAGAGCAGGGCGGGGTGCGAAACTTCTTAATTAATTAAGACTTGAGATATAAATGCCTATTTAATTAAGGCAAAATATCGTTTATTATATGAAAGCTTTGTTAATTGATCTGAGTAATTAATTTTGACCTTTCGAAAACTTACAAGACTTTATACGACTTCAACAATGGGTACTTAATACAGTGAACTATTCCATAGAAATGTTAAATTATGTAATGTATTACATACCTCAGTAGTAAATCTAGGAAATTGATCATACGATACTAATTGTAACAGACTAAGTATAACGCGTTCGACTCCGGCCCTGCCACCTCGCTCGGGAGGGGGCAGCTATTACACCCCGTAAAGCCACCCTCTCTAATTGATTTACAATTGTCGGTTAAATTTGTTTCCCGACCACCCTTCGCGATCACTGATCGCAAATGCATTTTAGGATACTATTGAGGAGCCGCAAAAAATGCAAAACATTCTTACGTGAGCATTTTGGAAGTTAAAGAATTTTGTTTTTTTTTCCATTGATAATCATGTTTCAGGTAATAAAAACATTTTACAAGAATACTAGATGTACAAAACTTACCACAAAAGTATGACACTGAACTATATCAGTCTACACTTAACGACAGCTACGTCGTCGTGTATTGGTTTTAGTTTTCCATAAATTAAAATCAATTTCCTGATTTCCTTTCTTGTAATTTGCGAAATATTATCTCAATACATGTAGACTTACTACATTTTTAAAATAACATCATTTTAAGCGAAAAAATCACATAAAAATAAACAGACACCTCATGCTACGCTTTCTCGTAGCGCGTAGCACTGCTACGAAAGTCAAACTAAACGACTAAATGTTTGTATAGTAAGCACACTAATGTGATATTTAACTAAATTGGAGCACTAGTTTGTAAGCCAGTCTGTCAACAATTCGAAACCAGCGGGATGGTGAATAAAACATGTAATAAATAAATGTAACCAATGTAACGTAACGACCCATTACAGCTACGCGCACTTCGGTACCTCTACGCATTTATTGAGTTGGGCTTCAGACATCGTCTTATCGTGAACATTATTGAGCTTGAACATTGTCGATGGTATATTTCATTTTTATGTGTATATGTGTTTAATTGTTATATTTTTTTAGCAACTGCTAAGTAAATCATTTAAAGAGATTTTTAATTGGATTTTTCTCTTATCTGAAGTAACATACGTATCTGTCACTGCTGCTATCCTAGAAGTTAATGCATGCACCCGCTTACACGTCCTCACATTGTACAACCATTCCTTTGTGTACTCGTTGACAAGCAAACGCATCGCGCAGCATGCTCCTTGCGAACAACACCACAAATAAATCAAGTGAATGATCTCGCATTTCGACACTTGCGAACATAATAGAGTTATGACAAAAATGGCGACGCGAGCTAAGAAATATCACTTGGTAAACCCGAGACGCTTGTTAGCGTCTCCTTGCTTTTATTTATGGCCAGATTTATTTTATAGCCGCTCATGGATGGCGGGGAAATCGAATGAAAAGAGATAGCAGCAAATAAAACAATAATTTCATCGATTTGCGACGCCGAGCACAATGTAAAGGAAAGTAACTTCGCTGAGAAGTTCAACCATTGGTGTTTCTTTGATCTTAAGTTTTTACTTGAGAGTTGATATTGACTGTTACTATTCATATTTACTCTCATTAATAAATTCATTGTTTTGAGGATGAAAACGTATTACTTCATTCAATAGTACTCTTATTTCGCTCTCATTAGAGTAATAAAATCGCGTGGATATAAGCCAGTCTGATGAACGTGCTCTAGACGATATTTTCTATTTCAAACACAAATTTTATTTTCTCGCAGCTCGCAGCGTACAACAAATATCATAAAAATGGAATGCAAACAAGACAGCTCGTTGTATTTGCTATGATATTCGTATTTGGCTGGCAGATTCTTACTCTCTTTGCTGGGCCCTAATCTGTCGGGCGGCGCGTACCTCACGTCCGGGATACGCCTCTGTTGTTTCTTGAATTTCCCATCCATTTGTAGATATTTTTCAACTTTACTAATGGAGATGTATCGTTTTTTGTTTTGTTTTAATATAAACAAAATATCAACGAAAATCTCAGAGGTTCTACTCACAATCAAAACAGTGATAAAACAACCTTCTCAAATAAAATATGCAAAACAAGAAAAGGTCTAGCTATAACGCTCAACGGCATCAGTAAACGTTATTCCCGCTCACGACGAGGTATCTACCTACAGGGCTGTAAATAAATTGAAGTGAATGCGCGAAGAAGGAAAATCCAAACAAATCCCGTCTAATCCTGGGTAAAGCGTTCGCAAATCCAGGTTAGTTGTAAATATCAATTACGCAAATACCCCGGATTAGGAAGTGTAATGGTTGGCGCGAATGCAAGGGGTGAATTTGCACTTTACGCGTTTTTAAGTTTCCTTAAAGAACACGTAGAAAGTTAATAAAATAACTGACTAAGTTTCAAACATTTCCGTTTACATCCAAAAGTAATGAACAAGATGTTTATATTTCTATTCAGATAAATGCGTAATTAATTAATTATCATACTTCCTAGCAGCTTATTTATCCGACGATAATTAATGAAACAAGGTAATAATGATGAACATAACGCAGTAATGTAACAAACTAATAAAATGTAGAGTAGCAGGCAATTGAATAAAAGTCCCGAGGGCGATTTTTTCCCTCAAATCTAATAGAGCTGGGGACTGGGGACAGTCGTTGAAGACTTGTAGATAATTTTAATATTCGTGTCGCAGGCCCCGGGAGTCTTGTATCGATCTCACGTCAATCTGATAGACCTGTTATTAGGTCACAATGAATTTTATTGTTCTTTGTAGGTATTTTTGATAAGGACGTTTGGTAATATTTGGTTTCGTAATAAAGTTTTGTTGTAATAAGTTTTTAAAAAGAGTTGTGTCCATTTTATGATAAAAATGTTTGCACTATTTCCTCTTTTGGTCCATGTAATCATTTAACTATATATATTAAAGAGACGATAGTTCCTTGATTATCGTAACTTTTTGACAAAATAGCTGAAAACTGTCGCAAAAAGTATGTCTGAATCAATGTTTCAGTTCATACAGTTCAATCATAAAAATAAATTGGCCTACCTGCGACATCATAATGCTGTCTCCTGAGACCAGAGGGGAACAGTGACGTATGGAGACATAAATATAACAGTGGCTTATTGTGCCATGACAAGGGACAAGCGATGTCGAAGATATGCCTCATAGGATTTGAGTTATCTCATAAAAATGCACTAACGAAGGTATCGTAAATATTATATAATATTTACTATACCTTCAGGGTGAATCTTTTTGTCATAGGATACGTCTTACACACTTACTACATGTTACTTGTAAGACAAGCTGAAAAATACTTATACAGAATTAAAGTGAGGGTATATCTATGCGTACAAAATCTTCAAAAATAAATAATGTCAAATCGCTTTATTTACTTTTATTAACAAAATATTTACACTTAAAGTTTTTGACCTCGATATTTCTTGACTTTATAAATGTAAAAGTTCATTATTTTATCAATTAGATACCCCATAACCACTTTGCTTTGCCATTTTATTTTTTAATTTACCATTGATATGAAATGTTTTAACATTTTTATTCCGTAATACTTTTTCTATACACGTTTTTGTACGTATAATCTATACGGTTTACATTTAATACTTATAAGATTATTCAGGCAATCTTTTTTAAGTTAATTACTAAAAGCGAACGATAGCACTTTCCCAAAGGGTGTAAAACCGCAGTAAAGCCGCGCGATAGTCTTTATCTAAAGAGAGTACTTACAGTATCCTCCAAAACATGTTCCCTGAGGGTTTTCTCGGTGAAATCAACAGGTGATATCAGAATTCACACCCACAATACTCTTAAGCAACTTACTACCTTATTCTTGAGTTATAAAGTCCGTATTTGAATCACTTTTCGCAGGATATGAAACACTATGAAACAACAACCTGTGGATTTCTTAAAACACATAAATAAACTTAAGAGAACGTGATCAGATTTTTATCCAAACACTGTCTGAAGACACTGAAAAATTCACGATTTTTATTTAGAACCAAATCGAGGAACACTTTATATTTTACCATACAACGCGGTCATTGTGTTCAAACTTCGGTCAAGTTAAAGAAAACGATTGATCAAGAGTAATTTATCGTATATTTTAACGAAGGAACGGAGAAACGGTAGTGATGTGACGGGAGCTGATATCAAACTAGCCAGAAATGCGTGCCACGCTCCCTCTGTCCTCACTCACAGAGATATTCTGCAAAGACGTTTGACCTGTTGCTCGTTTATTTTATTAATTATAATTTGCCGTGCCATTAATTGTTTCTCTCATAGTCTTATGCTTTACGTGTACATTTGTGTATTAAATAAAGAGCTTTCTTCAAGGGGCATATTTCTAGCATCAGCTGCTTTTATCTAAATAAATAGTTAAACAATATGAAGTATGTCTCATTTTGTGCCATCTTATTTAAAAATTACTTACTAAGTAAACAAGTGCAAGATTTGTTGTAGTAAATACGCAACAAAGTCATCGAGTAGCGATAAATCTAGTTGTTAGGGGCATAACATATAGGTTATCAATTAATCATCGGAATCGATGCAAATTGATTATTACTATTAATATTATGTACGTACATGTATCTAAATACAACTTTTACTCATCAATTTTGTAATTTACTAGTTACATTAGCATTCAATACTTAGACCTCTCTTAATCAATTGGGTCTATATCGCAAAACTTCCCTCATAAATGTTAAGTAATATTTATTGAAAAAAGTACCGAATCACACTGCGGATTGATCCTGTATTCTGGTGACAGGAGTGTATATAGTGCTAAGTCCTGTGCGCCAGAGCGAAACGAAACAGCATCAGAGCGAGAAAACAAAAGGGAATTCATTCAAGATCAGCTATCTTATTCTGCAAATATTCTGTGCCGATAATAATAATCAATCCTTGTCTCTCCTTGTCTGACCTTTAGGAAATACGACGAACAAGAAGGAGATGCGCACAGTATTGGACGTTAGCATTTTTCTTCTTGTTGCAGAATGAGGCTAAAAGTCTCACGAATGCTCCAGATTCACAGACAATGCCCCAATTTATATCCAACTCACTTACTGGAGTCAGTGGAGATGGGGTGGTTAAAATACGAAGGATGTTGTAGTAATATGCATGACACACTACTATTGTCTGTTAATAAACCGTGCTATTGTAGTTCATTTGTTTTACTTTACGATTAGATTAGGATAATTTGTAATGAAACTATTCTATACCTACTTAATTATGTATGCGAAAGTAACTTTGTCTGTCTGTTTGTATGTGACGATTGCATATCTAAACAACTGAATCGATTTTGAAGAAAATTTTCAAACTTAGACGCCAAGAATTGATAAGGCTATTTTTTACCGTAACTTCGTCTGATGCGACGAAAGCAGTGGTCAAAAGCTAGTGAATTATAAGTTAATTATTGAGAGGTTATTTTATTGCAGATGTCTGCTAAGCCGAAAACTGATTTAATACATGTAAACGCATTTTGTCCCAAAAGCCTCACGCTAATTATAGCTTTGAACGAGGAAGTGCCACAAATAATCAAGACTAAGTTACAATACGCCCAGCGAAGTGAATATAACTGAAACTTTTCGTGTGTTACGCACACACGCCGAAGAAAGTGGGGTAAAAAAATCGTCTCACAAAGCCAATTACATTAAAACATTCGGTGCGGGACAAAGGGCGAGAGAACAATGGAGCTTGGAAGGAACCCGCGATATGTCTTTCAATGCTTTTAACTTTCCACTGATGGCGGCGCAGCGAGGGAAAAATGGTGACGTCCCGCGACAAATGCCCGTGAAATAGTGATGGGACGAGTTCGATTTTATGTTTTAATAAATTATGAGGTTTTTGAAAAATGTTACTTATTTTTAGGGTTCCGTAGTCAACTAGGAACCCTTATAGTTTCGCCATGTCTGTCCGTCCGTCCGACCGTCTGTCCGTCCTCGCTTAATCTCTGTGACCGTTAGCACTAGAAAGCTGAAATTTGGTACTAATATGTATATCAATCACGCCGACAAAGTGGTAAAATAAAAATTGGAAAAAAATGTTTTATTAGGGTAGCCCCCCTATATGTAAAGAGGGAAGTGTTTTTTTTTTTAATTTCAACCCTGACGTGTTACATATTGTTAGGTAGGTATTTAAAAATGAATAGCGGTTTACTAAAATCATTTTTTGATCATGTCAATAATGGACGCTCCAAAAGGAAAAATCAAAGCGTCCCCCCCCCCTCTAACTTTTGATCGCTCTTGGCCGGTTTTTTTGTTTTGTAACGTATTAAAGGAGAATAAAATCCTCTTTTTATGTGGATAAAGCTGTAGCAAAGCAAAGCAAAAATAGATAGGTACTTAATTTATTTTTGACTACCTGTTTTTCGCAGCTTCACCCTCGCAATGTTACGATTTTGGTTACTGCTCCACTCCCGTGGATCATAGTGGGATATGCCTATGTCTTATTCTAATCTTTAGGCTTTAGTCATACCTTGCAAAGCCATAAGCCGGTGTCGTAACTGCCCATATAATCATTTTGCTGCCGGAGTATTTTTTTTACTGTAATATCTCCTAAGTTATTCATTGAAATTAAGTAATGTAAAGGGCATTTTGTTACGCAAGGGCCTCTTCACCTAACAACACATTACACGATTAATACAACCGAAGGAACATGGGTGGGTTTTAGTCAGTAAAAGTCTGACACTAAGAGCGCGAGAAGTCATTTGATGATTTCCCATCCATCGAAAGGGCATTTAGTTTAAAAATACATATAGGGATAGGGATTAATAAAAATGTTATATAAAAACACTTTAAAGTTAGACATACTAAGTGTATTTTTGGTCGCTAGGAGATGATTCTACCCACGAAAACAAACAACTTTTATTACGGAACCAACACTGAAATCGCGAAAATATATCAGCTGTTTCTAACAAGAGTTCAATTCCCTCCCAACCATACTGTATGAAACAGCTGATGTTTTTTTCGAGATTTCAGAGTTGGTTCCATAATATAAGTTGTTTGTTTTTATGAATAGAATCCTAGCGGGTTGTGCAAGACCAAAAATACACCTAGTATACTGTTGCAAACTTTTTTTAAACACTTAGCGCCTTACTAATAAACGCTGCATAAAGTTATGACAGGTTTATACGTCAAAAAATGTATGGTTACACAGGCTTTATTCATTGCATAACTTTACACAGTGATTATTAGTAAGGGCATTAAAGTGGAACAGTTCCGTTGTTTTAACGTAACTTTAACCGCATACACAGCACACGCAACGGAAGCTCTCAAAATGAATGTATTTTTCCCGCTTTTGCCACATTTTTCATTGATGCTCCGGTCTTATTGGTCATAATTTGATGTTATATAACGTATTTCACTCAGTTATAAAGCAGCTTTCTATCAATCAAAAACTTTGAAATCGAATGAGGACATTTACAGATTACCCCCTCTTACTGAAAACTGAGTATCATTCTAATATATTTATGTCTAAAGATAAAAAAATACACCAACATATTTTTTATCGATAGCACGCAACTTTCTAGCCGGAGCGTCACTAATAAAGAAGTGAGACGTAACCAATGGGGTATCACGGCTTGGTTGCACCGCAAACTCATTTTATAAATCGTCCGTCCGCTCGGCCGGAACCACGCGTTAACCCACCCTTCTAATGCATCTCCTTTGTAAACCAACTCTATAAAAAACTACCTTCGAATCGAAATAACATTTCTATTTAAAAAAAAACACCACTGTCGAATTTTGTATTGAGTGTCACCAAAAAACATGCTGAAGGTAGTTATTTTAATTTATTTGAGATATTCTTAATAAAAAACTCTGAAAAGTCATATAAACTTGAATGTTTCAAATACAATACAACGAGACATCCAACCAAAAAATATTGTTGTTCAACTCAGTACTTTTCAATCTCGTTTTGCTCAATACATTCCTTTATACGACCTCATACACTGATATCATCAATACAGAAATACATATATGATATACTTCGGTCAGCACAGCATATTATACTTTTATAAAAACGACCGTCCTATTTCGTGAAGCACTCGCTTAATAGACAGTATCAGGTCAAAGATCTTAAGTAAATCAAATCGCCCCATGAATGGCGAATGAGTCCGGGGCTTTTCACGGACTTTTCTACAGATGGCTATCACAATGGCCGGGATCAAGAGAAACTTATCTCGGAGGAGGTCGCAAAAATGTTTCTTAATGCCTATTTAAGTTGCATCCATTTGATCGTATCTCGTTGCTGCGATGGTAAGCTGAATTGAAGACCCTTTTCTTCAGGAATAAACTAAGATACATTGACATAAAACCACTTAAGAGATAGAAGCCGATATTTGGAATTTTAAATTTTGTAGTGGTGACAAACGAGCAAAGTTTGTAGTGTTTTCTAACTTTTAAGAGCTGCAGTCTAGACTCTAGAATAGTATAATCCCATTTAGTAACACGCTTAAAACTTTGTAAAATCTCCATAAAGATGGCATGCTATTTTATGTTAATGTTTATTCTTAGGAGATCCTTTTAATCAAAATTCACAAATAAAAAGATCTGGATTATTATTCACCAAAGAGCTCATAAAATTATATAATGAATTCACATAACATTTTTATGAATCCTTAACACTCAATAAATCCGACCGCGGGATATAAAAGCACCCACCGTATATTAAATGTGCAATGCGTAGCTACAAATCTGTTAGAGGCGAAGTGAAACCGCGGTAAAACCCCTTTCAGATGGGCGAAACGTTTCCAGCTTTGAAAAACAACAATAACCCTCATCATACGTATGTATGAGGATACGCAATATACTTTAAAAGTACGCCCACGATAGACTAGCGAAGTTGTAGAGACGACACTCGTGTACAAAGGACAAAATTCTTTTGTGGCAAGCAACTGAGGCAATATTCAAAAATGTGTACAATATACTAAATACGATTTAACTAACAGAAACTACATAATCATGATTGTCATAACGTACAGTACGTATTTATTAGGTTGATCAATGGGCATGTTTCAAGGGAGTGTAGAGAGACCAAGATGAACTATTCCTACCAGGTTTATATATATTCCCATAAAGGTTTACCATTTCGTCCTGCCCTGTTAACATATTTAATTCCGAATATAGAAATATAAAACATTCATCGTTCCTCGATATTTGCGTAGAAGTCTAATTTGCATACATCCTCGTCAGCGGACGCTTTGTGCATTTTATTAAGTCTACGCAACCCCTCTCTGTTTGAGAGCCACGCTATTTTCATGTTTCGGGACTACAAATGGGAACCCATTTAAATACTAAGCCTACATTTCAATACGATGCTATGTAAGTGTTTATTGTAAGATTGATGAATATTGCCGAGACGACTTTATTAATTTGTCTTTGTCGTCGTCATTTTCCGACGTATAGAGACAGTTTCAGGAACGTTTTCATTTTGTGAAGCTTACATACGATTTTAAACATGCTTGGAAAATGGAACTACTTGACACCAACATTTTTCATATCAAAATGAGGTCAGCAAAAAGTAATTGTACAACATACGTATACACAATATTTTTAAGAGAAGATCTGGAATGTAATTTTTTTTGAGATAGCTTCATTATTCGTGTCGTAACATCCATACATAGTAAGCTCAGCCTTTGTAACTTTGTTCAAAGGAGTGCCGCAAGCCGGCGGGTCGCTGAGGCTTCTCTTTGAGCGCGTCACTTGAGGGGCTTGCATGAAATAGACTCGATTGTACCAATACGCTTATTTGTTTGCCGTTGATCGACTAGCGAGGGTGCCTCATGTAGAAATGCAATTTTGTGGTTTCTACTGTTCGTTTGTTTATAAAACGAACGTTTTTGTTTAATCAGCAAAAAAAAATGTTCAAATATAATATTATTTTCACTGTACAAAATATTTTCAGCATCAAAAAGCCCTCCATAACTTTGATCTAATAAAGACACCGGCAGCGCGTCACCGTCAATTACATCAACAACTTTACTTTCTCCAAGTTGTCGCCCCCGAGATTGTATTTTAGATAATGGCTCGGTAATCACGTCGGTGATTTATCACGTCGCTATCTCAGCCTTCACTGTCCATTGAGCAATGCGAGTGCAACCCTTTATTGTGTACACACGGGGAAGTCTGCTCACCCCGGCACTATGTGCGGTGACGTGTGCGGTGTGCATCACTTGTTCTGGCTCACAATCTGTGTGAGTGAACGTGCAATGCCTGAATTTGCTCGTAAACAGTTTCTGACTAATGAAGACCTAATGAAGATTTAGTGTCGGATTCGTTTTGAGTGAAGTGCCTAGAGGTCAATAGAATCCCAAAAGATTTTTCTATTTAGAAAAACCCCAGCAATATTTTATATTTAATTATTTACCTTTTCAATATTGAATTTTTTTCTTTTATATTTGTTTACAGAACTCGGCATAGAGTTTTATTGCAATATAAGAGTTTTATTGAAAACAGAACACTTTTTTTGTATTGTTACTATCGATAAATAAAAAATTCTAAATATATTTTACTTATACTTTTTTTTTATCACTTTCAACTACTAATGACAATAAACAAAAAAACATAGTCGCAGAAATCTGTAAGTTACAAAAGAAAACAGAAGTATAATATCAACCAAATTGAAAATTAACGGCACAAATTAACATAACATTTGCAAACATACTTAGTGAAATATTCCGACAACGTTTAGCATAACATTTTAAAAATGATAACTCGTAGGTATTGTCGCTTGGAGAGTGGATGTTCAACAAAGTTAGGGGTACAACAATTGACATGCATTAACGGTATTTCCGCTGGCGTTGGGCCGCAACGTCGTTACCGCCCGGAAATTCAATCGAGAGCTGAAACGTTCAGCTTATATTAACTTACTACAAACATTATGGATTTAAAAATGTACTTATTAAAACTTGAACAGGCTTCCTCTAAACGTGTATTGAGAAGTTACACAATTTTCTTCAAACAAAAAGTATCGAAGTCGTAAAAATGTTCAAGAATTATTTTCAGCGTGACCTGTTTAATGAGCATTGGAAATATTTCTCAATCGCAAAAACGTGATGCAAACTTCCATCAAGTTGACGAAACGTGAAAACTTATGCCACAGTTTTTAGCAAAACATATTCATCGACAAATGTAAAACATTGTTTTCCTCGCAGCTGTGTGGGAGGGCCGGAGAGTGCAAAATTGCACGCACACCAGCTTACAAGCACTCGAAACGTGACGGAAGCGAGGAGTGCGAGCCGTCATGATCTCTCTCCTGATCAATAAGTCTTGGCGAACTCAAATATTTGCACACCACGTACATTAGTGGAGGTGGAGGCACAGACAAAACGACGAATGTCGATCGGCTGGCACAGAGTAACTAACAGACAGAGGAGGCAGTTTTATTAGCGTCTTGTAATAAAATATGACAAGACCAAATTTAAGCTTGCTCGTAGTGTGTAGTAGTGTTGATTTTCTTTTTAATTAAAAGTCTGTCTCAAGTCAACTTGGCTTTGCCAATAATTTTTTCAACAACAAAACCATGCATTATGCCACTAATGGACATTCGAACTAGTAATACCAAATATTACGAAAACGAATTTTAAAGACAGTTACTGGTAACTCGATTGATTGCCTATTTCATGAAAAAGTACGTCATATGCACTTTGAGGGCTGTTTTAATGATTTAAATGATTATAATTCTGTAACTAATAGCCTCTTACAGTCGCAAACCATTCTATATCAACACAAACCCAGACTGCAAATTGCAAACATTTAATTTCGGGCTACCTTGAACATCCACCTTAAAGTGTATGCTTAGCTGTGTTCTATTTGGTAACATTGTAGTTTCCGTAGACGCACGAGAGTGGAATGAGCGGGCGCCTCGTCGTCTACCCTCGGTTTGGCGCCAGACATCCGTCTTTGTTTTAAAACACACACCGGATTTTTACGCTCAATCTCTATGTTGGTCGCAATAGTGGTTTGTGGGGATTTGAGAGATAGCAAACGCTTTCTACATGTTTACAGTCTTTGATCTTGGTAATATCTTAAGACACTGCGTTTATTTGTTACTTTATAAATGAAGCATTTAGGAAAATCATGAGAAAATGTCTGTATACAAAAATATGATGCTTTATTGACGTGAGAAACCATATTAAGTGTTTGTTTTATCTGAGCTAAAAAGTAGGCACACACAACTCCAGAAGCCTTAACTCAGTCACAAAAAAAACACCCTAAATGACACTGTCCAATCAAAAGCGTATCAGTACAGAGCCAGAAATAATTACACGAGTACGTCAAACTACATTCATTTGAATATAATACCGCCATATACAGGAGCCTGTCCTTTGAAGTAGGATTAATACCGATGGCAGGCACCGCCCTACCATCCAGTGTGGTCGCGACCACGCGGCAAATTAAATCTGTGTCCTTTCACAGAGGATTCTCATTACGACAATTTAGTTCTCATAATGAGTATAAGTCAGAGGGATGTTGAAATACTTTTTTGATCCGTCTCTCGTTGTGGGCGACTTGATTGGTCTCTTATAATTTATTCTCATTGAGATTTTTGATTAGAAATATCATTTTTTGTATAGATTTATCTGTAAATTTCTACCAATTTTAGTTCATATTTAGCAGTAGCGTACCTTTCATTCTGTGTGTTTTTATCGACGTGCTGGCCCAGTTGGTAAGGGTTCCGCCTCTCTTGTTGTGTTTTCGAATCCGGGCAAGTACCAATGTGTCTTTTTCAATTAATTACTATCTCAAGTTTTTCTTGGACATCACTGACATGCCGTAAAGCACGTAACCTCGGAATGGCACCTCGGAAAGCACGTAAAGCCATTGGTCTCGATTGTCATATGTAGCTTTGACAGTCGTTACTGGTAGTCAGAAACCAGAAAGATCGATCAGTCTAACCAAGAAGTATCGTGTCGCTCAATAACTATGTAGATAGGTACTTGCTCCACGTAAAACACTTGTATCCACCTGAATCCGCCTGGAAGCGGAACTCAGCGTAGATGCGGAAAAACGCTAGAGAGATGATGCAATAAAAAAAATATAATAAAAATATACTTAGTTATATTGAAACCTTAATCACTAATGGAGGAGTGTCACAGACTTATTAGTTTATGCTTATCTTAATCTTTCTAAATCTCTTAGGTTTGCCCTAATTTTGACCCCTAAGGACGCCAAGCACTGGTATTTAGGATTTTTATTCTTATTTTGAGTTTTTATTCTTTTAATTTTCGCCAGTATAAATCTTTCCTTATTTTAAACAAAGTTTGGATCCGGTGTTACCTAGCTAACTATTTTATGAGGATACCCTTTTTTTTTTTGGTGAGTGGGAAATCATCCAATGACTGCTGGGCCCGTCCTAGGTGCGGCGGGAGGGCGTGTCAGACTCTTACTGACTAAAACCCACTCATGTTCCTTCGATGGCCCTTTATGTTCCAGGGTCACGGTAACTATTATAAACATTCCGCAACCCCGGCAATATCTCTTTAAAATAAAATAAAACCTTTCAATTGTATTGATTAAATGATAAGTTAAGGACTAGAGTCTAATAACAAATACTCTCCTGATGACAAAATCTCACCTGCATCCTGCTGCATTCCCTTGAGTGGATCAGTCAAGGAAGTGCAGTCCTGATGATGTGTTGAATATAATTTCATAGAATCTTAATGTGCAGAACTGTTTCTGAAATTGTTTTTTAAAATAAATGCGAAAGTAGCTCTGTCTGTCTGCCTCTAGAACTATTATTTAACGCGAATGAAGTCGCGGGCAAAAGCTAATAAAATATAATGTAGAATATTAATTTCTCACATACTGTAGAAAGCTTTTGTCAAAGAATACGTTTGCACTCACGTTTGCACCTCATACCTGACACATGACCAGCTAATCGATTCACGTAGAGCTGCAGAAATCATAACAAATATAAATAATTTATCGCAGTAGCGGTTCATAAGATTTATTTGCGGATCTCGCGTCCCCTTGGCGCCGCCGGCCCGGGCGCCGCGCCGTCCCGACGGACAGACTTCACGGCACCCGGCCTATCGATCTCGCGAGATGACGACACGATTAGCCGCCGTAGTTTACTTTAGTACCGGGGATGACACTCAAATCTATTGCTTTGTTATTTGGGTAAGCAACTGAAGAAGTTTCTTACTGATACTTTCCTGAAGAAATTGTCAGGGTATTTTTAACAACTGAGTTAGTCAAAAGTTACACTTACCACAGACAATATTGATTAAAAAAATATGAATAGAGAAAAAAAGGAAGAAATACAAAATACCTAATATAGTGAATTAATAACGATAGGTTGCGAATTAAATATTAATATTGACAAAACGTAAACTTAATTAATAAACGTCCACCAACACTCATTATTAAAACCCCCTAATAGATCTATTCAGGTATTTTTAAACAATTTCTAATCATTAATTGGCCATGTCCACCCGCCTCAAGAGCAGAAAGCATTCCTCATTAAAATTTCATCCGCAAACCCTTGGGCGATAGCTTTGACAAGCAATTAGTTAAGTAACATAACACTTTGACGGTAAACTCTATGGGCTCTCTCTAGTGTTTATGAATGGATAATATGAAAATCATATTACACGACTATTGTGTCAGAACAAAAGTAATATAATCAGGTATTGCGTAGATTTCCAATTAGTGTCTGCTGTTAAGCTATCAGTATGTTGTTATTTTAATAGAATATTACTGCATTTGACGTCAATACAATAACGCCTTCCTAACTAACAAAGTATCAAATCACTACACATTTTAAGTTATAACAGCGCACGGCTGAAAATACTGAAACTAGAAACATGACATAGTTTCTTCTTATGCCGTAGATATGTCCGATAAGCGGTTTTTGGAAGTTTAACTCCTAATCGCATAAGCTATAGGATAAAGGTATGTATAAAAATAAATCTGATAGTAATTAAAAATTACCATACCTTAAATTATAATGTAGCCAAGATAAGGTAAATCCATTCGTATCATAATCAAACAACTGAATGTCACCACCTTATTTCAGCATATTGCTTATTATCAATGTGCAGGAAGTAGGGGGTGCTCCTTCGCTTTTCCCGTGTAATGAAACATCCAACAAAAGGTACAAATTGAGGAAATATAGTTTACCTGGTATTTGTTATTCAGTCATGTAAAGAGTAATTTGTTTACAAAATTGATAGGGAGGCGTTGGTAAAGTTTCTACCTCAATAGAAAATATGCGTGTCTTCCTGGTTCCTGGGTATACTATCCTAATGATGAACAATGTTTTGCCTAACACAAAATCGATAAGCACAAATTCGAGAAAAGCGTAAGAGCTTACAATACTTAGTAAAGGTTTTTATGAAAAAAAAATGAAAACACTATCCGAAAAATTGTAAAACCGTACGTACTTCTTTTCTTAAAATTACTTTGAACTGAAGTCTAATAATGGTACTTCGTTCTACATGTGTAATTATTGGTCACCTGCGTATAGCTATTTTATCATAATTATATTTAATGATTATCTGACTTCTCTTTATAACAATAGGCGTCTCGTGGGAAACTCTTATCACTGTGATTTGTATGATTATAACGTGAACATGAAGGTCCTCGTAAGTAATCATTCAGGAATGCATCATAAAATGATAAATCTACAAGTGGCATTTTAGGAGTCTACTTCTACGTCAGCAAAAGTTACGTTTGAATTTCATGAATTAAAACGTGGACCACTTGACTGTACTCAGCACAACGTCATAAAGCTGGAATAAAGGAGAAGGTTGTTATGGTAAGTCTTCCCAACGCGATGATTGGTGCAATCTACTTTTTTTTTTTGGTGAGTGGGAAATCATCCAATGACTGCTCCCGTCCTGGGTGCGGCGGCAGGGCGTGTCAGACTCTTACTGACTAAAACCCACTCATGTTCCTTCGATTGCCCTTTATGTTCCAGGGTCACGGTAACTATTATAAACTTTCCGCAACTTGGTGCAATATACTTAGTATTACTGTCTGTTCTTTGGTCAACAGCTACTTAGACTTACAAAAATCTGTTGTGGGTTAATCGTAATATTCAAACTTCTTCAACATCCAAGTGTTTCATTCTTAATCCCATATCTGCAGCCAAGGCAAATAAAGTACGCAGTGAAGAATGACGAATCACTGGTGCGAACGTCTCGTCGTAGTCAAACTTCTAGTTTGAATATTACGATTAACCCACAACAGATTTTTGCGGTTAGATCGTAAAATGACTTCAATTAGGTAGCCAACAGTCACCGAATCAAAAAACTAGAAGACCGTAGAACAGTTCTATTGAAGAAGATTTCCCAACATCTCTGTCTGACGGTTTAAGGAAGTTACGAACTACAAGCAGGAGTAGCATAACATTTATGTATGTATATTCTGTCGTGGCTTAACCATAGAATTGATCTTTTAATGAAAAGAACACAACTATTTCATAAAATGGTCAAACAATCCTTGGACAACTTACACACGGCACACGGCCATCTGATCCCAAAGTAAGCAGAGCTTGTACTATAGTAACCAGACAACTGATAAACATACTTAGGTATATAATTTATAAATACATACATATTATATAGATAAATTACATCCAGACACAGAACAAACAATCATGCTCATTACACAAGGTTTGCCAATTGAATGGTTGAACATTTCATAAAGTGATCGTTTAAAGACCGGCCATCGGCTTTTAAACTCTTGTTGTGCTCCAGATCTAACGTTTATTCAGATTCATGTATCAAAAGGTTAACTCAGATTCGTCCTTCATATTTGTTTTTTTATTGTTTTTTATTGACATTCATATTTCTCAAAACCTAAAAGCGTGTAGTCTGTAACAAATATTCAACAATTTTGAGCTACTTTATTTCAAATCGATTCTTTTTTCCCCTCCGCCGCCTCTCATATTTTTTGCTATTTCAACAATCAGTTTTGTCTTGATCAAAATAAAACAAAGTGAGCAGAGAGCAATTAATTTAGGGGTCCGTAGCGCAGCAGCGTCCTCTGGCGGCGGGTGGACCAATCGAGTAATTGTCGCGAGCAATATTCAAATGGCGGAAACAATTAGCGTAAGTGCTGTACACGTATTTAGTTGTCTAGACCTTTTAATGCCTCGTACTAGTTGCAAAACAAGTGAAAGCTGAACATTATTTTTAAGAAAATATAAGTGATTTAGGCACATTCAAGACAGTGTAATATTAAATTATTCGTAGCTACCTAATACAAAATAATATCACAAACTCAAGTTCGAGTAATGTAACTGTCCAAAAAAAAATTTAAAAATATATCCTAAGATAAATAAACAGAATTTGGCTTATTCCCAAAATTCACCCTAAAGTGAAAAATGTAGACAACAAAAGACTTCATCAAGACAAAAGACCTTTAAGTATCTATAAAGTCTGAGGCACTAATTAAAATATTAATCCCACCATTAAAAGATACTGGAACAATCAAGCAGTACATCGTACGAAACATAAATATTATTGAATAAAACTGACGGCTACCTCCCCCTGTCAGCTCACTCTAAATCTCTTTTGTGTTCTGCGATAACGCTACAAAGCCTGCTAATGTCTTTTAAGGACTTAGTGATTTAAACGGGCTAAATAATGAACCGACTACCCTTCTATGCTCGAAGCTCGCTACGCAATTTATGGGTTTAAAACCTTAGGGATACCTCATGGGACGCAGATGTATGATTGCAGCTAAACCGAGTGGTCATTTTTTGTCCGATGACTTGTAATTATAATACTCGTATTGGTATTTTAGTTCCTGTTAAAAAAACCTTCAAAAGTATGTGGCTAGAATGATTTCATTGCTTTAGTTCATTCACGTTATGGTGGGGTCGGCTTCCATCCTAACCAGAATCAGCATCATACCAGTGATTTAAAAAACCGATTGTGCAATTATACATCATACTGGTGAACGTCAAACTAAATAATAATGTTCTCTAAACTCACCTCTCAGCGCACTAACACAAGGTGTATGCAAGAAAGAGTGATAGGTAAACCTAAGATTTTTATACTGTAATAAAATTGATTAGTTATTATCGATTTGTCTCTTCTGTCGTTATGCGACCGACGACGCGACGATGCGTCTTCCATCACATATGGTTACTTACTTTCATTGCAAGGTGGTAAAAAATATTTAATCATTTTCTACAAAACGTTTTCCACCAACGACTTAGAATAATCCAAATTTATATTTCGAAACACTCAGATTTGTGAACAAATCACCGTTACAATGTACTTATGTGTTCGTAGATACTTGGTTCCTTGCATTGGGAGCGTTCGCATGACGACACAAATCCGGATGATGTCTGTTTGTTATCAGCGCTGAGCACTCGACTGTACCTCTAGGGTTGCCACCAGCTAACGCAGTAATCGCATTATTTATCGAATCCGGACCATTTGGTATTATGATCTGTTGAGAGGGAACTTTGTTCTGAACAACGGTAATATTGATTTGTTATTTTGTTATTGCGTATTTCTTAATAGTGGTGATAAAAATTCATGTGAACGCATTTAGAATAACAACTTTTTCAATGCTTTCGATTTTTTTTATCCATTTAAACACATCTAGTATAAGAAATAAATCTGTCTCTATGGCAATGAAGACTAAGAAGGAAAAGGGCCTTTTATAAATCAACATTAGACGAGGTTGGAAGGACAAAACTCGTCTCCCTATCATTGAAATTGATGATGATTTTATTTTTTTATTTTATTTTTTTATTAGGTTAGCCAACAGTTATGTACACTATTACATTTGTGGAGTACAATTTTACAAAAGATACATTGGTCATGATGCAGGGATCCCTTAAAAACCTACCCCTTCATACAATACAAGTCAAAAGTTTCAAATTAATCACAGAAAATTATATGATATTCCTAATTGCTATCTATATAAATATTTAAAGGAAATAAATAAATCGTGTTCTAATTTTATTACACAAGGTGCGACAGCTAAAGGCCTCCTCGAAATCATTGCTTCATTGTTCTACAGCTTTATACCGACGGAGACACGTTACGATGAATAGAAAATATTTAAGTATTTTTTTAATAACTAACTGACCTCGACTGACTTTGGCCTGTCCATTAAGGGTGGAATCTTTGTTTGGATCAGGATCATAGTCTTGATTCACATAAAGATCTTGTAATGTATGGACATTCAGTTTATACTCCCATTTTATATATGATTATGCGGTCGGGTTTTCTTATTGTTATTTATTTATTTAGGGTAGTCAATAATTCATTGTTGTTCAATTCAAAAGTTGCGAATTCTTTTGTTAATGGTACACAATTTACTTAAAGGCTAACACGACATGCGCCGTTTATGGTTTGAAAATAAGTAAAATATTAAAAAAAACTTTGGTTATTTTCATCAGAACTTTCCTTAGGATTTAACAATTTGGAAAACATCAACTGCTACACTAATAGCATATTGTCAACCGCCGCGCCCGCGCCGTTCTCTATTGAAATATATGAATCTTTCTTTTTTTAAAGAATTTCTCCAAAAATGCGACCCTACGTACAAAATGCTTGTTATAGAATCGTCCGAGATTTCTCCGCCCTTATATTTTATTTCGATTGCAACAAGTATTATCCGCCTGTCAATATTATCGACGATCGTCTCGCGGCTTCCAGCGAAATTGCTTCGATTCCCCGCGCGTTGCCCAACCTTCTATTGTTTTTGTTACTTTTTGTTTATAGTCCGTTTTCATAACTCGATGCTGCGTCTTCGAGAATAGGGTATTACACTCTTTTTTTAAAGTTGTTCAAATAACTCCTACAGTACTAAGAAACCACTAAAAAAAACCTAAATTTTTATTTCAACGCTAAGTACCCTAAAAACGCTTTTAAAAATTGTATTTTCAAGTTTCGCGCGGAAATTTCCAAAAACGGAAAACGCCGTGGGCGTGGTTTTGCTTTGGCGATATGACGTCCTCACGTCGTGTAAATAAACAAATGCGCTGTGATATTTTACATCATTATTATTGTTTTTATCTAAAAAATTAGTTACTGTTCGACTTACCGTTGGTGTGCGTTCCGGAATGCAAGAACACAAGTGTGAAAACATCGGAATAATTGTGAATCTAGTGTTAACTGATTCAAATTTAAGAAAAACTTAGTTAAAAGTTGTGGGAAGAGTATTCCAACTATTACACCATAAAAACCCGTTTGTGATTTAGTAAATATCACTTTGATGTAAGTACCTATGTGCTTTAGCCATCTAAAATATCTTTCACAATAACTTCCATGAAAAAGTATATTTTTATAATAAAGATCGCATTAGGAGGTTATAAATAAAACAAATAGTGACGTCTAGTTGACACTGTTGACATTCGACAGCTGTCACTGTCTGTGGTCTGTATTTCGGTGTGTTCAAGAACAGATAAAAAAAACTGAAAACTTTGAATTGAATTTAAAAAAATATTTTCTAGTTTTATGAACTAAAACTAACACTGTTCGGCTGCTTTTTGCATAAGCTATCTCAATAATATATTTTTAGATTATTTCTCTTATACAGTGTAATACCCTATTGTATTTGAGAACGCTATTTGATAAAATAGGTGTTTTGTTTTTTTTTATTTTCTTTTTGACTAAAATAATTAGCCCATGTGAGATGTATTAGCTCTGCCGGGGTTGTGGAATGTTTATAATAGTTACCGTGACCCCGGAACTTAGAGGGCAACCGAAGGAACATGGGTTTTAGTCAGTAAAAGTCTGATACCCGCCCCGCCCAGGACGGGAGAAGTTATTTGATGATTTCCCAATCCCCAAATAAAAAAGATGCATATGCTAACAGAGTAGAAAATTTTGAAAAAAAAAGTTGAGATATCGCGAGCTATGGAAACTGATATCTGTCATGATTGCGGCAATAATACAAACATATAAATATGTTGTAAATAATAAACATAATTTACGATAATTGTCACTTTTAGGGTACCGGTCCAAAATGGTACAAAGGAACCCTTATTTTCGTTATGTCCGTCTATTCTCGGTCTACGGCCCAAACGGTTAGTGCTAAAAAGATTAAACTTTACATGGATTTCTGTATTTACGTCGTCGACAAAGTGCTAACATGAAATTACGTTTTTTTTGGGTACCTTTTATTTGTAGATTGTTATTTCCCTTACACGATAAGTGGGGATGATTTTTAGGGTTCCGTAGTCAACTAGGAACCCTTATAGTTTCGCCATGTCTGTCTGTCTGTCCGTCCGTCCTCGCTTAATCTCTGTGACCGTTAGCACTAGAAAGCTGAAATTTGGTACCAATATGTATATCAATCACGCCGACAAAGTGGTAAAATAAAAATTGGAAAGGGTAGCCCCCCTATATGTAAATAGGGAAGTGTTTTTTTTTTAATTTCAACCCTGACGTGTGATATATTGTTGGGTAGGTATTTAAAAATGAATAGGGGTTTACTACAATCATTTTTTGATAATGTCAATAATTTCGGAAATAATCGCTCCAAAAGTAAAAATGAAATCGCCCCCCCTTTAACTTTTGACCCGTAGGTTTAAAAAATATGAAAAAAATCTGGAAAGTAGAATTTTATAAGGACTTTCTAGGAAAATTATTTTGAACTTGATAGAAAGAACAGTTTTTGTACAAAAAAGACAAAAAGGTTGTACAAAATAATTTCTGCGTACTTAGTATGTCAATGTAACAAATAGCCTTTTTTAAACTTATAAGTAGGTACACTTATTGTGACGGACGGGAAACTACGTTGGGCGCGGCCGGTTTTTTTTCTTGACTTCTCTTACCTCTTAGTATACTCGTATGTACCATTAGATAGGTCATTAGGATGAAACCGGAATTATGCGATAATACCTGAACTTGAAATGGTTTATTACGGAACCCTGTTCTAGGCGTGGCCTGACACGGACTTGGCCAATTTACTTAAATTGAATAACTCTGGATTCTCCTACCTCTCCCACTAATCTACAATATAATCTTTTTTCAATCACATTTAATGAGTAAGATTTAACAACAGCCGGAATAAATACAACACAAGGTGGACGAGAATAAATAACCTACACAGTTAGTTATACGACGAACCACTACATGCTGCCATTTAATAGTTTATCGTATAACTTTTAGGCTGACTTAGAAGATCAAATCATCTCCAGTGTACACTTGGAGACTTTTCCTTCACTCATTGCTAAATTACTGCTCATGGATCCTGATGGATTAACAAGCCATTAAAGCATTACCAAGCGCAACGAAACTACATATATTAGTATGTCATTTTAACTATTAGAATATAATTGGTTTAATACGATTATACGGCTGATTTAAAACAGAGCAATAGAGTCTTGAAAGCCAAACACAAGAACTGACGGGCAGATTGACAGAAAACATTTTATCTTCATCTTTGTTTCATTTTTATAGGATAGTAAGATTTAGTACAACTAATTTATTTTGGACCAATTTTATCCTCAGGTGCAAAAACGATGAGATCAACACTTCATGTACAGTCGCGGAACGAAAAGGTTAGTCAGATTTTAAATTTATTCGATTAACGTGTCGCAAGCACATGTTACCTTTTGAAACTTTGTCAAAAAACATACAGATGCAAATAAAAGTGTGTTTTACTGTTTGATAATAAAGTTCAAATTTATTAAGTTCTACATTGGTTGATTAATCTTGTCAAAGAATATTTTTTTTTATGCATTTTAATGAACTAACGACCTTCTTGTTGGTTTGATGGTCCTACATTGATTTGACATTATGATGATAAAAACTATTGTCACTACTAGTCTATCAGTGTTATCTTTGTAAAAAATATGATAGCAAACATCACATTTATTTTAATTTTAACAGCACTGTAAGTTTTTGGCGTCGTTATGTTGGCTAATTCATTATAGTACGGGTGCAAGCGAAAACTGACTTAACGGTGACGAACGTTTTCATTCCGCTACTGTACATAGAACGTATACCATTTATGAAGAGACCAGTATAAAGTTAACAAGTCGTGTCAATTCAGGCCTATCATTATAATGTACGATGTTAAAGAGCACCACTCTTTGTATAAAAAAACTTTTTTCAAAAAAATAATAACCGCCTTCAAAAACTAAAAACCCAAAAATAACTAAAATTTCGGAAGTCGGTGGCTTCTGTTCTGCCAGTCAATTTGTGTTGCGGTTATTATTTTTTTGAAAAAAGTTTTTATTTATTACTTTTTAGTGTCGACTCCCAATGTTTGACTGTGTATTAACTGCTTACAATCTTATAAAACGACAATAGAAACTTGAAGAAAAAGCACACATCGTCTATGAATATTTCGTCAATTGTTTTTGTTCTTGGTGAATTCTTCAAGAAGCACTGAACCGATCGCCACAAAATTTATATGGGACCACCCCTGAATCATGACTTATCAAACAAAAAAAGAACCATCAAAATCCGTTTACAATTGACGGAGATATCGCGTAACAAACATACAAAAAAAACAAAAAAAAAAAAAAAAAAAACATACAGACGAATTGAGAACCTCCTCTTTTTTGAAGTCGGTTAAAAAAGTAGCCGTCAGCTGTATGTCGATTTATAAATTTTTATGCGTTTTTTTTAAATAATGAGATTTAAAAGGGAGGTTTACATGTACAATGCGTGCATGTTATAGTAGAGAAAAGTCAGGATTTCCAAAGATTTGTAACACTAGTGTAAAGTGGGGCGGGTCGATAATACTAATAACACCGTGATAACCAAAATTGTAAAGATGACTTTACTATACGCTTTCCCGAAATGAAGTCGAGTACTCGTTTCTTATTAGCAAACACATGACGATATAGGTGTTAATTTAGATAGTTAATGGATTTTCGTTTTCCTTACTTTCCCCAAGAAAATGTCAAAAATTCACTAACAGTAAAGTAGATCTCTAGTGTTAAGTAGAACGATCTGCCATTTGTAACAAACTTAGGCTCTATTTTACTAGCGATCACAAATAGTAATCTGTGTCGAATTTTAAATTTATTTTCGTTTAGTTTACCAACCGATTTAAACAATTCTTTTTTTGTTTGAAAGGGTGGACTTCCCAAATGGTCCCATTGTCATCAGGTTCAGGATCTGATGATGGTATCATGCCAAAATCGAGGGAACTCCTCAATTTTTATAGAAAAACATACTTTTCTTTCTGAAATTTACTCTAAAACGTAGTCAGACATTGAGACTAACTAAAAAGTCAAAAATTTGTTGAAGGGATAGCGCGCCTATTCCTTTAACTAACTTTTATTACTAGTTTATTATAATATTGATTTAAGTTGATGAATAATAATGGTTTCACCACAGTGGCCACAAGGTTTCACGCAATAGAAACACCAAATATTTATACCCAGACTATTAAAAGAGTTTATTCACCTCAATAATCAAACAAAATCAATGCAATTTAAAGTCCAAAAGATTAAATAAATATTATTTTTTAATTATTTGTATTAAAAATTTGTTTTGTTTTAAAAGAGAGGGATATGAAGTTTATTAGTGGTACTGGTAGATTTAAAGGAATTTGTTTCAATATGACTCGACAAAAACTTATTGTAACATTTTGTAACTTGTTAACCATTATCACACACTAGCACACTAAACATTTCCTTTTAATTATTTTATTTTTAATGTTTAAATTTTGCTAAATATTAGTTAAATTCGCTCATATTTAGTGACATAAAATATGTTATTATATTATTAAGGGGAAGACACTAGTTCCTGTAATACAGTGTACACTAGCGCAGGAGCTAGGGAATTTCATAAAATAATTTGTTATAATGTCTCAATAAAGATTTACTTTACTTTTACTTTATTATCGTGTCGCTTAAATATTTTCGGGTAATTTTAATATCATGTCCACTACATTTGAAAAGAGAAAGGCCAGAAAAATTGCGGCTTCAACACCAAATGCGTTTTTTTTATTGTTTTACTTACGATAAACCAGTTATGTAAAATCATGATGAACAAAGAAAGCGGTATTAAATATATTTATGTAATTATTGCTTTTATTTTGCTACTGTTATTCCGCCCAAGGGAAAAAGCTTGGTCACTGATGATACCAAGACCAACTAAGTAAATATACTTGGTTGACACAGTAAGTGGCTGAAAACTCACTAATCAAAAGTATGTACATTTAACTATTATACAATTTTGGCTTCAGAGTGAGTTCACCAAATGGCTGCAATAAAATTATTAAATCAATTTTACTAATTTCTCTATTTCTTTCTTGTAACTTAAGAGCGATCGGTGAAGTTAAGGCCGTGAATGTTTATTATTATTGAAACTCCATATAAGCTCACATAGATTATGTAATGTCTTTACAGTATTATAAGGTTTCGTAGTAGTTAAAAACGTACGTATTTATAATTATTATGTTAAATTTCGTTGTAATGTCAGGTATTGCACCGAACCTCCTGAATTGAGCAAATCTCCAGAGTTTATTTATATCCTGTGTATTTCTGTAAGAAGGATCTTAACGAAGTCTATGGGTGGTATTTTGTCATAACTAAAGACTTCTTAGATAGAACTAAAGACCTTGACTGCCGGCCGCGGTGGCTGTGACGGCAGATTCTTTTAAAAGGATCAAAGATCACACAATAATCCATTTATACATGACTTATACAGTTTGAACTCGTCAAAACATATAGTGCAGAACAATTAGTAGAGAATTAAGGCTTCGTTAGATAAATACAAAGGTCATTTAGATACTAATGCCGCGTTAACTCTTCTACCTCGCTCTTTTCTTCTTCTATTGGTGTAAAGATAATTATGGTCCCGAGGATAACTCTAATAGCTAGAAATAATTAATTTCATAAATAATCATAGTACCTATTCTTTTATTTTAAGTTAAAATATTCCAACATATCTCTCACTTCCCAATAAGTACGTATAAAACATGCGACTTACTTGAACAGAAGGGGTTTGTTGGCGAAGAGCCCCGAGGCCTTCTCCTTCGCGGCATTGAGCCCCTGCATGGCGCCGGTCGCACGTCCCTCATCAAACGTCACTCTTCACTAACACCTAAGGACATTATCACCTGTTAATATTACTGCCACAGATAACAAACCTACCAGAAGCCTAATTTACAGCAAGGAGTTCTTTGTTCAGCTGTCTCGGAATGAAAAGGTCGTCTCACCTCCTTTTTAATGTAAAAACCCTTGTTTGTTCAAAATAGCGGAAATAGATGGATTCATTTTTTTTTTAATACTTAGCTATCCGAGAAAAGTTCTTGATATAGTATGATTAAACACAGTTTTAAAATGCTCTAATAATAAGGCTTTGGAATCACACAAATCACGAACGAACAAACAATGAATGAATACCTAATAATTTAGAAAATAAAACTCAGTTTTTACTTATTAAATTCCCTAGACAGCAGACTAGACTCGTTAGAATTGCACTTCCTCCCTGAACAACTAAAGGCATTAAATGGTTTAGCCGTATCTACTTCCTTCATGTTACATAATCATCTAGTATATACTGGGTACCTACCTATACATCAGCATGTACATATATGCAAGTAGCAGCAGCTATATACATGGTACTTGTAGACAAATGTCAAAATACACGCAGATACATTTCACAGCGAAATGAAAGAGATTCTTTACAAAATACAATAATTAGTACTCACATTTTCAGTTCCCTGGCGTAGCAGCTCCGCTGTAGCGTCTGTCGATCGTGTAGCTCCCCGCGCGCCTCGATGCTGTAGCGCTACGGCTGCGCGTAGCCCCGACCGGCATTGGCCGCTACGAGTGCGGATGTAGACAAACGCCGACGAATCACAGCCGGTGCTGTAAATGGGGCGGAGTTTGTCAGATTTCTGAAAATTTTCAGGAGGTCCCAAAATATATACTATTGACGTCAACCCTAGCAATGTTACACAGAGCAGGCAACCGTGCTTAAAATATAGCCTGACGCCCACAGACATGAGGAATGTAAGTGAACTGCACCTAAATGTAACCTTCCCGAATCGATACTCTCTGTGTACCTGTACATTTTGTTACCCAAAGTTTGATTTCCACCCTCGGCTTTTGTCAGTACGTCGTATATTTTATTAAATAACATGCTACTTGTTTTAGTGATATTTTTCCTAGTAGCAACCAACATAGAATATATGCACATTGCGCTGAGATCAGCAAACCAATTCAATTATTGAAAAAAAAATGAAAATCAAGTTGCTATATCAAATACAGTGAAACTAAAATTAGAATGTCAATCTACATTATATTGGAAGAGAAGCTGGGACTGCCTGATATATCAACGCAAGACCTAAAGTATAAGGGTTAGAAACTAGAAATTTTTCACAGTGCTCACGGCACAATAAATAGTTCCAGAAAATTCACTTCCTCAGGGGATAAAAACTAGTGTTAAATAATTAACTCTTCGGAATACTCTTAGCAAAAAACAGAGATAAAATTTAACATTTATAATCGTACATACTTATTCAGATCCGTTGTTAAATTTACATACTTAATCAATAATTCTTCAGCTAGTTTTAATTAGGATTGGTTCTTTCTAAATAATAACTAGCAGGCCCTGACAGACCTTGGCTATAATGATCATGACTTCACTCTAAATTCCTTCAATAAATTTCAGTTTTTCTGATGTGAAAATTATTCGGACTTTTTTATTGCGGCTGAATATTTAGCTGTTTGCGGCCTAGGGCACTTGCGCACTTTATTCATTATAATCCGAGCAATGTATCTATAAACACCACCATGAGGTCACCGATGCTTATAACTAACAAAAAAACATTCAAAAATATGTTAAACTCAAAAACTGCCCGTCCTGCGTTATTTGGCAACTGTTAAATAAAATCTAAGTTAAATACTAACTAGACAGACGAATCGACGAATCAATATCCTTACTGACACTAAAAAAACAACCTAAAAAGTTTGATAATTTTCAGGGCAGATAATGAAAACGCTAGCTCAGTAATCGTTTCAGTTATATGCGTCGTCGCACCCGATACCGATATAACATGATCGCTATATCGAGAACTTCATTTCACGGACAGAGGAGCTCGCAAATGAAGTTTCCGCGGTCCACCGAACCCGAAGCCATGGGTCTTAGCCACCATAACTCATCTGGGAATGGATGCGGTAAAAGAAACTCAATTTTGTATGAGTATGGGTTTCCATATTCCTTCAATACGCACATGTATTTGTTAGCTTAAGTAGAACTGATAGCGTAGTGCTAAATAAATTTTAAGCTAAGCTCAATTATGGTAATTACAATTATGATGTGTTCTGCCGGGGTTGCGGAATGTTTTTAATAGTTACCGTGACCCCGAAACATAAAAGGCTACCGAAGGAACATGAGTGGGTTTTAGTCAGTAAAAGTCTGACACGCCCTCCCGCGGCACCCAGGACGGGAGCAGTCATTTGATGATTTCCCACTCCCAAAAAAAAAATATGATATGTTAATTATTAACTATAACTTTCAACCATAACTTTGTCCTGTGGATGGACAAAGTTATGGATTTTAGAGCCTTGAAGCACTTACGAAGTTGTTTTCTGTCAGAGTTTATTGTCCTAAGAATTGGAACATTAAGTCAGAGAAAAAAATAATTTTAGTTCTGTATTATAAATAGTGTAAAAAATATAATGAAGACTACCAAAGATTGATATAATTTTATACATTAAGACCTTACCTAGGTATTTGAACAAAACAGGCAGAACATATGTAAGAACAGTGTAGTACATAGATTATATACTGTGTAGCACAACGTACTTACAAAATTTTCATTTTACTCTCTAGTGCTACAACAAAACACGACCCGGACATTAGTCACAAAAGATATTCAAAGAGTTATAAATTCCGTCAGAGTAAAGCCAGCCATCCATAAAACTGTTCGTAGCACTTCGTAGCTCCGGACCATGATTCATATTGCTACGCTCGCTGAATAACGCGTTTGAATCAAAATCTGCCCATCAGACCGTTTTAACTTTTTTATGGGACCTCCTTTAAGCCTTTGAAAAGGGATTTTTTTTTGCAACTTCCTTGTTTTATTATGTACTGATTATAAGCCTTAAAAATGGAAAAGAAGCTTTAGATACGAAAAGTCAAGTTAGTTACAGAACACAGCAAATATTAACAGCATTGTAAGTATCCTCTTTCGTCTACAATGTCGTTAAACAAAAGACGACAAAATTTTAAAATCTGTGTACTTAGTTTAGCTTTGTTATAAATTTAGCTTACGAAGCGGGACCACCCTCTTGGCTGACGATTAATGTCTGAGATTAATGTATATTTTTATACCGTGAAACGTCAGATTAGGGGTGGAGAGCAATCTATTTAAATAGTTATAAAACCGCTGAGCGAGCAACTTGATTATTGCGAGTTTGTATGGTGTCAGTTCAAACTAATTGGATTGGAAAGAAAGAGCAACATTACATTTTAAAAGTTTGTTTCTTGTTTGACTTGACACAGAGGCTTGACAAATATTTAAAATGAAATTATTACCATTTCGGTAGCCTCTTTACTACCTAATCAAATGTCAGTATTTTTGAAAAAAGAAATAATAGATACCTGCCATAAGCCTGCCATGATCACCTAAACATCTTGTCAAATCCAAAAATAGGTAAACTATCATAATAGTTACATTAAGTTATCAACTTCAATACGTAGTTCCGTCTTTGCTAATAATAGGAAACCGTTTATCCTCAAAAATGTTGTACGTGATTTTATCGGCAAGTATTATGAGTAGCAAGTGGCAGGCACTTCCAACGACCTCTCATCGATACAGCGCACTCAGCGCTTATCGACTCCACCGTTTATCGCTTTACAGCGCGGTGCATTTGGATGACCCTTCACTGAAACAATGAGACTTTCAAACTGTCTTAGATATGGAGTGGTAAGGGGCCATTCCAAATGGGCAAGGTTTAGAAACCTTCCAGAGATATTGAAACAGCTTTTATAGTTATCGAGCTCAATTTATGGCGTGATCATGATGGAGCAGTGGTTAAGGCGTAAGACGCATCTGCCTCTCATAATTATACAGAACCTTTCGTCGATTCTCTTGCTCATGTGGGTTCAAATAAGAGTAAATACCAATGTGACTTTTTCGATTCATGTGTATTTCATGGAGATCACAGACATCAGTGAAGGAAAATATCGTGAGACAATTTAGAGTTGTAGTGAATATAAGTCTGGAATCGCCAATCCGCCTTGAATAAGCGGTGGATTAATGCTTTCCCATGCGGTAGGACAGTAATAGGCTGGTATTATTATCAGTAACTATTTGTTTAGGAGAAAACTCTAACGACGGACATAAGCTACTTCGTACCAAGACTACTGATACTCACATAAACCGCCGGCAAAACCAATGCCGAAAGTAATAAACTTTGCTTAGAGCTTTAGCTATGCAGTGTTACTGCCACTAATATTTATATACACAACTGTCCTACTATAATGACAAGATATAGAAGAAGAATACCTAGTCTATAAAATTTTTACAGTAGGCGGGGTCCTAGAGAAAAGCACGTTTTAAAAAATCTACTTAACTAGATTTTTAAAGATAGTGAAGATGGTCAACTAAAATACTTTTTGAAAAATGGCAGCATCAATATTGTCGTTACTATTAATACGTCAAGAAAAAATGGTGATTGCTCAGTCACCTCACCACACGTAAGACGGAGAATTACATTAAGGACACTCCGTCGATAACAGACAACTATATTGTCGAAAATCGCAATTTTGTGACACCTCATAGCTCCTCCAAACGCACCTTTTTCCAGACGATTGCCTATCACCACCACTACCTGGGGTGACACTCCCCTCCCTCTCTCACCCACGTATATCCCAACTCCCTGTCTCCCTCTAGCCCGCTATTTATGACTTATTAACTCCTCTAAGGTATCATGGCAACCGCTCCCACGCCGCTCCACGATTTAATATAGAAAATTGTGAAGTCAACTGAGAGTAACTCAGGATACAGTTTATTAAATTCTTCATACACGTGTCGATTCAATTCTAGAAGTTCATCATGTACGCTAATTAATTTAGATTGAAAACTGAGTACACAGGTTTTGAATTAATTACAAAATAATAAGTATCGATCATATTGTTTGAAAATTGGTTTCAGCTCTACAATATCTAAGTACAATCTAGGTAGCAAGGTTAAATAATTATGTATTACTACATTGATAATAATTATCAAAGGCTTTTAATTCTTCACAAGAAATACATGACTTTTTTATAAGTACCTAATCGTTTTATAATTATTACAGAAAGCTACGCACTTAGTAGTAGTAAGTATTTTTACCCAATCGAATTCCAACGTCAAAGGTAAAAGAAAACGTTTATGTTAATTTTATTTTGGTATTGAATTTCAACAAAGGAAAGCGATACGGAGCCACAATCCGTGTCCTCCGGTGCCAGATTGCGATGTTTGCCAACCGATCGCTCCTTGGGGACGCGACTCAACCAGTTTTCGCTCACGAAGCAATAAAATACCCCTAAACCCTCCGATATTTATTGAGAACTCGCTGATAGAAAATACGAAGTTGGTAAATTATTAAATTGTTGCGAGGGAATTTGAGAAATCTATAGAAAATACATTTATGATTGTTATTGTTAAAAAAAAACATAGAACTACATGAAACTGACTTGTCCTTCTATATTATAAATTTGAACGTTTGTGAGGCAAAATGGATGGACGTTTTTACTCTTTCATGTAAAAAGTACTGAGATTATTTTAGTGAAACCTTAAAATATACATCATACATCAAAATAAGATATAACATTAACATCATGTTATAACTGACGAGTACGGAGTAAGAACGAAAGGCCTAATTTTAACAAATAGTAAATTATAAATGATAAATATTACTTGTAAAGTAAAAAACACATTAGTAAAACTCGGCCATTTAAGTAAAAAATAAAATTTGAAATGTCACAATTCTAACTATTTTATTAACATATTATACTACTACCTAGACAAATAATTATTAACCTCTTATATTCTGCGTTTGGATTGAAACAATACACAGTAATGCCCTTACTAATAATCACTGTGTAAAGTTATGCAATGAATAAAGCCTGTGTAACCATACATTTTTTGACGTATAAACCTGTCATAACTTTATGCAGCGATTATTAGTAAGGCGCTAAGTCTAGTAATGTATCTACCACCAGCTGCAAGTGTCGCATGTGGTATTAAAATATTGCATTAATACGACACTTCCGTCCGACGGCATTGTGTTTTGAAAACCCAAGAACTTACTCTTTCAGTTTTCTGGACCATTCCACGTACAAGACCACCTTCGAAACATCTGCTACGAAAGTTTTGTGGAATACATTAGTTCAAAGGTTTATTTCCGGGAGTTCCATGAAACTGCCTTTTTTTTAAGTTCAAATCATGAATAAAATATGGTTTAGCCACTAAATCCCTAATTTTTGAATTGGCAAATAGTTGCAAGAGGGCTAGCTCTCAAAATGTTAAATTCTTTAATCTGAATGGCAAGTACTCCATTTTTTTTTAATAAAGTGTTTATTATTACTTTTGAAATCCAATAAATGTGACAGGTGTAACTAAAAATGACTATTTGTCTAAACGAAAAAGAGTTTATTCTCATGCAATAGAAAATCTTACAATTTCAACGCTCTAATTTTTCATATATAAAAGATTTCTTATTTATTTGTTTATAAATAAGAAAACTTTTATTTATGAAAAACCTACTTCCAATAGTAGAAAATATCCTATAATGATGTTTGAACAAATTCTCTAAATTGGTCATTTAGGAATTAGCCTTTTAGAGAATTAGACATTTTGAGAACTAATCTTTTTGCGGCTGTTTGCTTTTGGAAAAAAAAAACATATTTTTTAACTCCAGCAGTGTCGTATTCCCTCGCAAATACATACTTCTAAAATCATTAAAAAAAATTAAAAAATCATTAAAATTATATTAATTTTACACAAGCAGTAGTTATTTTGCAATAATAATGAAGGAGAATAATCAAATGTATAAGAAAAGTGTCCTATACAAACCATGCAAGGGGTAACCTCAGCGACCATTCAAACACCTATTCACACCTTTTTGGAAGAACGCTATGCTTTAACCCTTAGGGAACTGCAAGGTGCTCACTTTACAACCCAGGCGGGAAGTTTCAGAGATACCGCGACCCCGGTTTTGATTTAAAAAATCCAAAAAAAAAGAGGAAGTTTCTTTGCTATCATGATGTTAAACTAGTTGCAAAGTATAAGGATTACATAGTTACCAGTAGGTGACGAACTGTGTATAATATCTATCATCTCAAACATTTTTCCAGAACACATCCAATGGTACATACAAGTGTAAAAAAAAATACACAGCCCTGCCTGTGTATTTTCGATTTTTTGACTTTCTATAGTTTCTACATCTCTATATTTATGAAATTTCAGGATTCGGTACCGCTTGTAAATTTAGTTTCGCTAGCAATTCTCACAGCTCGTTTTGGACCTAGTCAAAAGGTAGTATTTAGTATGTCCAAAGGTGGCAGCTGTACTCTATATGGGGCTGAACTAGCGCTTTATACAGCAACAGTCTTTACCCCGGGGAGATGTATGTACTAGTTTGTTCTTTCGAGCACACTCGCCTTTTGCGACGGTAGCTTTACCTTACGGTCTAGGTGGATCTGAATTAAATACCAAAGATTCCATTCGCCAAACGAGAACGTCCTTCAATTGTTCTAGCTCCTGGCTTATTTATGTTTTATTTATTGCAAATGGCTAAGACACAAACCATGTGTCATCCCATTATTATACAAATGAAAGTTTGAGGAAGTTTGCAAGGATGAATGAATGAATATTTGGTACGTTTACAAGAAAAAAATAATCAACGATTTGAAGAAATTTTAGAGTGATATGCTTATGCATCAGAAAAGAACATGCGCTACATAACACGGAGCAGTAACTAAAGACCAATCGCAACTCAATGAAACCGTGGGGCACAAATTACTTTACCTTTGACACAATTATCAACATGTAAGCCTGATGAAAAACATTTAGATTTAGAACACAGCAGAGTCAAAATTAAAAAATAACACAAAAAGTAACAACTTTAAAGCGACCATTTTGGCTATGTTCTACGCAAAACAAGGAGGTCCATTAGTTTTACATCTCATTTCCTCTTTCCAATACTAGCAATATCGACCGATGAGATATGACATAGCAACCGTTGTAATAAATAGCTATATGTTAATGAGATTTCAGGTGAGGACAGGGCGGCGCTTGCCGGGGCCCCGCCCCTGCCAGCCATTGTCTTCCTCAAACCCACCCGAAATTGAATAAATTAACGCTAAATTTAATAACTCTATTAACGTTTTGTCGACGCAAACAACTCCTGACGTATAATAGTTGAAATGTTTTCAGGGGCGGGTGCGTTATTAGATTAGATACGTTCACTGTTTAGGGGGACGAGAAAGCTTTCCATACTGATTAATATCATGATCCAAATAAAATGGTACACAAAACAACATTATTTTTATCTGATATAAGAGTTTGTCATCCTTTGTTAAAAATACTCTTTGTGATATTTTTTGTGTCTATTGTTTGGGCTGGCTTATAAAGGCAAATAAAGTCCAAATTAAAATAAATCTTCATTTCAAAAACGACAAGACTAAATATTAATTCTTTTTTTTGTTTCTCAGAATATACGGTGAAAAAAAATTTCACCGTATATTCTAGCAAATTCACATAAATATAAGCATTTAGTTATCAAATGTCGTCATCGTCGTTATTTTTCTTTGTACTACATACTCTAGATACTTCGTACTATAGATAGTAGTACTCGAGATACTCAACTAAAAAAGGCCCATGAAAAACTCGTCTAATGAAAAAAAAAAAGTTTTTCGAAATAAACATGTCTGTTAAATACTAATCAATAAAGAAAAGACAAGTGTTGAACAAACATACTAAACCACGAAGATCATACGACATTTAAATTCCTACAACTCATGTTCGTATTTAGCCTAAAAAGTTCTTTTAGGAACATTCGTTTGTTAAAGCACAGTTTATGCTGATGACAGAAATATTCGAAGTGTGCACTTTAAAGCGTTATTAACAACGCACTTTGCATAAAAATGAAAAAAAAAAGATACTTATATTGTTCTTACAGATCCATTCTATATTACTGTACAGGGTGTCCCACGGCTATGCCACATGGAGAAAAAGTACCTTAAATATTGTAGATAGAACATTTTACTGAAATAAGATATATTTTAAATTATATAAACATTTTAAACTGTAGTAATAGACATTTAAATGGAACGCCCTGTATACCATTGATGGAACTGTTGACTTTTAACACTTGAAGCAAAAATAAAATAGTGTGCAACTCAGAATAATGGAAATCAAAGTACGGTTTAATTAATTACCAGATCAATTTTGTCTAGACTGTGGAGCAGGTTTCCAGCCATTATTAATATTCTGTGAGCAAAAAAGTCACCGGAACGTTGCGGTCGCTGTATAGGTTGAAAAATGTTCTTCCAACACACATAAAGGCAATGCTTGTTCAATCCCTCATATTCCCAATCCTTGATTATGGTGATGTGTGCTACTTTGACCTGAATGCAGATCTACTGAATAAACTTGACCGACTTCTCAATAATTGCATTCGATTCGTGTTTAATCTTCGCAAGTATGATCATGTCTCCGCTTATCGGTCGATCCTAAAATGGTTACCTATCAGACAGCGCAGAGCGTTAAGGGCTTTGACTACCTTGTTTTCTCTTTTAAATAATCCCAGTTCTCCTTCTTACCTGACTACTCACTTTCAATACTTATGCTCTGCGCATACCAAAAATCTTCGTTCCTCTAATAACCGCCTTCTTCGATGTCCTTCTCACCGCTCTGGCTTTCTTAAATCTTCTTTTCTTGTTCAGGCGGTTTTTCTTTGGAATGCGCTTCCTCAGAATATCAGGACGGTGACCAGTCGATTTACTTTTAAGTTAAAAGCTCGTGAACATTTACTGAAGGAGTTGGCAGACTCGATTAATAGTTAATTTGCAGTTTTTCACCACCTTAGTAATTATATCTCTCAATGGCTTTGTTTTGTATATGTATGAATATGTATGTATATATGTATTTATTATTATCGTATATATGTATAATATATGTATGTTTATATTATATTTATTTCTACTGTTACTTATAAAATTTTATTTATATCTTTGCACCTGCCATGTTTTGTCTCTGCATCACCCTAAGGTAGACTGGTAGATAATGCCCAAGGCATTAAGTCCGCCGTTGTACATTGTTTTTTACATGTGCATAAAGTTTGCAAATAAATAAATAAATAAATATTCTTGGTTATTTTATGCGCTTACTTTATAATATAATATGTGCTTGATTCGATAGCATATTTTTAATAGATAGGTACCTTTAATTAAATTTTAAGCCTAAAAGAACACTCAACACAAAAATATGTACTCTAAATAATATAAACTATCCTAAAGTTTAATAAATTATTTCGTTTTTATTCTACTAAAGTTTATTATTGAGTTTAGTTATCCTAAAACTAAAATATCCGAATTAGTTGTAATAACAACGATTAAAAGCATTTTGAATAAACTTTATTTAACCTATAGCAACGCATCATTTACCTTTAATTGACATAATATTTAATAATCAAAACTTCAACGAAAGAAAACTTTAACTACTTAATATTCACACATTTATCAGAGTGTATAAGATGACATAATAATAAAGCAAAGAAGTAGCATTTCCTTTTATACAGCTACAGTTTTTAACATTTATAATTATGTCATTTTAAATTATAGAAAACATTAGTAAACCAAGAGAAACATCTCAGATAATAAAAACAAGTTTCCCATGTTTATTAACTTCCTTAATTATAAAAAAAAACGAGTGACGCCCATTATTTGTTATTAAGTTAAGACTATAGGCACCTTACAGAAAATCTTCTAATACTGCGGCCATATCTTGTAAAAATTCTAATACTATTTTGAAAGTAACCTCATTGGATCTTTTTTGATTTATTTATCAATCAAGGGTTGCTGGCCTTCTTTCATCGAAAAAAATAAAAAACGCCATTTGTGTTACTTTTTAACCGACTTCAAAAAAGGAGGAGGTTCTCAATTCGTCTGTATGTTCTTTTTTTTTTTTTTTTTTTTTTTTTTGTATGTTTGTTACGCGATATCTCCGTCAATTGTAAACGGATTTTGATGGTTCTTTTTTTGTTTGATAAGTCATGATTCAGGGGTGGTCCCATATAAATTTTGTGGCGATCGGTTCAGTGGTTCTCGAAAAATTCACCAAGAACAAAAAAAAATGACGAAATATTCATAGACGATGTGTGTTTTTTCTTCAAGTTTCTATATCTACATTGGGAGTCGACACTAAAAAGTAATAAATAAAAACTTTTTTTCAAAAAAATAATAACCGCCTTCAAAAACTAAAAACCCAAAAATAACTAAAATTTCGGAAGTCGGTGGCTTCTGTTCTGCCAGTCAATTTGTGTTGCCACCGACTTCCGAAATTTTAGTTATTTTTGGGTTTTTAGTTTTTGAAGGCGGTTATTATTTTTTTGAAAAAAAGTTTTTATTATTTTTTATTTTTTTTAACAAATAATGGCCGTCACCTGTTTTTTGGATATAACGGCCAATCAATGTAAGTTTGAAGATGTAAAAACTCTTTAGAGAGTTCTATCAAATTGGTAGAGCCTATTTGATTACTGTTATTATAAATGTCAAAGTTTGTTACTCTTTCACGCAAAATTATTGGACGTATGTTGTTGAAACTTTACAGTTGTATAGCTTTTGAATCAAAATAACGAATAGGCTTCGTAACATCTCAGTTAATCCCACGGGAGCGGATTAGTAACCGAAATTCTGAAATAACGATGTACACAGGCATATCCTCGAGTATAAATCTCAGTACAGAAATAGGGTTTGCTGAAAACTCAATTCTGGATTAATTTCGCCATTGTACGTCCATGAGTTGATTATTGAAATTGTTTAATGTTTTTGTTTCTTGTGTGCAATAAAGAAACCCGCAGGGAAACCTAGTTATTTAGAAACGTAATGAAAACAGTTTATGGCTGCTGTCAAGTTTTGGGGAAACTTCATATTTCATACCCGTCTGAAAGCTGGAAAATGTATGCCTTATTATTTTAGCTTAACTTGCGCAAACATTTCGGAAATTGATATCACTTCGTCAGTAGAAAATTATGACTTCCTACCTCTTGGTTGACTTATTTAATAATATTAAAAATGTTCATTTATCAATAAACATTGTTTTTCTTCAAGATTTTACCAATTTAATTAATAACCGCTTAAAATTCATATGTGTAAGATTTTTATAAACTTACTAGGTGTTAGTTCTGTTCTTAGTTAAAAAGAACGAAAAAAGTTATTTATGGCTTATATTTTCATTTTATTATATTCAGTAGGTTCAGACAAAGACCGAAACATCGATCAGATAGATAGGCCGAACAATAGGTCGTGTTTTCTAGAAATTCTAAAAATATTAAAATTGCATAAATATATATAATTTTCAGAACATATTAATATGCTTTTATTTGATTTACTTACATAACAGAGAATTTACTAAAAGTTTTTTTTTATTAAACCTTTATAAACAAACATAAATGTACCAAAAAAAATATAATTAAGTTAAGATAAAATGTTTAATGTCCTTACCTGAGAAAGGTTTTTCCAATACACCTACTAATATTTAGCTACCACATACAGTTTACCTAATCTAATACGGTAATTTATTCTAATTTATTTAATAATCAATTAATTACGATATTTGATTTAAAGATATGTTAATATTAATTTGATATGTTCTGTATTGATATTCTTTAGAGTGGTTGTTGTATTATATACAATTTACTCTAATTCAATACGTAAACATTGATTTACAATGATATATTAATATTCGATATGCTATTTATATTCAGCTCTAAGAACACTGTCACACCGGGGGGCATCACTCTTATGGGGAAAATTACTGGAAAATTGTAGGTCACTTAAAAAAACTGTTAGTGTAGTGGTGTTCCGGAATGTTGTTGTGGTAAGATAGTGTTGTTACCGATTGCGCCCTTAAGAGTGATGCGCCCCCGGCGGGCGCGCCACGTGACTGCCGGCGTTGCTGAAGCTTTGTGTTTACATCCCCTTGTCCCCCACTCGTTCCACGCGAACCCACCCCCGCCGCCGACCCATCCCCACTCGTCATATTGTTCGCAATTTTACTGTTAAAAAGGAATCCAGTACAGAAAATTTTCCATTAGAAACATAATTTAGTTTTATTTACCCGGTACTCGATAATGTTCCAAAGAGAAAGATTTTATTAATCAATAGATATATTTTTTCAAGTTCAATTATAATGGATATTCACAATTTTTGTTGGAAATTCTTTTTTGAAAATCTTTTCGAAATATATTTGATCTCTGCATTACAAAGACAAATTGAAAAAATAAGTATTGGTTTGAGCACCTTACGGAAAGCAAAAAAAATCTCTTTCACAATCTTTTTGGACTTCGTCTTAAATTCATACAGCAAACATGTGCTTAGTAAACTTCTAGTAAAATAAAATAATATTGTATAGGTTGTAAACAAAATAACGAACGGCACCAAAGTAAGTAAGTCTAGAAAATTTGCTCAACTGGAAACTGAGATAAGGGGATTGACGCCATAAAAACAGTATTACCTTCACGCCGAGTAAATTGGGAGCGGAAAATTATTTATTATAGCCCTTATATTGGCTTCTAATGTATCAATTATAGTTAGAGGGGAAAAGATTTGCGAAAACCTTACTTTCTAACAAGTATTTTTGTTTACTTAATTGTGCTACTTTACATGGTATATATTCTTTACAAAAAAATAAAAAGGTGATTCATAAAAACATTACAATGCAAATTGCTCTAGAACATGCTTCCTGGTCTATATCCACCTTAATCTAAGAAGATTCTTGTTTTTTTAATAAAGCCTCAACTTGCAAATACGGAAATCAAAAACACTCTCATCTAATTTCAATGTTAGGTTTAGTTTTTTATTATTCATTTGTTAAGTTACTTTTCATTCCGATATACAATGTGTAACTGAATTAATGCACTTTGAAAAAATAGTTTGTTCAGAATCGTTTACTGAATCGATTTTTGTAATTTTTAGTATAGGTAATATTTTATCCCAAAAATAATTAAAACTACGTAAACTGCTGTCACACCTCCGCTGTACAGTCAAAACAAACTAAAATGGATGAAATACCTACTACGCTAGACCCTTATGCAAGTGCGACTGTGTGCATGCGTAGATTTGTAATGTGTGTGACTATAATTATCTCCCACAATCTGTACAATTAATTTATAAAAAAAACAGTGTTTTAAACATAATAATAAAAATTCAGTGTATGTATTATGATTATAACATAATATTCTAATTGGGGTGTCTGATGGTGTGCGTTTATTCCGGGACATGTATAAGTTAGATAAAATGTGTAATATTTTTTTATAATTAATCGGCACAAGTTAATGTTTTATAAAACCAATATCTACATGAATCATTCTACTATTTCAGTAGCTATATGAAGCATTCTTAAAATGGTGGAAGTAACAGTTTTAGCAGCAGAAGATCAGTAACGACTGATAGCTACACAATTATGTGAGTAATGACGTTCCTCCATTAGCGGCACAACGTCACCGTCGCTCAGTTCGTCACGCCATCGACATAATTATTATTGTCTGTTCCCACTATTCGTAGCTGGGATTCAGTTTAAAGGATGGTTGCATAAACCAACGTTATTTATATCAACAGATTATTGTTTCGTAAATCTTGTAAATCCTGCTCCATAAATCTTGTGGTCGCAAGTTCTGTTCATAGTTACAGTTCGAAATTCTCCAAAATGAGATGCTGCTTCCATTTTGGAAGTTAGTTTTATGACACCCCTGTGCTTCAGTTGTATCTTTTGAGTCTGAAAACAAAATTGGGAAAAGCTACGCGTCTGTCTATCTTACAATAAGAGTCACATCTATGAGTTACATAGTGCCTTATTTTCTTAGAAAAAAAATCGTTGATGGAAAGAAATATCCAAATGTACTTATTTAATATTATAAATACGAAATTAGCTCAGTCTGTCTTTCTATCTGTTACTCTCTTTAGGCAATTTAGATTTAAATGAAGATGGGTAATTTTGGGTCTTCCTAGGGATATAGGCTACATTTTATCATACAGATTCCATTGTTCACAAAGATTTAAAAGAGAAAGAAAACTTAAATTTAGTTCAGTTTGTAAACAAGAGAATCGCAGCACTATTGACTTCAACTTGTGCATTCGCGATAACTAATATTCATGCGGGCGAGTTCGCGAGCAAAAACTAGTAATAAACATATAGCTGGGTTCTTAATCATGTCGATAAGTAAATTACACATGAGTATAGCAACTACATTACCCCAAGCTAATAACGACGCTTTGTCAGTGTACAATATTACGATGATTATCTCAGTTGGAATTCCTTGAAATGATAATTTATCTCAGTATGGAGTATTTTGAATGTACACCACGCCAACAAGATAAATAACACAGCGAGTTTTTCAGTTAAGCTCCCAAATTCTTTAACCTGTTCTACCTTTAATCTCTTCGTATTCTACAGGTATATTTCAACTGCCTACATTACATCGCGTTAGCCGAAGAAATCTATTAATGTGTGTGTACTTATTCCGCGTTTTCAGTCTTTTCCCACCACGAGTATTTCGAAACGTGTTGTGAATAGTCTAAGAGCATTTTTTGAATTTCCGTAATCGGTTGATTCGGACCACATGAAATATTTCAGATTTTGCATCTACATATTACAAGTAGCGTTGCACACACTTATTATATAAAAAATAATGATATATTATATGGATCGTATATGTTAAGGATTGGAATTGTCTGTGTTTCCGTTCAGGAGTTACAGAGGCTTAACTTGAGCCTCAGTAACTCCTGAACTAACAAAGTTATCTAAGCCGTTATTGTTTTCCTTCAAAGTTTACATGGAATACCATTGTGATTTTATTTACATTTTTCGAGCCTACCGTTCGGGAACGCCAAATTTAATAATAAGCGCTTTAATGTTGAATTTGGATATATATCTCTTTAAATAATACCGAAGCCAAAAAATTGTTTCAAGTAACCTCGCAGTGTTTTAACAACACCTAACTAATAATGTCCCAAACTACAGGGAAGCTGAGAAAAAAAAATCATCCAACCTCTTGTTCATATTCCAAAAAAAAACTGTCTTTTATAAATTAATTTTATAACTGAAGTGGCAAAAAATAATAATAAAAAGGCTTTCTTGAGGGTTTCGTTGCTTCATAAGACCTCCAAATAGGCACTACGACAACAACGTATTACAACATCCCCTAAAATGTTTTTTTCTTTAAAAACTGCACAGAGAGCATTTCGATCCGGTTGATTAAATTCAGAACTCCGCCTACAACCCTTTTTTGCATCACGCTGCGCCGTAAAATATTGCAAGTAATTTGTTCTCCGTATAATTCAGTTTGTATTTTGTGCAATATCGTTAAGTAACGTAGTTTATGATTTCACCACCTTTTGTTTATTTTACATAAAAACTGCCAACAGATAAATTCATTAATGGTATGGGCTTGATCAATACAAACATTTTTTTTATTAATTTCTTTTCTTTTATGCCTAAATGTAGCCTTTTCCCAACTATGTTGGGGTCGGCTTCCAGCCGAACCGGATTCAGCTGGATACCAGTGTTTTACGTGAAGCCACTGCCTATCAGACCTCCACAACCCAGTAACTGGGCGACACGATACCTTTTGGTTCGACTGGTCAGACTTTCTGACTTCTGAATACCCGTAACGAACTGTCAAAGTTCTCCGAATGACAACCGGGACCAACGGCTTAACGTGCTTTCCGAGGCGGGGGATGTCAGTGATGTCTAAGATAAACTTTAGAAAGTACATATGAATTGAAAAAGTCACATTGGTACTTGCCCGGATTCGAACTCACAACCTCTTACACGAGAGGCGGGCGTCCTATCCACCGGGCCATCACGACATTAATAATAATAATTATAATATGTAATAAATTTAACAGTAAATTATAATAAACGAACTTAATTTTGTACATAGGTTATATATGTATAATATCACTTTTACACGTCAATATTTTTATTTTATTTCAATCGAACGATGCTTTATCAGTGTACAATATTACGATGATTATTATATTCAATCAATCATTTATTTGCTTTAAATATGGTATTTCGTAACTGAATAAGTACTCTGAGAAGAAACATACGAAACAAACTCAGAGGTCAAAGTCTCTTTTGAAGTCCATACCATTGTATTGGTCAAATTATGCGAGGTTCATGAAGGTTAATGACTGATGTACTTTCTTGATGAGAAAAGCACACAGGTTTGAGTGAACTTGTCCCGACAGTGCAAGCATTTCTCAGTAATCGTCTAGCTCAACTTAAGACGTAAGGAGCCCAACGTTTTGACGAACAATAAGTAAGGACATTTGGGTAGGCCGCATAACTACTCAAACTGTCAGCAACTCACGTAGCAACAAAAATAGACACATCAAAATTATTAAAAACAAAAATGTTATACGATTCCGAAAAAGTCCCACGTTCGTACTAAATGTACCTGTCCTTTTAACTTTTTTGTATGAAACGAAAATAGCGAAAATCAATTCTTCTCTAATTAGGTACCTGGCGTGTTATTACGAGTTCTCGGATAGTCTACGAGTAAGCTTACCGACCCACGCTGCTTGCCGCTCGTTTTCCGACAGTTTCCACACGGCAAAGCCTCTTACACCGTAAGCTGGTCTAATTGGTATACTCAGAGATATTATGAGTAGCGATGCCTCGTTAGTACACATTTATAAACATCAAGAGTTTTAATAGAGTATGGCTTATTTCGTACTTTTCAGTTTATTTAACAAAGGATTGCTGTTTCTCACGAAAATATTAACTTTAACTGTTTTCGTTCTGTAAAAGCTCTTTGCTTTTAATAATCAGTGTTAAACCAGGTATTTATTTCAACTGAAAAAAGTAAGGTACACACACTACTCCAAAAAAAAATCAGTAATAAAACTCTACAAATGAAAATAAAAAATAATTCGTAAAATGATGTGTGATGTCAGTACACAAAACATTGCAGATCAAAATAATGAGAACTGAAACCGAGCTTATTAAGAGCTATAACATTGATAACGAGCGGTGAATGGGCGCTCATTGAGCCGGCAGACAGCCCGCGGACAAATCATTAATATGAACCGGTATTCATCACCATGGCAGCATTGAGATCCACTGAATGCTATCCCGAAATAATCTCACTGGGGTTCGGAAAAATACTTGCGGGGGGCCGGGGGGCAGCGGAGCGGGGTGCGGAACAACGGCCTCGTTACGTCACATCCGCCGGATGTCGCCTCGTGATGCATTGTCGACGCCTTGGAGGGTGGACATCGATGTTTTTATTTTCATCACAAACATTAATATGATCATTCGGCCATATTTTATTTATTGCGATTATACTGCACGGTGAGCAAAACAAATTGCTGACTGATAAATGATTTATTTGTTTTCTGATACGACTAAATATATAACGTTGAAAGTTAATGTAATACTGAACATTTCCATTCGTCTACTCTACCCATCTGTATTCATTCTATTGAGAATCGGTCAACGCCAGTATTCCGATACTACTTACCTACAACTCTAAATAACTGTACAGGCTACGAATATTCGTAAATATAAGCGAAGTATGTCCCTTGATAGACAATTAAGGCTAACGTCTCGACATTTATCCCGAAGCACCAAATAATGATTACATCACAAAATAATTACGAGTGCTCAACGCGTCAGCAGCTGTCCGCAGTATGGGAAAGTAATAATGTGGATGCAACCGAGGTGTCTTTTCGGTCCATCCCCTCGGGAAATCACGGTAATCCGCGATGTCGACGGCGCGCCGGCTAAATCTCTGTCGAACGTAGAGCTGTGACAGTGTGGACGAAACCTACCCAAGCAACAAAATTATCCTATAATGCAGGTGTTACAGGCCTTCAGCACTTATAATGTTCTTTTAAGGGTTCTAGTATTGGCTGCCACGCTTGTAACAGCAAGAATGGAGTTAGTTGGGCCTTATAGTATATATGATCTTATACATTTACTTATAATTACTTATAGGTTGAAATTAAGGGCGCAATATAAGCTTGAGTAACCTATAAAAGTATCGCGAGGGTGTAAATGCACTCAAGAGTATATAAACTGGTAGGCTATACTTATAACTGCTAACAAGAAGCGTTATAAAACTACTATAAGTAAAGTACGCTAATAAGAGTGATAAACGGAACTAAACATACTGGAAACTATTTGAATTTATTACTTGGTTTTATAAGGGCTTATAAGTTTACTTTACAGATCAATTATAATTAAAATGGAGCGGTTTTATAGTGGTATAAACCAATATTGTTATAATCTCATGGTTTTGACAATCGCCATTTTATACACAAAGTACGCCTATAACGGTTTGTTAATGTATTTGTTAAAACCAACTTTCTCAAAATGGCGAGTTTTCGTAGTATGTTTACTAAAACCAACATTATTTAAAAATTCAAGTTAATGAAATCGCTAATTTCAAGAGGCGTGTCAAAATTTTGTTAAGAAACCTATTAGACTTCACCGAAAATATACGTGCGCCAAGTACATTTAAACACATTATACATTTTGACTTACTGCTAACTAGCACTCTACCCATTATTAATATTCTAGTTAATATAAAAAATTATAATATTAAATGGATGAATATTAATCTTTACAAATGTGCGCACCAACATTAATCAATACAGAACACTTTGTATGAGCTTGTAAGGGATTCAATGTGTATGTTATTGTCGTGTTTGGTTCTATTAAGCGCTGATAGTTAGCTTCGCGGGAGGAAATAGTTCCTCGTAGTCCATCTATAAGGTCGTAATTGGTCAAAGTGGTGTCAACCAAGTCTACTATAAATATTGAATAAGGTAAAATAGGCCTATAAATTGGGCCCTTTTCCGTGGTTATAATTGCTTACTATTCCGTTATAGTCCTAATAAAATGGTGGTTCCAGGATAATTACTAGACCACATTTTGCTGCTTGGGTACCTTAGAATTTCTAATAACAAATTACATATTTATGAATTGATACTTACAGAAAAAAGGCAAAACTGCGTTCTAAAGATTTGAAGCGGAAAAGTTATCGGAATATAAATTAGTCACCGCAGTTCATTGCAATTTATGAAACATCTAACATTGTTGCAAGTAAGTTTTTTTTTTAGGGTGAAACCAAAGTATGAGCCTTTTACAAATAAATCAAAGCTATTAACCCCACAGAGAGTTAAAAAAAATATAAAATTCAATTGTTACTATTTATTTTTATTTATGAAAATATACCCCTATTCCTGAAAAATCGATCTTACCCTCTTCTCTAGCTAAACCGCACCTGAAACCAGAGATCGTTGTGAATGGGCTCTGATGAATCGTGCCCGTTCACACGGAACGATGTACACGCATTAGAGCCTCGATACACAAACCAGCATAGAAAGAAGTGATCCGAATCCCTCAGAGTAATAGTTTGATTTTTACCTAAAAAAACTTAATTTTTGTTATACCTACATAAAAAATACAAGTTGGTTTCCTTCTGACAAATCTGTTACGTAACGTGTACGTAATATATTTAACAAACGAACTTGGATTAGAAGTTATAAAAAAAAGCTATTTTTTCCGTAAATAATTAGTACTGCTTATTGAATCACCGAAACAAAAAGTAAATGCGCCAACGTCAGTTATCGCGTCACACCATCAGAGTTGATAACGAGCTAGTCCACGTAAAACTCGAGATGACAATTATCGAGTTGGAGAAGCGCCGAGCCGTCCAGACTCATAAGTCTTCATTACTCTGTTCTGAGAAGTTGCCGTTTCGTGGCAACTTTGACGCGTCGATACTCAGCTTAAAGATGATCCGCTGACAATATCCATACTCCCCCTCGACAGTTTATCGTTAGCCTTTTGCCGCGTTAAAAACTGCAATTCATTGTTTTTATTATTTTACGATTTATGTTTCTGTTGAAATGGGATATGGATTTCTTTATCGCAAGGCCAAAAAAAAAGCGGTTCGGAAGCAAAAAAGTTTATAATAATTACAAATATAGTGGAAGTAGGTAGTAAATCATTTCTATTTTATTTAGCGTATTGTATTAAAATATGTGTTTTCATATATATAGGGTCATTTCGTCTGTTCGCGTCCACTTAGTGCAGTTGGCTACTTTGACGGCGATAATTGTTCTAGCACTCATTTTTACGAAAAAATTATCAAAGACACCACCGTAATTCTTTGCCTCAAGAAAAAATGGTAAAGCCCTAGGCCCTGGTTGTCATTCGTACCTATATATTGGTCTTTAAGGGACACCAAAACAGTTGTGAAAAGGCGATAATCGTTATAAGTATATTGTTTGAAATTATAATATTTTATAGTGATATAAGCATATCACTACAATATAATTAAACTAAATCAAACTACCAAAATCAAACAGTGATACCATTTACAAAAAAACTCAAGCTTATAGGTACCTATTTCAAAAGCTAATTTTCGGCCCCTCTAAGCACCTTTTGGCGTCAGCTCCATATTTTTAATACTTTAAATTATATCTTTTTTAATATCATTATCATTATGTAAGTTTGTTTTAAAATCAACGTTAAACTTAATACTTACGTGACAACAAAGGGGACTCATTAAAAGTGACGGATCATTAGGGAGCCCGTGACAATAGGATAATGTTACCCATTATAATTACGGGTTCTGTAGGCGCCGCGTTCAGAAGACTGAGTTGAGTAAACTTTAGGTTATTACTAGATTGATTACCTTATGGATCTTGGTACTTAGGTAATGTTTGTTTTAAGTACCCTAATTGAGATTCAAGTTAATAACTGTACGTTTATATTTCTGTGCTCATAAAAATGAAGTTATATATGTATAATTATGTATATTACAATTGGTACAATCTACACATAGGCTTACACACTTGTTTGTCATGGTCATTGCGAAAACTGCGGTTACTAACCCCAGTGGGCAAGGTCCAAAAACGAAAGAGAACTATTTAATTTCTGAACCTTTTAGATACAGACAAAATATTAGTCGGAAATAACAGTTAGTCTGCAATTTGAATAAAATCCCCCGCTAAGCCGAAGCTCACACACATCAGCATTCGCATATCGTATCCATCATTATCATATTGAGCGAACATTCGGAATGAGGAAGCGAGTCGGGAACAGCCGCGAGGCGCAGCGATATTGCTGTTTGCCAACAACAAATATTTGGACGGCCGGCCTCCCGCCCCGCTACTTACTGGAGTTAAATCAATATTTAAATAATTTCAAACTTTGATTAATTTGCAGATATATTGTTTGCAATGATGTCGTCGGGTCCGGATTAGCGGCTTGCTTATTATGAACCTTTTTAGGGTTCCGTACCTCAAAAGGTAAAAACGGAACCCTTATAGGATCACTTTGTTGTCCGAGAAAAAGGGTGTCACGACCCTTTTTCTCAGAAACGCGTCGAGATATCAAGCTGAAATAATATCACATACTCAGGTCTGCTATCTCTCAAAGCAGTGAAAAATCAAGCTTCTAAATCAACGCAATAAAAAGATACCGCGGTTTATATTGCATATTTAGACATTTGCAAGGGAATCAAAACCTATAGGGAACTTCCCATTGACCAAGAATCATGAATTTTGGCAAGAAGCAAGGTCATGAAGCACAAGTAAAGGGAAAACTCCGAAAACCGTAAATTTGTAGTTTGTTCACATCCGTCCGTCCGTCCGTTCGTCCGTCTGTCAAGACCCTTTTTCTCAGAAACGCGTCGAGATACCAATCTGCAATTAATATAACACACTCAGGTCTGCTATCTCTCAAAGCAGTGAAAAAGTCAAGTTTCTAAATTAACGCAATAAAAAGATACGGCGGTTTATATTGCATATTTAGACATTTGCAAGGGAATCAAAACCTATAGGGAACTTCCCATTGACCAAGAATCATGAAATTTGGCAAGAAGCAAGGTCATGTAGCACAAGTACCTAAAGGAAAAACTCCGAAAACTGTAAATTTGTTGTTACTTCACATCCGTCCGTCTATCCGTCCGTCCGTCGGTCAAGACCCTTTTTCTCAGAAACGCGTCGAGATATCAAGCTGAAATTAATATCACATACTCGGGTCTGCTATCTCTCAAAGCAGTGAAAAACTCAAGTTTCTAAATCAACGAAATTAAAAGATACGGCGGTTTATATTGCATATTTAGACATTTGCAAGGAAATTAAAACCTATAGGGTACACACGGCTACACATCAAGCTATTCAAAACCAGTTTTAGCTGACCTCGCATTGGGTATGTTTTTCGTACAATCAGAAGTCAGCTTATACTTGTTTTGTATAGCTTGATGTGTAGCCCACCGTACTTCCCATTGACCAATAATCATAAAATTTTGCAAGAAGCAATGTCATGTAGCACAAGTAAAGAAAAAAATCCGAAAGCCGTAATATTGTAGTTATTTCACTTAAAAAAACAAATTAACGGAACCCTCGTTGCACGAGTCCAACTCGCACTTGATCGGTTTTTTTTTACATTTTCTTATGTTGACAAAAAGGTCTTTTTGTAGTGAAACAGTACACAGTATTTTTTTATAGGGTTCAGTTGCCTGAATGAAATAAATAAAATAAAAAAATATTATTATTTTTTGGGAAAATTCGAGGAAGCACATGACATCAGAAGAAGAATTCGATATCATTGAGTACACAATTTCATTGAATAGTAACAATCACGATGCTGTACTTAATTTTATTATCTCATAATTTTATTCCCGTTTACTATACTTACATATTTAACTTCTACAAAATCGTATGTAAAATTTATTTCATTCAGGTTCAATCTAACAAAATGAATGGTAACATAAACGTTACAGGGTGAGAGCGACGCAAATACATCGTTCTAAACTGTGGCTATTAACCGGTTTTAGGGTATGAATGTTTTATGCGGCTCGGTGTCACCCGGCTCCCGGGGGAAGGGTACGGACAAAACTCTACTAGCACTTAATTAAGGGGTAGCTTCGAAGGGAATAGATTTTAATTAATATTACGCGGTGATTCGCTCCACGGCTGCATTGTTAAGTCCAGATTGAAAAGTCCTTTTGAAATAAGATTGCAGTTTCTGGTAAGACTTCTCACTCTTTGTTATAAGTTTTTTTTAATGTGTCCGTGAAGAATTTCTAAATAAACCTGTAGGCAAGTAAAATATTAAAATCACTTTTACACGTCATATTTTTTTTAAACTAGCTGAAGTCAGCATTTTATAACTGACTACATATTAGAAGAAATGCTGAAACCAACAAAAAGTATACTTGAACAAGAATTTCGTATAACAAACTTTGCACAACAGTATTCGGTTTTTAGGAAAGCGCTGATAACAATTTGGGTACACCAGTCTCAACAGGCAGCAAGCATGCACTAGCCAACATGAGCTCAACTCTAACTCGATCCTTCGAACATACGTGTTTCGAGATACAATAGAAAGACAATAGAAGCCCGACAACCGGCTCCCGCTTGGTCGTCAAAAGGTAAAGTCAGACGGTGAAAACGCTTGTGAGACCATAAAAAAATAGGCACGCAAGTCACCCGCCTCCTCCCAACGGTTTCCTCAGTGCTCTCGTGACCTCTTCCCAAAAGCTCCTGATGAACAACCCGCCGCCGTCTCTGCCGATTTGCTACCGAGTGTAGAGCATTGTGAACTGTAGTAAGAGGGTAGTGCAAATCTGGTTAGTCTACTTCTCTAAGTTATCGCAGCTACCAATATTACTGAAAAGTATTGGAGTAAAATCATGCAGATACCAAGCTACATAGATGCCTACATTTTTCTTCGAAGAACTAATTAACTATTTACAAAAAAAAACTAACCTATTCAAACAACTAAAAACCTAAGAAAAACGAATATTCCTTTAAGAATTTAAATAAATTTTCAATTAAGAGGGAGAGTACGCTCCCGTTACAAAAAGGAAAAGAAAACGAGTGCTAATAAAAATGCTCAAGTTAGAAACGGGAAAATTTAAAGCAGTATCAAGTAAACAAGATCCGTTTTTATTTTAAACTACCTTTTGCCCGCGACTCCGTTCCCGTTTTTAAGGGATTTCCGGGATGAAACTATCCTATGTCCTTTCTCGGGCCACAGACTATATCTGTTCCAAATTTCATTCAAATCGGTTCAGTAGTTTAGGCGTGTAGAAGAGACTAGCAGACAGACAGAGTTACATTCGCATTTATAGTATTAAATATTTTTTTGATTTTTATTTTAACATTTTAAATTTATTTCCGGGTAGTAGAGTAGTGATAAAGATTGCCTTACCTAACAACGGTGTTCATTCCGTACAAGCCGAAAAACCTAGCTTACAGTATTATGAGACATGAGCTTTTCATTCTGTAACAAAATGTGGAAAAATGCAAAAATATACGTATTTATATATATACGTTAAACAGCTACATTATTATTGTGGTGAGTGCTTAAGAATCCTCCGAAGGTCACCCTGGATTAATTTTTACCAATGTTACCCACATAGGTATATGTAAATAATAGACAAGAATTTCTCTTTGTAACCTTTATAATAATGGTTAGTTCGTCTTGGACATTTATATACCAACGTATAGAACGCGGTTCGTTCTATACGTTGGTATATAAATGTCCAGGTTACCATGAAACATAAACGAAATGTTGGCTTAGCTTACCATACAGCAGTGCTTTTGAAATTTATGTGCAAAAATACAAAAAAAAAATATAAACAAATAAATGTTGATCGGTGGTACATTGCATTGATCAGATATGTTATATTAGAGGTATAGAAACAACATTATTAGAAAACTGCTAGCCGATCCCTTTATTACCATCTTTATTTAGCGCCATCAGTGCAATATCGGCCCCCTCCCATTAGACGTAAGTAAACAACACTTGAGCTCTCTCTTCACTCTCTTATCCCGGCAATATCGATCCTTTGGATTTTATTCTATTTAAACACATAAATTATTGGACACAACTAGAGATGAGTCAATCAACGAATTTTAATAGACTAATTTAGAAATTGGTGCCGATTCTCTTGTGCACAAACTAACGTAAATTAAGTTAAGTGCATCTTTCTCTTTCCATTTCTTAAAGAAAAGGACAGAAGATACATTTTAGTTTAATCCTGTCAAATTAGACGGCGCCTGATGAAAATTGACGTATATTTAGACGCCATGTTTTTAAATTGCGTCTAAATTATCTATAGAGTGTCTAAATTTGACAGGACTTAACTAATATTTGATCTTATGTCCTTTTCCTAATTAAAAGGAAAGAGAAAGATGCACTTAACTTAAATTTACGTTAGTTTGTGCACAAGAGAATCGGCACCATTATGTCGTGTAATTTAGAAAGTATGTCGTGATGACCTAGTGGTTAAGGCGCCCGCCTCTCATGCAAGAAGTTGTGGGTTTGAATCCTGGCAAGTAACAATGTGACTTTTTCAATTCATATGTACTTTCTAAAGTTTATCTTGGACATCACTGACATCCCGTGCCTCGGAAAGCAATAAAGCCGTTGGTCCTGGTTGTCATTCGTAGAACTTTGACAGTCGTTACTGCTTAGTCAGAAACTCAGACCAGTCTAACCAAGAGGTATCGTGTCGCCCAGTTACTGGGTTGTGGAGGTTAGATAGGCAGTCGCTCCACGTAAAACACCGGTATCGAGCTGAATCCGGTTAGGCTGGCAGCCGACCCCAACACGGTTGGGAAAAAGACTAGGGAGATGATAATGTACTTTCTAAAGTTTATCTTGGACATCACAGACATCGGTGAAGGAAAACATTGTGAGGAAACCTGGACTTGTAGTAAATACAAGTCCGAAATCGCCAATCCGCAAGCGTGGTGATCAATAATCGTGCCTTCTCTGTATGAGAAGAGGCCTTTGCCCTGCAGTGGGACAGTAATAGGCTGGTATTATTAATTTAGAAATTCCTGATTTCGTTCTGTAATTATCCAGATTCATTGCATACTTCTTTGGTATGGTGGTCGAAAAAAAGGCTTAGAACTTAGCATAAACGTGGTGGACCCACCCCTTAAGGCACAGCAATATTAATAATTATTTGTATAAAAAACATTAGGAATAGAATTTGACAATAAAATTTAACAATAATTGGTCCTATTTTTATTAGTTCATTAAAGTAATTTATTAAATATTATAATAATTGACTAAATATTTATATTACTACTAGCTTTTGCCCGCGGCTTCGCTCGCGTTAGAAAGAGACAAAAAGTAGCCTATGTTACTCTCCATCCCTTTAACTATCTCCACTTAAAAAATCACGTCAATTCGTCGCTCCGTTTTGTCGTGAAAGAAAGACAAACATACAGACAGACAGACACACTTTCCCATTTATAATATTAGTATGGATTGATTTTATTATATAATGATTTTATTATATGTATTGATGTATTGATTAAATAATGGTGCTTTTAATATTTTTTTTGTTTTTGTATGGCCATCCTGGACTTTTTTTTAAAACTAAAAGCCCATTTCATAACATTTCCTTTCAACGATCTTTTCTTCAAAAGTTAGGTGACAGCGACAATGACAGTATTGCCAGATTACTAAACAACTATTAGGCCACTCATATACACGTGAATCTAGATTGTGATTATGTGGGGGGGGGGGGAATCGATACAAATCTTTTATGAATAAAGGTGATATGGTTTAAATAAATTTTGTTTACATTAATAGGTAAGTGATACGAAGTTCACCGGGTCATCTAGTATGTATATAATAGTAAACTCACTGCCTGATATCAACGTGTTTGTTAATATATAACAATAACTAACTAAATACATTAAACTTGGAGGGTTTATTCTTTGTGAAGAATATAAAAATAGCCCTAAAGGGTTAAAATAGTAGGTAGAAGTTCGACATCCACGCGGGCGAAGCCGCGGGCGAAGGCTAGTAAATATTTTAAATCTAGATATTTTTTTTATCTTAATATTATTTTTGTACGTTGGAAATAAGAAAAGCTGTTACAGTATTATTTTTTACAGCATATTACACGCCTTTTTGTTATTTCAAACCGTATTAAATGGCTTTTATTTGCATGATTCGGATTTATGAAAATGATTCCATTCGTATTTTGAAAACAATTAAACATTACTTATTTGTGTCAGGTTTGACGGGTTGTAACCTCTATGGTTGTAACTGTTTTGACACTTGATTTGCCGGTTACTATAACAACGACATCCAACAGAACATGGACAACTTTTATATGGGAAAATGGAATTGTTGTTTTACTCTATCTTTCTCGCAATTTTAGAGACAAAAAGTAGCCTATGTTACTCTCCATCCCTTCAACTATCTCCATTTAAAAAATCACGTCAATCCGTCGCTCCGTTTTGCCGTGAAAGAAAGACAAACAGACAGACACACTTTCCCATTTATAATATTAGTATGGATTAGCATAAACTGCGTTTAGTTGCTGTAATGCGCATCGCTGTTTATTGTGTAGTGTATTTTTATATTCAGACTAAGGTCTAAGAAACCGTACATTGAGTTACGAGTTTTTATTTTTAACTACATTATAGCTGTTAGCAAACGTTACACACTGACAATTTCCACCCGGATACTCCGATCATGTCAATAATACTGCCCAATGCTGATATTTTTTTGGAATGGGTAGCTTTTACTTAGTAGATCCACATGCAGTAGTCCTCTATATACTTACACAGAATATTGGGTAACAAGTTACATTGTCTGTATAGGTATAGTTAACTGACGATCACGATCACCCTCACTCTGGACGAAAAAGTGAACCGTGGTGATTCGTCACGCGGTCACACCACCATTAATTTCTATAGAAAAATACACTGGTGCTTTTACAGCTCTTTCGATAACATCAAAACTACATTAGAGTCGTTTTTCATGTTGTTTTCCCGGTCACTGGAAATTCCAAGTATTTCTAAGTAGAGAAGTACATACCTTTTATAATTTTAAATACCAGCAGGTATTAGTACTGTCAAGAAAATGCATTCATCACAGGTAATCACCATATAGCTAAAAACTATTTATACTGATGTCATTTTTTTTGCACCAACGATCTGCTCAACTAAATACATTGAATTGAATTGAACTAGTACAAACAGGTTGAAGAGAACACCTTTTTCAAGAAAACAACAGTTTTGTATGTATAAGTTTTTCAGGATTGGTGTTATTACTGGTATCATTGTTATTATTTTTGATGAAAATTATGATATTTTTTAACTGTTAAAGCTATACCATTTTCTTAAATTATTATATGGTCGAAGATCAAGAATAATAATAAATATCCTGGGACAACTGACACACGGTCATCTGATCCTAAACTAAGCAGAGCTTGTACTATGGTAACCAGACAACTGATAAATATATAATACATTTTTTAATACATACATATTATAGATAAATAACACCCAGACACAGAACAAACATTCGTACTCATCACACAAAGTACTCGTATATCCTGGGTGGGAATATGTCCCTGTACCTAGCGATTGATTAGTTCTATATTTGTTCTCTCGAAATATGCATAACACGTAATTTGTTCCGTTTTAGTTTTTACAAAAAATGACTTCTTCTTTATCAGTTAGCCAGCGATGTACTTTTAAATTACGCATTAAAATAAACCAAAATCTAGATAGGCGATTAGTTCTACATTAACTCTAATTACTTATCTACTTTTTACTTATAAAATTCATTACTTTAAGTTAAAAAAGACAATACAAAGAAGAAAACCTAGCGACGTATTGTAAAATAAATGTCATTGCATTTTTTGCAAATGGCGTCACAGATCGCCATTTTGAAAAAAAAATGGCCGCCACATTTGTTTGGATAATAATAATTTATTTACTTCTTTGTATTCTTTTTAAACTTAAAGTAATGAATTTTATAAGTAAAAAGTAGATAAGTAATTAGAGTTAATGTAGGACTAATCGCCTATCTAGATTTTGTTTTTTTTTAATGCGTAATTTAAAAGTACATCGCTGGCTAACTGTTATAGAAGAAGTAATTTTTTGTAAAAACTAAAACGGAACAAATTACGTGTTATGCATATTTAGATAGAACAAATATAGAACTAATTATTTAATGTATTCGTTAATCCGCAGGGTATGGTCAATCGCTAGGTACAGGGACATGGTGGGAATTGGGAATAGAACCCACGCGCACGACCTCCGGCTTAGCAGTCAGGGTCACTAACCACTAGACCAACAGGCCCGTCAGAATGTGTATAACATTGTTACATAGGTGGGGATAAATGGTTTTAATCTTACGAGATATTTCTTTTTAAACTAATCCAACCTTAAATAATATTCGGGTCTAAAGACCTGTCTCCGCGAAAGTTGAAAAAAATACAAATCTTTTTACTTTACTAATATAGCAGCTTTTGAAGGTGTCTCAAAGTCTGTAGTACAGTATAAAAACAAAAACTGGTCAGAACAAACTTCTGGGAACAAACAATGTAAAAAAAATGTCTGAAAACGGATCACCCTTAGTTCTGGGCGTAAAATCAGGAAAAAGCCTAAAAAACCGTAAAAAGAGTGTTACCTGCCTGACTACAATTCAAAGTTATGTAATTATAATTATTTTCATTTATTTATTTTTATACACATAATTTTCAAAATTCAAAATTCAAGGCATTTATTTCACTTAGACCATTTATAGGCACTTATGAATAGTCAAAGAGTCGGTCGGTCAGTCAGAAAAGTGACGCTAATTGCCTGTTCCAAAACGTAGATCTCTATGGAGAAGAACAGGCAAGAAACTCCACGGACACTCTTTTAAAAAAAATCATGTTTAACAAAATTTTGGTTACATCAATTTTCGTGATTTTATATGCGAAAACATTAATGCAAGTAAATAACAAAATTAATAAATAAAAACTTACAAATTAATATTTAAAACAAAATGAAAAAGTAATAAAACAGTCATGGCAGTTAAGATATCGTTATCGTTATCGATCTCAACTGACAGCGCCCGTTCACGTGCATGACGCGTGACATCAGCACCATCTAGCTCAACCATTTTGAAGGGAACCAAATGATCCAACGCACTCGTCACCACCAGCGAGACTTTTAAGCGAGCATGACAATTCTCCCAACCACCATGTCCATTTGTGTCAGTATAATATAATCATATGTATATGTATAAAGAAATAACGGCATCGTACTCACATTTACAATATTCAAAAAAATGCTTCTAATTTACACAAACCAATGTTCTGTACTATAAATATAAATGGGTGAAATTTAATTACCTGACGAAATAATAATAAATGAAATTAATTATTCATGTCAAAAATAAAGAAGATAAGCAACATATTTCTATATTCCAATTATTAAATATTCTAATTTGTGAGGTTAAGTGGAGCAGGACCAGCATTTAGCCAAGCATGTTTATCATTGATATAGTCTTCTAACTTATAGTATGCTTAACCACATAGCGTGCATTTAATGCACGTTTTAAATTTTCTCTCATTTAGCTGCAGAATATCGAGTGGTATTTTGTTATAACACTTTACACAATATCCCATAAAAGAAGTGTGGACTTTTGACAATCTAAAGCTTGGTTGATCAAGTTTGTTCCTATTTCTAGTATAAAATTATGTCTGTCACTTATTTTTTTAAAAAGATGCAGATTTTTCCGAACTTACATAATGTTTTCATATATATATTGACAAGGTACCGTCATGAATCATGATGTTAATATTTTTAAACAGATTCCTTAGAGATTCGCTTCTGCGAAGATTATATATGGCTCTGATAGCCCTCTTTTGCAGAATAAAGATAGAATCTATATCTGCAGCACTATGAAAATAGCTAAAGTAGACTAGTCTTGTCTTTACATTTTTAAATAGGTATTAAACAAAAACATTTAAAAATATTAAAAACTTGTACTGCTGCGATGTATGCATGTGCTCTGACTAAAATTGATTGCAGATTGCAATAAATATTATTGCAATCTTAACGGTCTTTACAATTTCCGCCCTAAATCTATCATCGGGAACAGGGTTCAAGCTACCGGTAGTCAGGGCTCCAGAGAAAGGAATCTCCTGTCAATGCGCGCCGTGTCCAGTAGTACTGCCTTCTGAATCAAACGCTTGATCCAGCCACCTAACGAGAGCCTCTAATGTTGATCGAGGCTCTTGGCTATTAAGCCATTGTCAGAAACATCTACCGGCACAATGATCTCTAAGTCCACATCCCACATAACGACAACCTCGCGGGCCAAGTCGACATACTTAATTTGTTTACCTTTCTCGGCCTTGACGAGGTTTCCGTCATGCGGGACAGTAACGTCATTGAGCATTGCATTTATTATAAATAATATAAATATATATATATCAGCATTGCCTGGTCCACTGCACTGCAGTCATTACTACTTCGTTGCGTGATTTTTTGATTGACCGACGATCTATTCAATAGGCGAGATGACAAAAAAAAAGTAATTAGTCCGTCAGTTAGATAATCAAACAATTTGGGACACGTATTTTTTCTTTTTTCTCGTAAACAGAAAATGACGACAATACAGTGCGTTGAAGTTTCGTGAAACGTCACGCCTTTGTATAATTTTTACTCAGAAGTGACGTCACAAGCCCCCTCTCCGGAACTTTGATGCTCTTTATCTTTGTATTTTGTTATTAATTTGATCAAGCAAAAAATATGTGTCCAGTATTTTTGGACTGTCTAACAGACGGACTAAACAGAATGTCATTCTTTTGATGTAGTCAACATCCCGGCCAACCAACGACATTGCTTAGTTTGGGACCAAATGACCGTGTGTGAGTTCTTCTGGGATAAACATGAAATGGAAAGTACCCTATAGGTTTTGATTCCATTGCAAATGTCTAAAAATACAATACTAGCTTTTGCCCGCGACTTCATCCGCGTGGATTAATAATTCCCGTTTCCGGGGGATTTCCGGGATGAAAACTATCCTAAGTCCTTTCTCGGGTCCCAGACTATATCTGTACCATATTTTATTCAAATCGGTTCGGCGGTTTAGGCTTGAAGAATAGACAGACAGACAGAACATAAACAGCCGTGTCTTTTTATTGCGATGATTTGATTTTTACTGCTTTGAGAGATAGCAACCTGAGTATGTGATATTAATTTCAGCTTGATATCTCGACGCGTTCCTAAGAAAAAGTGTCCTGACAGACGGACGGACAACAAAGTGATCCTATAAGGGTTTCGTTTTTACTTTTTGAAGAACCCTAAAAACCAACAAACTTTTACTTTACAAGAAAACGGCATTTGGATAGAAAAATAATCAATTATTTAAACCTTTATAATTAATATACTTACTTTTAATAAAAATAAAACTATTGCACAAGAAGCAACAGCGACACAGCATCATGTTGCTTTAGGTGTCACGTATTCTTCCGAGACGCTTACGAGAAATCTTTTAATTCCAAACATGACACCGGTAAATAAAACGTATTGCGGTACGTAAAGTTAGATTCGGCAAAACGTGGCTCCGTGTGAGCCACGTTTTGCCGAATCTTATTTTCATCGAATCTCGAAAAACCGAATGTTGTATCTTGCATTGCACTATCCGGCTTTTTCTTGGTCGATCTTGAACGATCAGTCGAAGTGGGCAAAAATACTAGCAAGCGCGGTTTAGGCGCATTAGGTTAATTACTACGGTTATACAACCAACTCCGAACTAAACTAAACTACTAAAATTATAACAAAATTATAAACTACATATATAACATCAATCCCTCTCACAATACTTCTGACATGCCAATAAAATCATCTTCCATCCATCCGCAAACAGACCGTTTGTTGGATAAAAATCCAAGAGATCATTTAGTGCAGCCAAAGTGCGAGGTATTGGAGACTGAGCACGGGCAACAGTGCGACACTGAGGCACAGCAAACGTTGGTGCGGTTGCGTAAGAAACGTTGGTGCGGCTTCCACACGCTAGAGCTAGACTCCAATTTACTGCGCACGAGCGGGTTGAATAAAATTTTATGTCTCTCTCGTCCACTTTTCCGCTCCCGGTTGTGCCACCTGACGACGTATGTGTGTGTGTCGCAAACATCGCAACAAGCTGGTAATAAGAACGGGGTTAAGCAGAGCGATAAGGATGGCTTTATTAAGGTAGAGAAGAAGAAGAAGTCAGAACCAGTGCGGCACCGCGCTGGCAGGACCCAACATGCTGCTGCGTCCAGCAATACCCACGACGCAGCTGTATGTTTCGAGACTACATCATTCCACAAAGGTTGAGGAGATTGTGGAATATGTACGAGTGAAGACCAACTGGAATTTAAGAGTTGTGCAGTTGCAGTCGCGCCATAACTCAAATTTTAAGTCGTTCTTGGTGCGGGTGCCGACTAATCAACTGTAGACCTTCCTCAAAGAAGAGTTTTGGCCGAAGGGTGTCGTGTATCGACGTTTTCGTGGAAAAATACTGACATCGCAGCGAAACACGACGCCGTCACTTCGTGTGCAATACTTTAAAAGTTTATAGTTTCTTTTATTATGTATTGTTTATTATTCTGCAACATTATTTGTGTAGTTTTTTTATGGACCTCAGTTGCCTGATAATAAAGGTTTATTTTTATTTTTATATATCCCGAACTTTTAGAAGGCGTACGAGGGGCCGAAGCCAACTCACTGAGGCCCCTTAATTAAATAAAACTAAAATATGAAGTGAGACACTAACCGGTGACTATCCCTATATGCACCACTCAAGTGCACCCAAGGATAACCCCGGTTGGTAGTGGTCTATTGTAGGTTATGGAATAAAAATAATAATATATTGAACTATGGGTTTGGGTTGCTAAGGTGGATTAGTTATCTGAGACTATTGAATGACTATGGCCCCTGCCTGACCAATGCTTGTATACACGGATAAAAAGGCAAGGGGTGACTTGCACACTCAGTAAATGGGCCCCCGAAAACGGCCGCTAGCACATAGTGACGTAGCGACAAGGGGGCAACATATCTTGTGCTTAAGGAGTGGAGAGGTATTCCACGGCTATCAGGACAAACCCGGAAGTACGGTCAAGATCCCTCCCAGCACTTTGCTGGAATACTTCCTTTCCCCGAGCACGTTTGCTCTTGCGAATCTCCACTCAAACCAGCCAATGAAGGCAAGAGTGAGGTGGGAGCCTTGTTCCTCGTCAGTACTCACTCCGGCCGGCCAATGAAGGCAAGCCAGAGATGAAGAACAAAGGGGTTCCCAGGAGGTCAAGTTCGTGGTGGTCGCTACTGCCCAACAGCTCGCCACAAGCTGCCCTGCGGGTTTATTATTATTTTTATATATACGTTACATATCTCGGGACCCAGGGATCCCGGACTTTAAGAAGGCGTATGAGGGGTCAAAGCCAACTCGCAGAGGCCCCTTAAATAAAACTAAATTTATATTATTATTATGTATTCGGTTTCAAGATCCAGCTCATAACCATATTTACCCCTGCGTGTATCGTATGAACGCATGTATTGTATGCGCTGTGCCACTGCACGGGATCTTAGGGCCGAGTCACATCGAAATGGCAGCGGCCGGCAGCGGCCACGGCGACCTCCAGACCTTACGCGCTAGGTATCTTCTTGGCCCTTACAGTTTGCAGTACGGCGGATCGGTTTGTAGTCGAAAAATCGGATATCAACTTCAGCAAGATCGACGCCGTGTGAACGTACCGTTACTTCATTCAGACGATAAAATAAGCCACAGCCTTGCTTAATTACTTCTTAACTATAATCTTCATCAACCAGATAACTACCTACCTAGTATTTTACATCACAAAAACCAAAATAAAAAAAGTTTATTCAAAGAAGTTCCAGGTTCCATCGTTCCAGTTCCATTCCAGTTCCAGACACCGAGCGGCACTTTACAAAAAAACGTTTAAAATTTGAATTTCGCGGGCTACTGTGAAGCAACGGACCCCAATCCAACTTTGGCGCTAGGGTCGCAACACTCGCAACGCATTCCGCATTCCCATTCGTGGATACAGAACATAATCAGGCGTCCGTCACTCGCTCAAGGCCACGCGTCTTATGCCTACCGCTTCGCGTATCGTCGACGATACAACGAACACCGGGCTGTCCCGCGCCCGCCTGAGTGCTCACGCGTCACGGGTACAGCGCTGACTATCAAAATGCCGAAACCATGTAATTATTGCGTGATTATTGTGCAATTCCCCTGTTTCCCAATTCTCCTGTTTCCCTTTTGATTATTTATTAAAATTATTTACGCTTTTTTGGATATTTTCGACACTAAAATATAATAATCGGGAATTCAAGGAACGAAAAATATGCATCAGTGATTTTATTAAAAGAAAAAATATTTGATCAACAATTTAAAAAAATATTGTTTTTCTAAAACATTCGTTTTATTACCATTATCATCATACGTATAACCCTAGCAGATTTGCTGGACAACACGCACACACGTTAGTTGCGCGGCGGGCAAAAGAATCTCAACTCTCTTTGTGCGTACTTATGGTACATTTCTTCTTGCTGCAAACAGCTGGTATTATTATTATGATTTTGTAGGCTATTATAGCGTAGGTTTTTTCGTTTTTGTATTGAAGTATCTGTTACGTAGTAACTATTTATTAATCTGTGACATAATCACATAACGTATTCTGTACTATTACACATTCTATAATCTGTGGTATGTAATTGTATGAAACTTAGATTATTAACCTATAGATTGAGCCACCGCGTGGCCGCACATGAGACAGCACTATAAAATTTCAATGTTGTCATTACGTAAAATTTTCCCGAAATATGACCAAAACCGTGAGGTGTTCCGTTGCAACAACTACTTATTAAATTCATGTACTGAGTTGCGTATCATAATCCTTATTAAGAGTGCAAAATTATTTATATCGTAAGTATTATTTAAGTTACGAGTCCAGGTTTTCTCACGATGTTTTCCTTCACTGATGTCTGTGATGTCCAACTATAAAAATTATATAAAATTCCTTTTAAAAGGGAGAGGATACCTCACAGGGCATAAAAGAACTTTAATCATCTGATTAATTTTATTTATTTAACTAGTTGCAATTTTATTATCAAGTTATGGGAAAAATAGAGCTGAGGTATGGTAACACTTTGAAAAACAAGTAATAGGTTATGTAGATAAAAATATAAACGATATCGCTAGAAAATGTCCTTAATTTTGATCGAAAGCCATGTAATTACATACACACAAATGTATTTATTCAATCAATGCACAATAACTTGTAATATTTGCATCCTTACGAGTGAAAAGTAACATTCTTATCTTGCTTTCTTTCTGTGCGGCTTTTGCAGCCTAAAATAGTGCATCCTCCCATTTTATAGCACAGAAAAAGCACTAAACACTTAACTACTGGAGTCAATTTCTCAAATATACATTAAAACTATTGGTTTAATTACCGAAATTGTTATAAAATTGTAAAAACTAATACGAGCCGACCATTTCAATGACAGTGACATCCCTTTGTTTGGCTAACTTTTCAATGTTCGCCAAGCGAAAACCGGCCACGCCGAACGAGACAGAGCATGTTATGCTTTGTCTCAATTTTCTTACGAAATTCGTATATATGCTTCTCACTTTCACACTTCTTTACAACCTCATGGCTACATCTATAGGTTAATTATCTAAGGTATGAAAGTAAAATCACAATAATTACATGGTTGTTTCACTTTAATTTTGTAATTTTAACAATAATTAACTTTTATTTAGATAATACTTTATTTTTAATTAGCAGGATTTTGGAACAATAATAATATTATTTCCCTTCATTTCATTCATTCTTTTTTTTTAAACCGTTCCCGTGCGGCCTTAGATTATAGACCTCCAGATGTAGCCATAAGGTTGTAAGTAGGGATTGCAATCCGGTCCGGCGGATCCGGTACGTTTTTGTTGCCTACCGGATCCGGCATTATCCCCGGATCCGGTGACCGGATCCGGTAATTCAGAATAACGCAATTTCTCTCATCAAAATCGTGCAAAAGTACTAAAAAACACGGCGTATCCAATTAGTACAGTATCCATAAGCTATTGATTTATAAAATTTTAATTTGGATTATAGAAAAATATATGATGTTGATTTAATTTAGTTTTTATGAACGGGTTTAACTTAATTTAAACCATAAATAATTCACTGTTGTTTGTAATCTTTGAGACTGATTATTATATTATGTAGGGTGTCTCAGTAAGAGTGCACTTTTCATTTCAAAATAAAAACAAGTATTTTATGATAGAATGTTCCGATTATTTATGGATTAAAATATCCGGCAAATGACCCCCACGGCTCCAATGATAAGCCATTACTATTTCATGAAATTTTCTATGACTTTTGCACAGAGATGTAGTATCTCACCGATGACGCGTTGGATTTCTGGTTTGAGCTCAGGAATTGTTTCGGGTTTTTTCGCATACACCCAGAGATTTCACAAAACCCCAAAAAAAGACGCACGGCGTTTAATCGCACAATCTTGGCGACCAGTTGACATCAGGATTTCGTGAGATGATGTGTTTTGGAAATCGTTGCTACAATAAATCAATTATTTAATGCGCGGTGAGGAGAAAAAAAAATATTCCAATTTTAAAAAGTGCACTCTTATTGAGACACCCTTTATAATAACTGACGGAAAATAATCCATACTAATATTATAAATGTGAAAGTAACTTTGTCTGTCTGTCTCTTCTTCATGCCTAAACCACTAAACCGAATTCAATGAAAGGAGAAGGGGACTTCTGGGCCTAGCAGTTTGGCAGTTAACTAGTTGAAAAGTGTATTAAAATAAACCGATTAATTATTCTAAAGTAAATCACAAAATATGGTACCATATTTCTACCTAGGAAGCGAGAAAACTTAAGTTAATGAAACTAAATATTCGATATTGTGTGATTGCGACTGGCCGCAGTAACTCTATTGCTAGCAGTTTTGGAAGGTGAGGCGATTTTAACAGTTATTCTTCAGTGACATGCAATTTCGTAAATAAAATAAATCTTAATGTTATAATATAACCTCACTTTTACTATATTTCCTATGTACATAACTTGTTTCTTGGATAGCCAAATGTCACAAAACTTTTAGTGAGGCCTTGTTAATATATCCTCTTACAAATAAGGCTTGTTTGAATCATTTAACCTGCCCTATTTCATATTATTTACCTGGGCCCAGGAATGTATGCAACCATTTCCTTCTCCTTTGGCACAGATTTAGTCTTGGACCTAAGAAAGGAGATACGATAGTTTTTATCCCGGAAATTTTGCGGGATCGGGAACTATTATTCCACGCTGACGAAGTCGCAGGCAAAAGCTAGTTATAAATAAAGAAGAGTTGGTTTTCGCACAAATTCGTTTCTATTTTTCCCCGTAGATAATTTCACATATTATGCCATGAAATTAGAAATACGCGCTATGTTGAACACCCAAAATACCAATCCGGCCGGATCCGGCCGGATCCGGCGGAATTCTCGCGAATCCGGCCGGATCCGGCCGGATTCAAAGTTGTACCGGATTGCAATCCCTAGTTGTAAGGAAGTGTGAAAGTGAGAAGCATATACAGGATGTCCCACGGCAATGCCACATGGAGGGAAAGTACCTTAAATATTGTAGATAGAACATTTTACTGAAAGAAGACATTATTTGAATTTTGAAAACATTTTAAACTGCATTCATAGATATTTAAATAATTACATAGTTGAACCGGGAATCGAACCTGTTACTCGAGAAAATTAATCAGCCTGTAGTTTTATCCTACCAATCGAAAGGCTTTATCACAAGGATTATTTTTTGCTAAATAACATAGTGTCAAAAATAAAAGAAAAACCATTAATTTTAACATTTTTAATACAAAATTAGTCAATTTTTCAAATGCACAAAACTAGTCCCTTCTTCTTGAATACAAAGTGATAACTTTTGATTATTTCGTTCCCTGACGATTTTTTGGTCTTGTTGTTGTGGAATTTATTTATTTAAATGATGCGTACAACTTAAGTGGGTAGATTAATTAGTAATAAGTAGTTATGGTTGTCAATTGTATGTCCTTACGGCAATGTAAGCTTTTAACTTTTGCACGGTGGAGGTGTGCCGCGCATGGGCGGACCATCGACGTGTCCTCGTAGAGGCGATCGGCGGCGGTGACCTCTCGCGCCCGGCGCTGGTTCAGGCCATGCTCCGGGGCGAGACGGAATGGGACGCCGTCGCCTCCTTCTGCGAAGCAGTTATGCTAGTGAAGGAAGCGGCGGCGCGCGAGAGGCAACGACGAGCCTCTCGCCCCGGACTAAGACCCAGGCGAAGACGTCGAGAGTCGCAAGACGACTACCGGCCACCGTAGGCGCGGTTCTGCGGATGGCGAGCTATGGTAGCTCGCCGCCGGCTAGGACCAGGACCCGCGTAGACGGCGGCGCGTTTTGTTCCACGCGCGCCTCAAAGAGAAGGAGTCAGCACAGGAAGGGGCCCAACAGGGCCAACGCCTGCCAGGGTTGCGGAATGTTTATAGTGGTTACCGTGACCCTGGAACATAAAGGGCAATCGAAGGAACATGAGTGGGTTTTAGTCAGTAAGAGTCTGACACGCCCTCCCGTCGCACCCAGGACGGGAGCAGTCATTGGATGATTTCCCACTCACCAAAAAAAAAAAAAAACAAAAAAAAAAAAAAAAAAAAAAAAAAAAAAAAAAAAAAAAAAAAAAAGCTTTTAACTTTTCAGAACTAAATTTTACATCAAATGTTAAAATTCACGGTCTTCCTTTTATTTGTGACACTATGTTATTTAGCAAAAAATAATCCTTATGATGAAACCTTTCGATCGGTATGATAAAACTACAGGGTGATTATTTTTTCTCGTGGAACAAGTTCGATTCCCGGCCCAACCATTTCATTATTTAAAAATCTATGAATGCATTTAAATTGTTTTTAAAATTCAAATAATGTCTTCTTTCAGTAAAATGTTCTATCTACAAGATTTAAGGTACTTTCCCTCCATGTGGCATAGCCGTGGGACACCCTGTATACGAACTTCGTAAGAAAATTAAGACAAAACATTACATGCGCTGTCGTTCGGCGTGGCCGGTTTTCACTTGGCGAACATTGAAAAGTTAGCCAAACAAAGGGATGTCACTGTCATTGAATGGTCGGCTCGTATCAGTTTTTACAATTTTATAACAATTTCGGTAATTAAACCAATATTTTTACTGTATATTTGAGAAATAGACTCCAGTAGTTAAGTATTTAGTGCTATTTCTGTGCTATAAAATGTGAGGATGCACTATTTTAAACTGCAAAAGCCGCACAGAATGAAAGCAAGATAAGAATGTTGCTTTTCTCTCGTAAGGATGCAAATATTACAAGTTATTGTGCATTGATTGAATAAATACATTTGTGTGTATGTAATTACATGGCTTTCGATCAAAATTGAGGACCTTTTCTAGCGATATCGTTTATATTTTTATCTACATAACCTATTACTTGTTTTTCAAAGTGTTACCATACCTCAGTTCTATTTTTCCCATAACTTGATAATAAAATCTGCAACTAGTTAAATAAATAAAATTAATCAGATGATTAATTAGTTCTTTGATGCCCTGTGAGGTATCCTCTCCCTTTTAAAAGGAATTTTATATAATTTTTATAGTTTGACATCACAGACATCAGTGAAGGAAAACATCGTGAGAAAACCTCTGAGGAGAGTCTGAGGACTCGTAACTTAATACTTATGATATAAATAATTTTGCATTAATAGCATCCTGGGGCCAACTCTCTTCCTTATCTATATCAACAATCTCTGCAAACTAACTCTTGACAATTGTAAGATCTTTACTTACGCGGATGACACTGCCCTTGTTATAGATGGTGATGACTGGCCCCAGACATACCACAACGCCGAGGTTGCGCTCTCCTCTGTGATGAAATGTTTGTCCGATAATTTACTTACCTTAAATGTTGAGAAATCGGTACATGTTCCTTTTGCCATTAGGTCAAATCTCTGTCCTCCAAATTCCCTTATCCTGCAAGCTCACGCTTGTTATTCCTCAACGCTTTGTGGCTGCCTCTCCCTCGCTAGATCCCCATGCGTAAAGTACCTGGGAGTACTTATTGACCAACACCTCAACTGGCACCCGCATATAATCAAGGTCGCGTCACGTATACGTAAACTTATATACGTTTTCAAGAAGCTACGTAACTGTGCTGATAGTGATACACTGAAACTTGTTTACTTTGCACTTTGTCGATCTGTGCTAACGTATTGCCTTCCCGTTTGGGGTGGTGCCACAAAAAATGTATTTATCCGCCGGAGAGAGCCCAGAGAGCTGTCCTCAAAGTAATGTTTCTCGTCCACGAAGGTATTCCACTGCACAGCTCTACTCTGACTGCAAGCTTCTCACTGTCAGACAACTTTATGTGCTCCTGAGTACCTTGCGCAAGCACTCAACGCGTCCCCTTGAGGAACCTACTGGCCGACTTAAACACAATGTCTTCCCTCCCGTACGTCATAGAACTGCTTTTGCCAAACGTCAATACTATGTGATTAGCACTATTATGTACAACATATTAAACAAAAAAATTAAAATCTATTCATGCCTCAAACGTCAGTGCAAAATCTTAATTAGAGACTACCTTCAAACTTTAAATTATGAAAAGACTGAGGATCTTCTTCTGGGTATTTGTTCATAGTCTCGTATGCTTTAGCTAATTATAGCTACACTTACACACTACAATCTCACACACTTACTACACACACACCTACACACACTCACCATCTTGTTTTCGTCTTAGCATTACATTTTGTTCTTGTTTCTGTTAATTCTTTTTTTTTTTATAGTTTAGTCACACTAGTTTGATTTTTGAATTGTCCTCTTTTTAATATGATCATGGCTTTGTTTGTTACGGAGAATCACTGACTCCTAAGTTACAGGCCTACACCTAGTTTAGGAGTCAGAGTACCTTATATTTTTGACCTTAATAAGCCTATATGTTCATGTTCTTAGTCTAACAATGTAACGCTGTTTTTTTGTGTGAAATAAATTTTTATTATTATTATTTTTAAAACCTTTACGTTTCTCGGGACCCTGGGGTCCCGGACCTTTATTATTATTATTATTAAGGATTATGATACGCAACTCAGTACATAAATGTAATAAGTAATTGTTGCAACGGAACATCTCACGGTTTTGGTCATATTTAGGGAAAATTTTACGTAATGACAACATTGAAATTTTATAGTGCTGTCTCATGTGCGGCCACGGGGTGGCTACATCTATAGGTATATAATCTAAGCGTGCGGCTTACTTACCGAAAAAGGGTGACCAGTTGTTATGCTTTTCAACATTTTAGGAAAAATTAAAATATTATAAAAAGCGTAACTATATAATTAAGACTGTTGTTTTGTTTGAGTGTTTGAAATGTTCCATTCTCTAGAAACGAGTCGACTCTAGTGTTGCAAAGGACTCGAGGCTCGATTCGTAATTATAGAGACTGCATAGTGGATGCTGTGTGGATATCGTGGCATGCGACTTAAACCGATCCGCCTTGTGAACGCTTTTCTTAACTATTAAATGTTCATAGTTTAATTTTATTTTGAATATTAAAGATTTAACTTTGTGGTTTTGACCCCCTATTTTGGCCCTTAGGGCTAGGTCTAATTTCCAAAAATTCCTTTCTTAAAGTTTAATGTCTTTGGGACCACCGGTTTTTTTTTTATTTTCACAATCAGTCAGTCATCATGAGATGGGCAAAGCTCCGGGCTTACACCTGGTGCTTTCATTAAAACCCAATAAACACCCAAAACACTCACAATGGTTTTTGCTTTTATTTATAAAAATAATTAATTATATTAAAAATTCCAAAAAACAAAATTCAAAGCATTTATTTCACTTAGACCGTTTACAGGCACTTATTAATTGTCAAAGGGTCAGTCAGTTTGTCAGAAAGTTAAAGCAAGTTGCTTGTTCCAAAATGTAGATCTCTATAGAGAAGAATAAGCAAGAAACTCCATAGACACTTCAATCATCAAGTTTTACAATATCTTGGTTATATTATTCGTGCTGCTTATAATATGTAAAAACAATGAAGGTAAGGAGCAATATAAAATAACTTTCTGAAATAAAGAATTAACCTATGGCAATTAAGAGTTGACCGATCCCAAATGACAACGCCTGTTCACGAGCATGACGTATGCATCGGCACCATTTAGCTCAACCATTTTGTAGGGAATTGAACGATCCAACGCACACGCCACCGTCACCGAGATTTTTAAGTGAGTACGACGTAAATTCTACAATATTAACAGTGATCGTGGTTTTAAAGTCACAGTACGGATCGCGACTGGCATCTTAGCTAGATTACAGAGTAACCTGTGTTAAAGATGCCAGTCCCATTCTCAAATAATTTTTTACGCAATTTCACGAAATTCAGTTTTTTTTTGCAATCCAGAATTTATTAACAATGTAAGAAAAAAAAATAGAAATTAACTAAGTAATGGATTTTCCTTGTATGCATGCGCGTGTGAGTGAGAGTAATAGATGTAATAGTTAAAATATTGGGAGATAGTTGTCACCACTTTACGCTCTCTGTCGCAGGTCGTTTGCATGATGAATAGTGCATACATCTTGGTTTGATGCTTGACGGGCTAGTGGAAAGTTGTAGTGGCTATTCATAATGTACTTTCTAAAGTTTATCTTGGATGTCACTGACGCCTTGTGCATCGGAAAGTACGTGAAGCCATTGGTTCCGGTTGTCATCATAGAACTTCGACAGTCGTTACGGGCAGTCAGAAGCCAGAAAGTCTGACCAGATCAGAGGTACGTTTTTCACCCAGTACTAGGTTGTGAAGACAGACGATTCACATAAAACGCTGGTATCCAGTTGAATCCGGTTAGGCTGGAAGCGACCCCCAAGACAGTTGAGAAGAGGCTAGGGAGATGATGATGGTACTTAGCTATCCTGTGATCAACCATTGATTTAGATCCAACGTTGGAGCTTTCTCGCCAAATTTAGGAAGTAAAAAAAATAGGACACTTTGTTTATACATATTTTCGAACTTTTTTCCCATATTATTTTTTTTTTTTTTTTTTGTGAGTGGGAATCATCTAATGACTGTTCCCGTCCTGGGTGCGGCGGGAGGGCGTGTCAGACTCTTACTGACTAAAACCCACTCATGTTCCTTCGATTGCCCTTTATGTTCCAGGGTCACGGTAACTATTATAAACATTCCGCAACTTTATAAACATTCCGCAACCCATATTATTTTAATTTGTAGAAATACATAATAAGTAATCGAAATTACTTTTCATCAATCTTATATTAAAAACCTCAAACACACGTGATTCGAGACACAATAGAAAGACAATAGCAGTGCGACAGCCAGCTGTCGCTTGTTGTCGGAAGGTTAATTAAACAATGCTGAAAAGTTCTTTTTTCATCTGTCAAATGTCTTAAAATCCTTCGAACACACTCGTGATTTGAGACATATTAGAAAGACAATAGCAGCCCGACAGCCGTTGTCCGTTGGTCGTTAAAAGGATAATTGAGTTGTAATAACTGTATTTCCAAATGGTATAAAACTTCACGACG